>OX376372.1:75133669-75246210 GCA_947369275.1 Nemotelus nigrinus
AAACAATTGCTGACTAAAGTTCTAGAAAGAATTTTAGAGGCCTGAAGTTAAACTTAGCAAAATGTCAAATAGGTCACACTAAAGTTGATTTCTTATGATACGAAGTAACTGCTAGAGAAATTGCTCCTAGTAACGCTCACATAAATGCTATAAGAAGGTTACGTATACCAACCAATATGCGAGAGGTCCAGTCTGCCTTGGGATTATTCTCTTGTTTCAGACGTTTTGTGCCAAACTTTTCACGAATAGCAAAGCCCCTTCAGAATTTGCTAAGAAAAGGTACACAATTTGAGTTCTGGGAAGTCTGCTGCTCCGCCTTTGAGATGTTAAAGGAACTTTTGATTAAATCACCAATATTGGCCATATACAACCCGCTGTACGACACGGAACTACACACTGATGCCAGTTCCATCGGCTTTGGTGCCATATTGATGCAAAGACAAGCGGACAAACGATTTCATCCGGTAGCTTATTACTCGAGAACCGCCACTGGGCCGGAATCTCGTTATCACAGTTTTGAACTTGAGACTCTCGCTATCATATATGCTGTGCGTCGGTTTAGAGTATACCTGGAAGGGATCCGGTTCCAAATAATCACTGACTGCAACTCTTTAACGCAGACGCTGATGAGGAAACAAATAAATCCGAGAATCGCACGTTGGGCATTAGAATTGGAGAATTATAATTATTCCATCCAACACCGTAAAGGAACCAGTATGCCGCATGTAGATGACCTTAGTAGGTCCCCGATTATTGCTGCTGCTACAGACGAGAGTAAAGACTTTCGATTACAATTAGCCCAGCCCCAAGATACTGCCGTTAAAGCGCTCAAAGAAAGGCTTCAGAATTATAAACTGATAGACGGACTAGTCTTCAGAAAAAGAACAAATGATGATCCTTTGCTGTATGTACCATCTGCTATGGAAAACAATATTATTAGACAGTCGCATGAGTTAGTCGGTCATCAAGGCGTTGAGAAAACTTGGCAATGGATTAAGCACAAATATTGGTTTCCTGGAGGTCGACAGAAGACAGAGGAATTCATTCGCAATTGCATTCCTTGCATCATGTATTCTCCGCCTGCTAGCACCTCCGAACGAAATTTGCATAATATTCCGAAAAAAACCACTTCCGTTCGACACCATACACATTGATCACTTTGGCCCACTACCGTCACTGCAGTCTAAAAGAAAACATATACTGGTAGTTGTGGAAGCTTTTACTAAGTACGTTAAGTTATACCCTACTAATAGTACGAGTTCTAGAGAAGTCACTGCACCCCTAGAAAAGTACTTCGTTTATTATAGCAGACCCAGACGAATCATTTCAGATCGTGGGACCTGTTTTACTTCAATGGAATTTGCTGCCTTTATGCAACGTCGTAATATCGAACATATCAAAGTTGCTACTGCGTCACCACAAGCTAACGGGCAGGTAGAAAGGGTCAATAGAACCCTTAAGAGCATGTTAGGAAAATTGACGGAAAAAATCAACCATGCAGATTGGGTTTCTCGTCTTGTTGAAGTTGAGTTTGCCATAAACAATTCCATGAGCTCTGCTACTGGATTTACCCCTAGTCAACTACTATTTTGGGTGTCCCAAAGAGGCAGTATATTAAGCGAACTGGATGAGTACCTGGAAGAAAAAGTAGGCACTGAAGATAGACCATTGCAGCAAATAAGAAGCATAGCTGCAGAAAATCAAGCTAAGTCCCAGCAATATAATTTGGAATACTTTCTGAAACACAGCAGGCCCGCTAAAGTGTACAATACTGGTGGATTATTTGTACTACGAAACGTTGATACAACTGTAGGCACTAAGAAGAAGCTAATCCCGAAGTTCCGTGGTCCGTTCGTTGTACATAAGGTCCTTGAGAATGATAGGTACGTGATAAGAGATGTTGAAGGTTGTCAACAGTCCCAATTACCGTATGATGGCATAGTTGAGGCAGGTAGGCTGAGGAGATGGCAAGTGAATTCCCCAGTAGGTCAAAATATTGCAATAGCACCAGACACTGAAGAATACCTTGAGGAAGAGTGGCTTGATGAAGAAGCATGGGACCCAGAATATATCGAATCCGAAGACGAAGATGAGAAGTCCACGCTGAATGTTTTGCTGCACCTTTCATCCCCAATACTTCTCCGATCAAGGACGATCAGTTGTCAGGTTGGACGAGTTGTAGTACAGAATCAGCCTCCGCTACAAGCACCGCCGTAACTACACAGTACCCTAGTTCTAACGACGCACGAGGCAAGTCCAGTGTGAAGTGGGCTACGCCATTGTGTGTGGGGATTGACAAAGATCGACAAGAGCAGTCTTGTTCAATACACAGCCGCGAGCAGAACGCCATACATATATAGTGATTGATCAAACGAATAAAGTGTTTTAAACTGAAAAGTCAAGCATCTTTTATTGGAGAGATTACAAAAGTGAATTATCAAACTAAAACCTCGTGTTCTGATTAGTAGTTTACAACTCAGGTGTGGGGTTCGAGCCAAAATGTCTACGAGGAAGACAAGTAGGAAAATCGTGGCATTAGCCACAAACGAAGAAGGAATAGAAGAGACCGCGTCCATGCACGAGGTCCGCGAATGCTTGACGCCGCTCTCAGGAAAGGAGTGCTCATCGCCATATACGGTCCAAGATTTGAACAGATTGGAGGAGGAGGACGCGAAAATAGAACGCCGTACGCGTCTTTTGAGTAAAAGGCATGAGCTTGCCTTACTACAAGGAAAGGTCCTCGAAATGGAGGAGGAAAATGACGCCTGGCAGAAGGCCAAGATGGCTGCCAGGGACGTTGTCAAAATAGATGCCAATACTGAGGAAGCCGATAACATAAGTGCTACTGGGAAGACCAACACCGCTGTCACCCCGGATGCCCCGCTCGTCAACAACGTCGGGAATGCAGTCAACACTGCTCGAGCCGTTGATGCTGCTGTCATAACCACCGCCATCGAACCCGCCATTAGTGCGGTAATGACTAATGCCAATGTTGCCACTACTGCTGTCGCTATTGATGCTGCCGCCATTACTGCTGCTACTGCTGACGCCACCGCCGCTGTCTCTGCCGCCACCGCCACTGCCGCCGTTGCTGATTCGATTGTTACCGATGCTGTCACTGATCCTGCTGTCACTACTGCCCCGCTTACTATTGCTGTTGCTTTGTTTGCTGCCACTTCGTCTACTGCTGCTGAAATTATGGAAAATACTGCTGCTCCCGGTACTGCTGTCAATACCAAGAAGGATAATTGCAATTTTACAGCCGATGTAGTGATTATACCAAAGAACACAGGTGCTTTTCGCAAGAATAAGGATGAAGCTCACCTAACCGTTGTTTCTGAAGTGAAAGAAGAGGCCAAGAGGTTTGCTGTTGCGCCGAGAATCGATTATCTCGACATACAATCGGTGTTACCCGTGTTTTCGGGAGAGAACGCCCAGCAGCCAGCTCGGTTCTTTTTTGCAGACTTTGAAGAGACACTGCAGCTGATTGAAATAGAGGACTATAAAAAGTTGATCTATCTGAAGAAGTCGTTGACCGGTTCCGCCCAGGAATACGCGAGGTTAACTCACGCTAAGACGTACGACGAGCTCATAAGCGAGCTAATTCGGGAATTTGAGATAGTTACCTCAATCGAAGAGATATATCGCCAACTTAGAAATATGAGATGAAACCAAGCAGCTGAACCACTGCATCGTTTCATCTTAAAGATGCAAAATGCCGCCAAAACCTGTTGTGCACGATTGCAAATATGTTTGCGTTGCGTTTTTGCTTCGCAGCCTAGACTACAAAAAGTCTAATGTGCGCGATCATCGGAGCAAAGATGTTTACGTTGCGTCTTTGTGTGGCTGTAACGATCGTGCACATTGAAATCTGATATGCCCATGAATTCTGTTGTGCGGAATGTGCATGCATATTTGTTTTCTTTCGCGAATTTAGCTTTATCGCTGACTTGGCATTTTTTGTATCTTTTATGTTTCGAATTCGGGAGTTAGTTAGACAGCTGTTCTTCAGCAATCCGTGTGTTCAAATGATCGAGTTACAAGAAGCCATTGACGCGATAAATCGTATAAACAGAAACTATCAGAAAGAGTCGTTTTCAACACATAACGTTGTCTATTTTCGAAATCGTTTGAAGGACTTACTCGAACATTTTAGTATCGTGAAGAAGTTTCACGCAAAGGCGTTGCGGGAGTTCAAAGACGATACTTTGGCAAATTATAAAGAAGTTTACGAAAATACTGAACAAACTTTCGTTTCTTTGCAGGATGTGTTCGAAGTGAAAATCGGGGAATATGAGGTTTTGGAATCGGCCAACCGTCTTCTCAGTCCAGTCGTACAGCAAGAACAAAGGGTTCTTGAAAATTATGGAAGCATCCAGCTCCAGCGAGTGGACATTCCCAAATTCGATGGCAAGTTCTAAAATTGAAGGCAATTTAAAGAGTGTTTCGAATCTTTGGTGCATAACAATGCGAAATTGACGACTATTGAAAAATTCCACTACCTGATAAACTCTATCACGGGCGATGCTGGAAAGCTGTTGAAACATCTTGTATTTACGGGAGACAACTACCAGAGTGCGTGGCAAACATTGATCAATCGGTATCAAAATAACAGAGCACTGGTTAATTCGTACATCAAGCTGTTCATGTCACAGCCTCAAATGGAACCTAACTCGAAATCGATCGAACGGTTCTACAATACAACAGTGGAAACATTCACGTCGTTGGATTCGATGACAGTGCCAGTTGGAAAATGTGATGCCTTGGTAGTGTATATCATTGAATCCAAGATGGATACTGAGACTAGAGCTCAATGGGAGCAAGAGTTGAAGGGATCAAACGAAGTCCCGACGTTCAAGCAAGTAAAGGATTTTTTGCAGCAGCGGCTTCATGTACTTGAAGCAGTGCAACCAGGCAAACCGCGGATCAGTAAATCCGAGATAAAAGTGGCAAATGTTGTGAAGAAACCAAGCAAAATTACGAATGTGCAGTGTTATATGTGCAAGTGCAATCATAATTTACACCAGTGTGCCGAGTTCCTTAATTTTTCAGTGTCATGACGCAGGTCAATGGTGAAGGATCTTGGTTTATGTTTCAACTGTCTGAGGTCGGGACACATGGCATCCACTTGTACTTCAAATTACAAATGCAGAGAATGCAATCGAGCACACCATAGCTAGCTGCATGATAACTTGCACAAAAAGGTGGAACGATCGACAATATCAGAAGATACACGAGCTGAAGGTTCAACTTCAAACAGGCTGAGGGCCACTAATGTCACAGGAATCTCTGGAAATGCATGCCACACGATTTCAACAACTTTGCTGCCTACCGCTAAAGTAATAGTTGAATCCAAGGGTCGAAATACAATGGCTCGTGCACTTGTGGATCAAGGATCGCAAGTAAACATAATTTCTAGACGCCTGGCTAATCGACTGAATTTGAAAATTAAACCTAACACAACTCCTGTCGATGGCGTTGGACTCACCTCTACGAGATCGCTTGGAGAAGTTAATGTCAATGTGCGATCTAGAATTGATGAAGATGTGAATCTATCAATTCAGGCCATGGTGATGGAAACAGTTATCAGGGAACTGCCTACTATGCAAGTCAAACAAGGGAGATATAAACTCTTTGAACAACTTGAATTGGCCGATCCACAGTATTCTCTTCGAAGTCCCATTGATATTCTCATCGGAGCGGATGTATTAGCACAAATTTTACTACCTGGATTTATTCGTGCTCATGAGCAAATACCAATGGCGCAACAAACATCTTTCGGGTGGGTTCTTTCGGGACCAGTTGAGGCTGATAGCCCACCAATGCAAGTGAGCACCATTCAATTAACGGCTTCCACAATTGAGTCTAGCACCCTCAACGAAATTTTGCGAAAGTTTTGGGAGATTGAAGAAATAGGAGCTCCAAATAAGCATCTTTCATCAGAGGAGAAAGAATGTGAAGAGGAATATGCGAATTCATACCGTCGAGACGAAACAGGAAGATTCATTATGCGAATTCCACTTAAGATGAATCCGTCAGTTTTTTCTAAAAGTCACGCAATGATGCGTTTTCACTCACTTGAACGCAGATTGAATAAAAATTTATCCCACAAAAAAGAATATTCTGACATTGTTAAGGAATTTTTAAAGGAAGCTCACATGGAGCTTGTGCTAAATAACGAACTTGAAAAAGATGTAAACTTTTACATGCCTCATCACGCTGTAATAAAAGAATCCAGCACAACCACGAAGGTGCGCGTTGTCTTTGACACGTCAGCGAAGACATCCAGTGGAATCTCACTGAATGAGATAATGAAGGTGGGTCCAGTGTTACAACAAGACTTATATGCGCTGCTAATGGCTTGGCGAAAGCATAGGTATGTATTCACAGCCGACATCAAGGGGATGTATCGGCAGATTTGGCTCCAGTCAGATCAATGGGACTCGCAACGGATTCTGTGGAGATACTCTCAGGATGAACCTGTTAGAACCTACCGACTGAAAACTGTAACATTTGGTACGGATGGGGCTCCTGATCTCGCGACGAAGACCATTCAACAGCTCGGCGTAAACGAAGCGCATCGCTATCCATTAGGCAGTGAACTTCTACTCAATAACTTTTACGTCGATGATCTGTTGGGTGGCGCAGATGATATTCCCACTTGTATTCAGTATCGCAACGAAGTCATTGCACTACTTAGGGAGGCTGGATTCAATATCCGCAAATGGGTGGCCAATCAGTCACGGATTACGGAAGACTTGCCACTAGATCTGAAAGAAATGAATCTCGAGAAGTGGCTGTCATCAGAAACAAACCAAGTAAGGACCTTAGGCATCCATTGGGATCCGAAAGGCGATACGTTCACTTTCAAATCCTTTGAAACTGAAAACGATAAAGTCATGACAAAGCGCCAATTGGCCAGCGAAGCAGGGCGTATATTTGATCTTCTCGGTTGGTTGGCCCCAATTATTATCAGGGCCAAAATAACATTACAAAAGTTATGGCTACAACAAATTGGATGGGATGAAGAAGTACCAAAGGAGGTCGAAAAAGAATGGAGAGCGTTTAGAGAAGATATATCTCACTGTCAAAATATAGCCATTCCACGTTGGGTAAACACAACTAAAAAGTCGAAAGGCGTGCAAATTCACGCATTTTGTGACTCATCAGAAGCAGTCTATGCAACTTGCATCTACATATCAACACAACATGGTGCAGATCGAACGATCACACTGCTGACAGCAAAATCTAAAGTAGCCCCAATAAGAAAGATCTCATTGCCACGCCTGGAATTGTGTGGGGCGACATTGTTATCAAGGCTGGTCAAAAAACTCAACGAAGTGATGCCAAGGTATATGTACGACGTTCACGCTTGGACGGATTCTACTATCGTGGTGGATTGGCTTCGTCAACCCCCCCATAAATGGAAAACGTATGTGGCTAACGGAGTGTCTGAAATTCACAATAATAACTTAATTAAGAGATGGCATTACGTACCAACCAAGTCTAATCCAACAGATTTGGCTACAAGAGGAACAACCTTGCGACACTTAAAAGACAATCATCTTTGGTGGCAAGGACCTGAATGGTTGAAAGAAGAACAGCTTTCATGGCCGCAGTTAAAAAAGGCCAGCGGAACCACACCTGAAGCAAAATCACAAGTGAGTGCATGTAAAGCTTTGGCTTTTGAAGAAAATTTGCTGTTGAATAGATATTCAAGTCTTGAGAAATTATTGAAAATCACCGCATGGTGCATAAGATGGCGGAACCGACAGAATAGCAATCATATTTCTGTCAAAGAACTTCAAGGTGCGCTCTGTGTTTGGATCTTTGGTGGCAAGGACCTGAATGGTTGAAAGAAGAACAGCTTTCATGGCCGCAGTTAAAAAAGGCCAGCGGAACCACACCTGAAGCAAAATCAGAAAGTGAGTGCATGTAAAGCTTTGGCTTTTGAAGAAAATTTGCTGTTGAATAGATATTCAAGTCTTGAGAAATTATTGAAAATCACCGCATGGTGCATAAGATGGCGGAACCGACAGAATAGCAATCATATTTCTGTCAAAGAACTTCAAGGTGCGCTCTGTGTTTGGATTAGACTTATACAACATCATTATTTTGCAAGTGAAATCAGCGCACTTAAAGACAAGCGAATGATATCCTCTAAAAGCAGTATTCTTTCACTAACACCATTCCTGGATAATGACGGCATTTTGCGGATGGGCAGTCGACTTAGACACTCGGAGTTGGACAACAGTCAGAAGTATAATATCATACTACTGGGCAACAATATATTAACTGGTTTGATAATAAGGCAGGCACACGAACAGACCTTTCACGGTGGAACTCAGATGACTTTACAACAGGTCAGAGAAAAAATACTGGATCATCAAGAGCCGCCAACAAGTGAAACAGCACATTCATCGTTGTTTGATTTGTGCCAGATTCAAACTAGAGGGTTCATCACAACTAATGGGCGAGTTACCGAAAGAAAGAGTTACCACTTCCAAACCCTTCCAGTGTACAGGCGTTGACTACGCGGGACCCTTGAATATGAGGCGGAATAGAGGAAGAGGCTTCGGATGCGTCAAAGGCTACATTGCCCTGTTTATATGTTTCGCCACCAAGGCGGTGCATTTAGAAATCGTAACGGATTTGTCTTCTGATGCATTGATTGCAGCAATTCGTAGATTTGTGGCACGCCGTGGTCCATGTCACGATATATACAGTGATAATGGGACCAACATGGTGGGTGCAGCGCGTCAATTGAAAGAATTTAAAGAAAGAGTACGCCAGCAACATAAAAACATAGTATCAACTACGGTGGGCGAAGGCATAAACTGGCACGTTATTCCACCAAGGGCGCCTCATTTTGGAGGTCTATGGGAGAGTGCCGTTAAGTCCGTCAAACATCATCTCAAGCGGACATTAGGAAACAATACAGTTACCATAGAAGAAATGATGACTATTTTATGCCAAATCGAGAATTGTTTGAACTCTCGACCTTTGAGCAAGCTAACCGATGATCCAGAAGACTATGAGGTGCTGACTCCGAATCACTTTTTAATAGGAAGACAATCGGTTCACGTAATGGATGGTAGTCTATTTACGACGGATGGAAACCTGGTTGGAGCAATATCTTCGAGTCACAAGGTCACAGGTTCAGGCTCCATTAAATGGTGGTACATGCTGTTGTGCGTTCTCAGCGTTATGAGCCTAACCCAAGCATCTCAAGTGGAAACGCCATACAATGTAACACAGTTTCGGTCAAATACAGGAATATTTTACGAGCGTGTGGCCAGCATGAAAATCAAAGACGGCGATTGGAAGCTCATAGCATACTACAACATCTCAACGCTAATTGATTCAATTCGCCAGCTAGAAGCAAGTGTCGCCGCTCTTAAAGAGACTTGTGCAATGCAAAAGAGCGACAATTTTTGCGGATCCATCTGGAGCTATGCAACCATGTCTCTGCAGGAGCTTCATAACAAACTAGATGTGATGCAGAATCACCATGGTCAACTAAACCGTCGAATCAAGCGCGGTTGTTTCAACGGGGTCGGGTCGTTGGCAAACGCTTTGTTCGGAGTACTTGACGACGAGTTTGCTAAACAATACCATGCAGATATAGCACAAATAAACGAAAACCAAGACCGAACAATGTCAGTGATTAGAAACATGACTTCGGTAATCAACCTTTCCGCAAAGGAGCTTGAAGGTCAAGAACGACGGATGACTGAATTTGCTTCGAGGGTTTCTGAACAGCTGCAAAGGAAAGAGGCACAGGCCAATATGATAAAGAGTGAAGTTGAGTCCTTCATACGTTTGTTTTCACTCACTCAAAGCATCTTATTTCATCTCTGGGAATCTCATCGTACTCAAGACCTGATATTGAGCAGTGTTGTAGATGCTCAGCATGGAATCGTCGGCTCACAATTACTGCCAGTGAAGCTATTGCAGCAACAACTATCTGTAATCCACCGCAATTGCGGATTTGGCAGACAGGTGTTGTTCGAAGATAAGATGGATTGGATCGATTTATACAAAACAATACGGATCCGTGCTGCTATTCATCTTACGCTGGTCATCTTTGAACTCAGTATTCCAGTCGTCGAGGGTGAGTCCTTTGAGGTTTTTACCCACTCGAATCAACGATACATATTTCCATATTGAGCTCAGTAGCCGATACTTTGCTTTGAATCAAAGACATGACCGATACTTCACGTTCAATGAGGTGGATTATGCTAGGTGCATGAGCTTGGAAAATCAATTATTGTGCGAAACACGAAGTCCAATATACAACCTTGGCTCCACCGAGCATTCATGTGAACTGAACACATTCCTCCACCAAGTCATTGTTGCAAGTAGCTGCAGGTTAACGGAATATCAATGGACACCAACATGGATCCAACTCACAACGCAAAACTCGTGGCTTTTCCTACTAGAAAATCAACATTATATTGAAATTTATTGTTTGAGTGCTGCTACCGATTATAGTATAACGATCATGGGCGAAGGAATATTACACGTTGAATCGAGGTGCACTATCAAGCATGCATCTTTCATCATTAAAATTCGTGACTCGGTAACCAGCCGAGTACACAATGACCAGTGTGCTGCTCCACAGTGGAAACTGAACATAACGGCCAGAGACAACCAGGAGGTTAAGGTTAACTTGTCACCAACTACGTTATGGAAGCGAGCGAACATGTCCAATATCCATCGAGCGATTAACGAACTGAAGGAAGGCCAGCAGGAGCTAAAAATGCATTCATTCATCTACAAGGAGCAAAGCAACATGGTCATCACTAGTGTCATAATAATTGTTGTAACTTGTATCATTCTAATCATAATAATTCAACTCCTTTGTCTTAAAAGTAGATTCAAAAAACGGAATCGACTAACTCCCATTCGTGCACTTAAAAACGACGGACTTACCGCTGCCAATTAGTAACTGGTATAGAAGCAAATGCATATGCATGCAACATTCACACAATCAATATTTTAGTACTTTTTAATACACAAAACATAAATCTTTAATAAAGAGCCCGTGTGGTCTCTTTACGGAGGGCAGAATGTGCACGATTGCAAATGTGTTTGCGTTGCGTTTTTGCTTCGCTTCGTCGGAGCAAAGATGTTTACGTTGCGTCTTTGTGTGGCTGTAACGATCGTGCACATTGAAATCTGATATGCCCATGAATTCTGTTGTGCGGAATGTGCATGCATATTTGTTTTCTTTCACGAATTTAGCATTATCGCTGACTTGGCATTTTTTGTATCTTTTGTGTTTCGAATTCGGGAGTTAGTTAGACAGTTGTTCTTCAGCAATCCGTGTGTTCAGTTTGATAAATTTTATAAATATACATTATTGTTCACCTGTAGTGCCAGTGAGGAAGAGATCATTGACATTATTACTGAAACACTGCGGAGTAGCGGTTTCAATTCGACACCCTTGCAAGGAAGTAATACATTGGAGGATATCAAACGACGAGCCCATAGATATGGGAATCTAATAAAGCCGCGGTCTTCGTTTGTTTGAACGAGCCCAAACGCTGTTCGTTCACAATGGGATTTGACTCGTCCATTTGCTACTAGGAGTGGACCATTGCCGAATGTTAATCGTGGAATTATGCCTGATGATCGTTCAACGTCAACAAATCAACGATCTGTGTCCGTGCTTACCTCAAAACAAACTACAAGTGATGAAGCAGAGGTTCGATGTTTTAAGTGCTCTTTAATGGGCCACTATCAATCGAAATACCCATATGGAAAGCACCCTGCAGGAAGCTGTTTCCGTTGTTGGGAGGTTGGACACGATCGGCACCGATGTCCGAATCCCAAAAAACTACTGCAGTTGAATCCCGCAGCCACGAAATCACGTTTATCATCTACGCCAAACGAGTCAATGTGTGCGATGCCCGAGGCATATAATATAAATACGAATACGTATAAATACGAAGATTACAATAGCCGACTAGACGTCTCAAATCTGGTGTCACATTTAATAATGCGTCTGAGCACGGGGAAACCCGACGACTTATCATATGTCTTTCATTATTCGAAACCGGCAGCCTTGTTAGTTTTATAAATCGAGCGCTAGTACCGAAGAACATATTGTTAGCTAAAGAGAAGCCGTCATTCCGGCGATTAGGAGGAAGTTCAATCAAAGTATGTGGAACAGTCGTAACAACCATCGTTTATCGAAAAAAAAATTACCATCATGAAACTACACGTATTAAATAACTGCAGCACCATGTATAACTTAATCTTAGTTCGAGATTTTTTAGATTTGAATAAAATACACCTTATAAAAAAAAATTACGTATGCCAAACCGAAGCTAGAAGAAATAAAATTGTATGTCGAATTAAAGTCCGGTGTTTTTCTTTGTGCTCAGACGGGTGTTTTAAATATGTTGGACAGATTTGATTTAGTACGTAAGGGAAACCTTGATAAAGCGTTGCCACCTCAGCCTGCCTCAACCGATTCAGATGAAAGTCTGCCAGACATTTTTAGTATTGAAATTGATAAGCCTATAAGTCTCCCCGAAATTAATAAGGACCTTTCTCAAAGCCAAATGAATAAATTATTGTTCATTATTGAGCAGAAATACGTTTGTCGTCAAGAAGTAGAAATAAAACCGTTGGACTATGAAATGCATATTCACTTGAATTCAGATGTTCGAGAAGATTATCGGTGCGGGAAAAAGATGAAGTCAAGCGGATTACAGATGAACTATTGCGTGAGGGTATCATTCGACCAAATAGTTCTCCTTATGCCTCTGCTGTCGTACTAGTGAAGAAAAAAAACGGACGGACGCGTATGTGTATTGATTACCGAGGCTTAAATAAACTTACAAAAAGGGACAATTATCCGTTGCCGCTGATAGAAGACTGTTTGGAGTATTTAGAAGGAAAACGATTCTTCTCAGTTTTGGATCTAAAAAGTGAGTTCCATCATGTACATGTTGCTGAGACTTCCCGTAAGTATACCTCATTCGTAACGCCCATAGGTCAATACGAGTATGTAAGAATGCCGTTTGGGCTGAAAAACGCCCCTGCTGTCTTTCAGCGATTCATTAATGAAGTATTTTTAGACTTAATAGGAAACAAAGAAATTGTTATCTATTGGACGACATTATGCTGGCCACTAAAACTTTGGAGGAACACTCGCTACTACTGACCAGAGTCCTTGAGAGAATTCGCTATCGTAACCTGGAATTGAATACTGCCAAATGCCAAATCGGTCATACCGAAGTGGATTTCTTGGGATATGAAATAACCGCTAAGGGGATTGCTCCTAGTAATGCTCATGTAAACGCTGTAAAAAAATTAAATATGCCAACTAACACGCGGGAAGTTCAATCCGCTCTAGGGTTGTTCTCTTACTTTAGACGTTTTGTGCCAAACTTTTCACGAATAGCAAAGCCCCTTCAGAACTTGTTACGTAAGGATGCCCGATTCGAATTTTCAGAAGTCTGCTGCGCTGCTTTCCGGAAATTGAAAGAACTTCTGATTGAATCCCCAATACTAGCTATCTATAACCCACAGTATGAAACTGAGTTGCATACCAATGCTAGTTCTATTGGATTTGAGGCCATACTGATGCAAAAACAGACAGACAAACGTTTCCATCCAGTGGCATATTACTCGAGAACAGCGACAGGACCAGAATCTCGTTATCACAGTTTTGAACTGGAAACCCTTGCCATTATATATGCCTTGCGTCGTTTCAGAGTATATTTAGAGGGAATTGGATTTCGAATAATAACTGATTGCAATTCTCTCACCCAGGCACTGATGAGAAAGCAAGTGAACCCGAGAATCGCGCGTTGGGCGTTAGAGTTGGAAAATTACGGTTAATCAATCCAACACCGTAAAGGTACTTGTATGCCACACGTAGATGCTCTCAGTCGGGCTCCTATAATCGCTATTGTAACAGATGAGGATGTAGACTATAGGTTGCAAATAGCCCAAGCTCAAGAAGTTGCTGTCAAAACTCTAAAGACTAAACTTCAGACCACTTGTGAAGATAACTATGAACTAATAGATGGAGTGGTTTTCCTAGACGAATTATCTCAGATCGCGGTACCTGCTTTACTTCTTTGGATTTTGCTGCCTTTATGCAGTGTCATAATATTGAACACATTAAGGTTGCTTAAGCGAGTTAATAGAACCCTGAAAAGTATGTTGGGAAAGTTAACCCAAGGCATCAACCATGCAGATTGGGTTTTTAAATTAGTTAAAGTCGAATTCGCTATAAATAATTCCGTAAGTACTGCTACTGGATTTACGCCAAGTCAACTGCTGTTAAGAGTGCCCCAGAGAGGTAGTATAATCAGTGAACTAGATGAATACCTGGAGGACAAAGTAGGCACTGACGATAGACCCTCTCAGCAGACACGAAGCGTCGCCGCAGAAAATCAAGCTAAGTCTCAACAATATAACCTGGAGTACTTCTTGAAGCACAGTAGGCCCGCTAAAATATACAAAGTTGGTGATTTCGTGGTCCTTAGAAATGTTGATACGACAGTAGGAACTAATAAAAAAATTAATCCCGAAGTTCCGCGGTCCGTTTATGATACACAAAGTCCTTGAGAATGGTAGGTATGTAATAAGAGACATTGAAGATTGTCAGCAATCACAGTTACCGTATGATGGTATAGTTGAAGCGGGCAGGTTGACGAGATGGCAAACTAATTCCCTAGTAAATCATAATCTCCCAACAGCACCAGACACTGACGAATACCAGGATGAGGAATGGCTCGAGGAATAGGACTGGGACCCGGAGTATCTCGAAGCCGAAAACGAGGAGAGTACGCTAAATCCTTCAGCTGCGGTCTTTAATCCTAAAGCTTCCCCGATCGAGGACGATCAGTTGTCAGGTGGACGAGTTGTAGTACAGAATCTGCCTCCACTACAAACACCACTGTGACTGTACCATTACCCAGCACTAGTACCATACGGGTCAAGTCCACAGTGAAGTGGGCTACGTTATTGTGCATGTGAATCGATGTAGATCGTGGCAGTCAGTCTTTGTTTAGACAACCAGCAGTATAGATCATTGTGTAGAATCCAAATACCAGAGTAAAAGTCGCAATAAAGTGAATTATTAAACTTAAACTTCGTGCTCTGATTAATAGTTTACAATATATATATATATATATATATATATATATATATATATATATATATATATATATATATATATATATATATATATATATATATATATATATATATATATATATGTATATATATATATATATATATATATACATATATATATATATATATATATATATATATATATATATATATATATATATATATATATATATATATATATATATATATGTATATATATATATATATATATATATATATATATATATATATATATATATATATATATATATATATATATATATATATATATATATATATATATATATATATATATATATTATAAAGTGCAACTAAAGTAGTCAGCAGAAAACACTAGTCAGGACTAACCGCCAGAATCAGATGTTACCATACCGAACGCACCCCGCCAAGGAGTAAGAAGAGTAAATTGGGCAACGCCGCTAACTATGTACTTAGAGGCAGTCTGTTGACAACCGGCGTCTGTTGTACTTTTGTTTTGGAAATTATATCCATTGTGTAAAACAAACTTACTGTGAATTCAGAAAAATAAATTGGTTTAAAACTTCAGGTGTGGGGTCTAGCCAAATTTCGAAAGTATGTCGTTACGCTCAACGGTAGGAAAGGGAGCAATCTCGAAGAAAGCAGCCGCCGCCAATTCCGAAGAAGCCGCCGCCATGAGGCCGAATCAGAGTTATCGAACAAGTGAAGCCCCCGCCGCCGCCATGGGTATTATCGAAGATGAGGCCACTGCCGCTGATGGACCAGAAAGAATGATCGAAGAAGCCGCCGCTATGAGACCGAATCATAATTATCAAATAAGTGAAGCTGCCGCCGCCGCCATGGGTACCATGGAAGAAGACGTCACCGCCGCTGATGAAATAGAAGGTGCGATTGAAAAAGCCGCCGCCACGAAGCTGAATCAGAGTCATCAAAGAAGTGAAGCCACTGCCACCGCCATGATGATTACCGAAGATAATGCCACCGCTGCTAGTGAAATAGGAAATACGATCGAGGAAGTTGCTGTTGTGAGGCCGAAGCAAGGCCATCGAAGTGATGAAGCCGCCGCCGCCACCATGATGACTATTAGAAACGACGCTATTGCTGCTAGGGGAATATCGAATGTAATTGAAGAAGCTGCCGACATAGAAATAGATAAAAACGACACCACCGATGCCAATATCAGAGCGAAGTTGGCCAGGAAGGATAATATGATGATGACGAGTGCAAATTATGCCGCTGTCAGAAGGGAAGTGAAGGAACCTTTTAAAGCCGATGCGACGATGCCGGGAAAGGGTAATGCCGCTGACATCAAACTAGATACAGTGAAAAGTGAATGTGATATAGAGGAGATTCGACGATTGGAGCATTGTAAGAAGCAGCTTCAATTGCAGCTAGAGGTCTTAGAGTTAGAGGCCGCAGTGAGACGGGCAAAAGCTGAGGCCAGCGAGCTGGAAAGAGATAGCTGTAGCAAGATAACAAACAGACCGAATCCAGTGATCGCGAGAAGTGCACCTATGACTGCGGATGTTATCGCGGCATTAATTAGGGATGCGGAAATAGCTCAGCCTGAGGTAGGAATCCCAGATGTATAACCGCCAGAAAGGCGAAGGATTAATTTTGTGGAACTACAAGCGACACTCCCCGAGTACAACGGGGATAATGCTTATCAGTAAATTTCCACATTTTTCGAGGAGTTGGAGGAAATCCTGGATTTGGCTGATATAACATGCGAGGAGCGTTTAATTTATTTGAGAAGGTCACTAACAGGAACAGCGAGGGCATTTCTGAGGACGACGCGAACCAGGACCTACAATGAATTAAAGGAAAAGCTGCTAAAGGAGTTTGTTGCTACCGCCAGTCTAGAGGAGGTGTACTGTCGATTGCGCGGTATGAGGTGGGATCCGGAGGCCGAGTCTTTACATCGGTTCATTCTGAACTTGCATGGTGTAGCCCAGTTAGGGCAAGTATCTGAGGTGGACTTGGTGGACATCGCTATTGATTTAGTAAGGTCTAGCGGGCATAATCCTTCAGTCCTCGTAGGATCTGGTACTCTAGAGTTAAAGTTTCGGGCGATCCGATATCATCGCCAGGTGTATCGAGAATCATTAGCCGAAAGATACCGGGTGCCCGAGGCAAGGATCGCCAGAAGAGGAGTAAATAGGTCCCAAAATACAATAAGCCGCCGTACCAGTCCCGATTTGTCGAGGGTGAGAAGAAGTCCGCGAACCAGTATTGAATCCGAAGAAGTCCGCTGCTATAATTGTTGTCAGCACGGACACTTTCAAAGCCGATGTCCATATCCGAGGCGACCACCCGGCAGTTGTTTTAATTGCTGGAAGTTGGGGCATGACCATTACGAATGCCCCAACCCACGGAAAATTCCAGCATCCGCTGCAACCGCTCTCCGAGGCCGAACGTCGACGCCCAACGCGTCTATGGCTGCTGCGCTGGTCGATGAATCCGAGGATAGAATGTCTAGACTCAACATCACGAATAGGGTAAGTGTTTTGTTTAAAGATGTTGAGCACGGAAACAGACCCATATCAATATATTGTCTCTCTCTCTCTTTGACACCGGCAGTCCGATCAGTCTAATCAGTAAATCGCAGTTACCAACCGAGGTCCCGATTTGTTTCACTGGTTTCCGTTATCGAAGTTTGAGCGGAAATTACATTAACATCTGCGGAAGTGTGGAAGCGATTATCGATGCGACACCAATATCATTGTTAGTCATAAGTGAAAATCAACCGCTGTTCCCATTAATTCTCGGAAGAGACTATTTAACAAAAAATAATATTCATTTAAAGCGGTTCCGCAGTCATAAATACAATAAGTACAGACTGATATCAATAAACGAAAATGTAAAAAAATCAGGATATGTGTGTTTCCATGCTCAGGGAGATGTTTTGAACAAAATGATTAAATTTGATTTAGTGCGTAAGGGTATTTTTGAAAACACGCTGCCACCTCAATCCGCTGTGTCTGAATCTGAATTAGTTCCTGAAATCTTTAACATAGAAGTAGAAGAGCAAGAACCAAGTCCAGACATCGATATTAGGTTACTGCTGAAAATGAAAAATAAAATAATGTCAATGATCACTTCTTATGGTGATAAGAAAGTAGTCAAGCCCTTGGATTTCGAAATGAATATTCATTTAACCTCAGACGTTCCGTTCCATTGTTCACCGAGGAGATTGTCTGTTATGGAAAAACAGAGAGTCAAAGAAGTTACTGACGAGTTTCTAAAGGAGAAGACTATTAGACCCAGCAGTTCACCGTATGCATCTGCTATTGTTCTAGTAAAGAAAAAGAACGGAGCTACGCGAATGTGCATTGATTACCGCGGCCTAAATAAATTAACGCTGCGAGACAATTATCCTTTACTAGTGTTGTGTTACTCATACAAGATGCATGACAAATGTCCCATACACAGCAACAAAATGTCACATCACCTCAAGCTTCAAATTTGTACCACCTCATTTTTTTTGTCATATTGAGAGGAAGCGATTGCTTCTAAGCTTCGAAGCGATTGACTTGAGACCCTTGAGGCGCAGCGATTGAAGTACACGTGACAAAATTTGTACCACCTCATTTTGTTTCACATTGAGGTGCTGCGGTTAATTTTGAAGCGATTGACTTGAGACTCTTGAGGCGCACCGATTGTAGTACACGGGACAAAATTTGTATCACCTCATTTTTTGTCACATTGAGGTGCTGCGGTTGATTTTGAAGCGATTGACTAGAGACTCTTGAGGCGCACCGATTGTAGTACACGGGACAAAATTTGTACCACCTCATTTTTTGTCATATTGAGGTGCTTTGGTTAATTTCGAAGCGATTGACTTGAGACTTTTGAGGCGCAGCGATTGTAATACTCAATGGAAAATGTATGTACGCTAAACTAGTTTGAGTTTGATTTGTACCACCTCATTTTTTGTCATATTGATGTGCTTTGCTCAACTTTGAAGCGATTGACTTGTGATACTTGAGGCACAGGGATTGCTGTACAAGGCGAAAATGTATGCATGGGAGTTTAGTTTTGAGTTTGATTTGCACGATACTTAAACAAAAAAATTGGTGGCAATTAGCTACCATTTTTGGGAAATTGTTTAGTAGACTAGTAACAATACTGCTCTCCTTAGCATAAACGTTTTACCTACATTTCCATTTTTGAGCTAATGCCGAATTCAAAAACTACATACTCTATTAAATCATTCTCTAAAATATGAAAATCTTATCTTTTGTAGAAGTATGCTAAAATCAATAATGAAAAATCCCCCATCTATAAAAAACCGTAACCAGTACTTAGCATAAATGTTCTATCCTACCGTAGCGGCGGCGTAATGATATGGGGGTGTATGGCTGCCAGCGGCGCTGGAAATTTATAGATAATTGAAGGAATGCAACATGACACTTCATTTGAAGTATGACATTGTACCACCTCAAATTTGAAAATGAGTAACTCATACAAATACATATCAATATGACTGACGACCCAATACTATCCTTTACCGCTGATAGAGGATTGCCTTGAGTATTTGGAAGGCAAGGAAATATTGTCTGTACTGGACCTCAAAAATGGATTCCATCAGGCACGAGTGGCAGAGTCCTCCATCAAGTACACTGCGTTTGTGACACCGAATGGTCATTATGAATATCTCCGGATGCCCTTTGGACTTAAGAATGCGCCAGCTGTTTTCCAAAGGTTCATAAATACTATCTTCAGAGATTTTATTGAAGATAAACGAATAGTGATATATTTGGATGATATCATGTTGGCTTCAAAGACCTTAGACGAACACTATAGCCTACTTACCGAAGTACTAGAACGAATAAAATTGCGCGGCTTGAAAATAAATCTGTCAAAATGTAAGATAGGATTCTCTGAAGTTAACTTCCTGGGATATAATGTGAGCAAACGTGGAATTGCCCCTAGTCAGGTTGTAGCATTTACCTACCATACTCGCTTCTGTGTCATGTGCATGAGTACGTGTGACGACCCCCTTAACCTTCTCTCAGTATCAATTTGCAATCAATTTTCATATTGAATACCAAAATGCATCGGCTCGAGAATTTGTCCAATTCCGATAGCAACAATCCTCTGGTATTTCCGGAGCTCATTCCCATCAATATTAATTGCTGGCAATGGGCTCGGAACCCCGAAATTGTTGTTGTAGGATTTGGGAAGGTTTTCGAGCCGTAGCGATTCGAACTTCTCGCGACGGCGATTTTGTTAGTGTCAAGCACTAACAACAAAGAAAGAATTTTCGAGCCGTAGCGATTCGAACTTCTCGCGACAGCGATTTTGTTAGTGTCAAGCACTAACAACAAAGAAAAATTTTCGAGCCGTAGCAATTCGAACTTCTCGCGACAGCGATTTTGTTAGTGTCAAGCACTAACAACAAAGAAAAATTTTCGAATCATCGCAATGCAATCTTCTCACGACGACGACTTTGTTAGTGGCAGGCACTAACAACAACGATAGAACAAAGGCTAGCACCCCAAATCGCAAATTCAAGCGTGAGAAAAGGTGGCCTGAGTCAGCTATTGGATTCCGAGCCAATTCTGGGAACTGGCCGGAATGGAAATCGTGACCGAAGTGAGTGGATGAACAGTGGCAGTGGCGATTGGTTGGTTCGTCATTGACGAGAGTGGGTGCGAATGGTCTTTTGGCTCGGGCACACTTTTCGATTGATTGCCGAGTTCGCAGTCATCTCGCCAGAATTGGTGTGCGTCAAGGAAATCGTGCCGACACACGGGACAGATAGTTTCCGCGTTCCGTGAAGTTAAAACGCGAGATTTTTCTTTAACGAATCGACATCGGGGTACTTCTGCCCATCTCTATTTGACGCGATTTTCGTTCGACAGGATATTTGTATCATTAGTTCATATCCAACCTAACGTGAAGTGATCCCTTCTGTTTTTCTACCTGGATCGACAGAGTTTTGTGTGTGAATTGCGTTCCCGGAAAAGAGAGGACTTCAACTTGATTCTGTTGAAAACTTCGGTTGTCATCGAGTGATCGAGGAGATCTACGGTTGAAATTCGTTCGGAGATGATCGACGTAGGATTTACATTCGAACACCTCCGTAAATAGTGCACATCGCCGAGTTTATTTTGATTCTGTTATCGTGCGCTTGTCCATCTCTTGACTCCGTGGCAGTATACACGAGACCCGTTCTCAAATTTTTTTTGCGAAAGAAAGTGTTACGATGGATTGTCGGTTAGATAAATGCTGCATGGCGATGTGCTTTGTTTAAGAATCACCTCCCCTGTTCGTGCGTTTGTGTGTACTGAAACCAGCAAAAATTCTTTCGCATACAAAATTTAAACCCCAACACAGTGACGAATCCGAGCGGGAACGCACAATTAAATCCATCTATATCGGCTCCCACGTACGAGACTTTAATTCCGAACAAAATATCCTTTGGTGGAATATGGCGTTGCTTGTGAGTGATTTTTTTTACTCCATTCTGCGCGTTACTGGAATTGTCTGTTCGTTTACTTCCCGTGTCGACCGCGTTGCAGTTGACCTGTTCAGTATTGCTATTTGATACGGTCACTAAATACCTTGACGTGTTCGTTTCTCGTCTTCTGTGACGTTTTGTGCGTGTTTTATTTACTATACATTTTGTAACCAACTAGGCATATACTACGGAACAATGCAGTTTGCCGGAAGTTCGTTGAATTTTTGTGCACTATAAGAATATTAGTTTTGAGTGCTAATCAATTCTCATCTGAAAAGTGGGGAAAGGATTGATCGTAGTCGACTCATGGTTTCTGAGTGTGGTTCTTCACGACACCTACGATGCGTTTTTGCGAGTAATTCCCTATCAGGTACTCAGTATCAAATATTCCTTTCGTATTTTTTGTTTCATAGGTGCCAGGTTCACGCATAATGTTCGGATCTCCAATCAGACAACCGACATACTTATATCGTTATCTGGGTGACGCGATATATTCCGTGCAAGTGGGTGGCATCAAGCCGAAACCATTGCTTGAAGTCGATTGTAGGCTGAGCGGAAATTCCGATATGAAAGACCATCCAGTTGTTGAGTCGTTGAATTTGAAGAAGCAGCAGATTATTTTTACTACGCTACTCGTTACAAATGATCCGGCAAATCGAGTATGTTCGTTCGTCTGCTGATCGCAATTACGTGAAAACGAATAAATCATCTCCACGTTGATGTTGCAAACGTGTGAAAGCTGAAGACATTTTTGAAGAATTCTAGAAATTGAATGCTTGCGTGTGGTATAATGGCTAAAACTTGGAGACCTAAGGTCCAAGGTGTAGCATCAATCAGTTTTTGGTTGAGCTTGTCTGCCTAATTTACATAACCACATAGCACAGCCTGCAGATCTGAGTTTTAAAACAAACCTAATTTGAGTATGAGATAAAAATTTAAATAACAAAAGTGTAAATTACTATTTATCTTATGTTGGTTCACTTTCTTTAAACCTTGTAACTTTCCGGCTAATATATTTTGGTATTTCAAATATGCATGAGTAGGCTGTTGTAATACATGCTACATTTCCGCATTGAAATAATTGCACACTAGTTACCGCATTATTATGTACATCAACTCAAACTAAGTGCGAATGTGCATAGAAAAGATGAGAAAAATATTGAATTTTAATTTAAAACAAGACAACAAATACAGTTCTGCGTATGTAATTAGGCAAATTTACCCTGTACAATTAATAATGACAGAGTAATAAAAAGATTGAAAGAAAAACACAGACGTAAGCATACCATAATGTAACTGTTACCTCAAATAATGAGAATACACCTAAAATTTATAAAATTGTTATCAATAAAAGTAGATTCTGAAGTAAAGTATAGCAATTCGGCAGTGCACTATGTTTACAAAAACACGACACATGCAATCAATCAAGAAAACAGAAAGAATGTAATTTATAAGGTTTGAAAGAAAATTTATTGCTTGGTATTTCAATATATAAAAACCTAGTTTTTTTGTTTCAACCAAAAGAAAAAGTAGCATCAAAACAAAAGAAATTTAATAGATGGTATTTCGGAGATATAGGTGTCTATTTAAAGTCTAGTTGTGAAGAGAAATTATTTTGTTTAATTATAATTTTTAAAAAAAAAAAAAAAATATTAACAAAATTTATAATGATGGTTTAAAGAACATCCTTGGCCTTCTTATTGGGCGAAAGCCCGGGAAGTTCATTCTCTTTCCAGGTTCGCGAGGCTTGGCTGGCCACTAAAATGACATAGTTTTCTTAGTATTTTCAGCATCTTTAAAGGGAGGGACATTGGCCTTTGCGTAATTTCAGTGTTTGTTATTTCATGGCCAATGTCAGAGGGTGGAGAACCCCAGACCATCGGGGTCAGGGCTCCACCACCATCGGGAGCCCGGGGCTGTCTGCCTCGCCCGGGTTCCTCTGAAGAGAGAGGCAGCGTTTCTTCCTTTTTCCCGTTTTAGAATTTTCAAGTTTTGGCTCCGTGTTTTGTCACGAGCACTGGGTCTGCTTAGTCAGCCCATGTTGCAGAGCCATGGGTGGTTTCCTGTACGGAACGATGCCCCTTTTTTGGTCCTTGAGTATTTTATATACTAGTTTGCGGCTACATTATAATACGGATGAATTATAAGTAGCATCTCCATTTTCAGAGAGCCAACCGACTCCATTGTTTTTAAAGAACCCACCCCAGCCGCAGCGAGCTAGCAAAGCGGCAGTTATTAATGGATTAATATTTAAGAAAAAAGATGGACAGAATCCCTTATTGGAGGAAAATGTCATTAGAACGACCCATGAATTGATAGGCCATCGGGGAGTGGATAAGACCTGTTCAAAAATAAAGTCCCGATATTGGTTTCCTGGGATCAGAGGCAAAATAATGAAATTTATAAGTAACTGCATTCCATGCATTATGCACTCTCTTCCCGCTAGCACGAATGAGAGAAATTTACACAATATCTCGAAGAAGCCACATCCCTTTGATACTGTTCACATAGATCACTTCGGACCTTTGCCTTCATTGAGATCAAAAAGGAAACATATTTTGGTGGTCGTCGACGCATTCACGAAATATGTAAAGTTATACCCGACCAATAGCACCAGTACAAAAGAAGTTATCGCTGCTCTAGACAAGTATTTTAATTATTATAGCAGACCACGGAGAATCATTTCGGACCGAGGCACTTGTTTTACCTCGTTGGATTTTGCTAATTTTCTGGGGAAAAATAAAGTACACCACATTCAAGCAGCTACTGCTTCCACACAGGCTAATGGCCAAGTTGAGATGGTCAATAGAACTCTAAAAACTATGCTGGGCAAATTGACGAATGAAATTGACCATGCAGACTGGTCCTTAAGATTAGCCGAGGTTGAATATGCAATGAATAATTCGGTCCATGCCACTACAGGCCATACTCCTAGTCAGTTGCTTTTTGGTATTAATCAACGGGGTCATGAGGTTAACGAATTAGATGAATATCTAGAAGAAAAATTTGACAACGAACGAACCAATTTAAATCAAGTCCAGAGAACTGCCGCGGAAAATATTAAGAAGTCCCAAGTTTATAATGCTGAGTATTTCAGTCGGCATAGCAAACCTGCTAAACTCTATAAGCGTGGCGATTTTGTGGTTATAAGAAACGTTGATACTACACCTGGCCACAACAAAAAATTAATTCCAAAGTTCCACGGCCCTTACGTTATTTACAAGGTGTTAGGCAATGATCGATATGTCATTAGAGATATTCAGGATTGTCAACAATCACAGCTTCCTTATGATGGTATTGTAGAGGCAGGCAGATTGAGGAGATGGACAGCAAACCCCGCAACTAATCAGATTCCTCCCAATACAGTACAAGACATTTCCGCTGAAGAAATATCTGATCATGTTGAGCAACGCGACTGCGAATACGAAGAGGAAGAATGACTAGACGAAAGCGAATGGGGTGCTGAGTATCTGGATGATGAAGATGTTAGCACTGCGACCCCTGATGTTACGCCCGAATTGATGATTGATCATTGATTATATATATATATATATACATATATATATATATATATATATATATATATATATATATATATATATACATATATATATATATACATATATATATATATATATATATATATATATATATATATATATATATATATATATATATATATATATTGTAGTATAGAATGTGCCTCCACTACCAGCACCAACGTGAATGTACCATTATCCAGCACTAGTACCACGCGGGTCAAGTCCAAAGTGAAGTGGGCTACGCCATTGTGCGTGTGGATCAATGTAGATCGTGTCAACCAGTCTTTGTTTAGACAGCAAGCCGCATAGGACGTTTTGTAAAGTCAAATACACAAGTGAAAGTCGAAATAAACTAAATCATTTAAACTTTAACTTTGTGTTCTGATATCTAAGTTACAACTTAACACGCGACAATAACATCCAGGTCAAACCAATCGATTTACCTGCATGCACGCGCAGCATAATCGCTGACGATGCGTCCGCGATACTTTTGTAACAATCAACTGATCGTGCAATCAGCAACACAGGTAGTCGACGCAGCATTTCCTAGGCTAAGCAAAAATTATTGCTATAGATTAAGTATCAATTAAGTTTCAGTTTTGTATTCGAACTCAAAGAATAAAGATCGGGTTCTCAGCCCTGAAATTGATATTTTTTTTAGTAACAAAACTCTTTGTTTTATTAACTGGCGCCCAACGTGGGGCTCCTCTTGTGACATCGGTAAAACGGGAAGTCGTAAGTAAAAGTGCGGAAAGTAACATTCGACAACAGCCAAGTCACTTGTGAATCCGTTTTTAATCGTTCCGTCCATGAATATCCTGCCACAAGGAGGAAACAGCGATAAAGTTACGACGAGTGGATAGCCATACCACTAGCCTGCGGTGTAGTGCAAAGGAAAGAGGTCCCCTAGTAGTTCCAGTGAACAAAAAGGAGTTGGTAGAACCGACAGCCACCTTGCCCACGTAGAAGCAGCCTCATACCCACGGTATCCTGCATTTCAACGCCATGAAAGCAGTAGTAATATATCTTATGTAAGTCAAAAATTGTAACTATATCTTGTAATTATTTGATTATTCCCACTAAAATTGAATAGTTAAAAATTAAACGACTTTACTGCAGTTATATTAACGAATATCAAATTAAATATTTGAATGCAGAATTAAAATCTGCAACTTATTAATGATCAACCCTTGATTATTAAATTATTACGTTTACTATAAATATTAAATCAAGCATATGAATGCGCAATTAAAACTTGCAACTCATTGATCAGTTACTGACTATTGAGCTATTAAAGTGGAGTTGGACAAATAAATAATTATCAATCATTGAATTAGAAATTTATACAAATTTATTTTTATAAGATTTTATTCAAATACTTGAGCAAGCGTTTTTAGTGAAAATTTGTTGTTGTTGTTCAGCGTAATTATACGTAGTGGAAAAGTGATCAAAAACCAGTGAATACTCTTTTTTTTTTGTCTTTTCCGTTGGAAACGGTACGGAATTTTGCACTTTACGTATCTGGTGAAGATAATTTTTTTTCAAAACAATACATATTGCATTCTATATTCGGTTTCAAGTGTTTGAAATAATGTTGGTGCGATAATGTCGAATCCTAACAATTTAGTACGACCAGCTCGATTAACAGCATCAGGTGATAATGCTGCAACCCTCGGTGGAGCTGCTGTAACCGCCTCACCGATTGCTAATGTTTCAAGTCCCGACAATAATTTAGTGGACTTGATCACTCGGGTTGTTTCAGAAGCGTTGCAAATTCAAGGTAGAGAACTTTTCAACTCCTTGATGAATCCTGCATCTGATGCTAGGAATGACGCTGATGTGCCAATAAATATAGGTGGAGGCAATAACCTATCTGATATGGATAAGATCCCAGATGTGGTTAAAAGCCTCAGAGAATTCTCTGGGCAGCCCGGAGAATTCAGTTCGTGGAAAAAGAGCGTTGATCGAATCCTCGCTATCTACGAACACCTGAGAGGCACTCCAAAGTATTACGGTATACTTTCCGTAATCAGAAATAAGATTGTCGGCCACGCAGACATAGCACTGGAGTCTTACAATACTCCGCTCAATTGGGAAAGAATCTCGAAGTGTCTGACGCTCCATTACGCAGACAAGAGAGATCTTGGTACCTTAGAGTACCAGATGACAACCCTGGTGCAAGGTTCGAGCACAATTCCTGAATTCTATCAAAGTGTGTACCACCATCTTTCATTAATACTCAGTAAGTTAGGTTCTATGGAGTTAACCCGAGACTCACTTAACGTGATGACACAGGCCTACAGGAACAAAGCTCTGGACACCTTTGTCAGAGGCTTAAGAGGCGACTTGCCTCGACTATTAAGCATGCGTGAGCCAGCCGATTTGACTCAGGCACTCCACCTTTGCCTCAAATTGCAGAACGTAGATTACCACGCACAGTATGCCAATAACTCGCAATCTTCGTCTCATAGAACCCAATATCAGAATCCACCTCCAGTTCCAACTCGAAGAACACTTCCTCTTCCTTCTAAGCCTTCACCTGTTCCTGCTCCTAGACAAAGATTCTTTCTTGAGCTATTTCATAATCCAAGGGCTCTGCAAGTGCCACAGTTTAACAGGCAAATAAATTACCAACAGCAGAATCAGCCTCAGAATCCTCCGCCAAGACCTCCTCGAGGACCAGAGCCTATGGACGTCGATCACCCTGTACGAACGCATGCGGTAAACTACGCGAATAGGCCGCGGCATCAACATGAGATTCAAAAGCGTCCTCAAATCCAGGGGGCTTACGTACCGAACAAAATGCAGCGGGTATTCTATACCGAGTGTAATAAAGATGACGAGCAGTCTATCGAACAGTACCAAGAACATATATCACAGGCGGACCAGGAATATGAGCAGACTGTAGCATCCAGTAATTTTTATATTTTTCTTGTTTAAAAATTACTGGTCACACATCTCCGACCCACACTGTATGGATCGGAGACGCTACCACATTTTGCAATTGAAACCACATTTCAATCGCACAAAAACAAAATCCCGCAAGTCCCCCGGGTGACCTTATTGTTGTTTTCGCACAACCAAAAGAAAATCCCGTTAGGAATTCTTGGCTGTGCATGTGGCTTGCGAGCTGGAGCGGATAAGCTCGGGACAGTCGTTGGATTGTCGCGGTAGCGACGTGTCGTTTGGCGTGGCGGGCGGCCGAAAATAAATGATTAACCGAAGTTCATATTAGGAATAGATTTCGAGTGGAAAAGTTTTATCTCTGATAATATACCAGAAAAAGGGTACTGATTATCGTACTGGACTTGCCGAAATGATAAATTAAAATCTGTGCGGAAAGTGAACGGATCTTTCGATCATTCTCGAACATCGTGGTTTCGGGACCGAGCCAAATTGCGTGACGGGATGTAAAAAGTGTGCGCAAGACTTATAAACATCGGGGAAATGCACGCCGCGTGCGAATACTGTCTTTGTGGCCAACATAAGTGGCAGCAAAACAACGTTGCCCATAAATTGAATGTTTTGTGAAACCGATGTAAAGTCAAGAAAAACTGAAGAATGATCCAGAAGCTCATATCTGATATCTCCGATTGGTGTTACTGTGACGTCAGTTCTTGCTAAAATTCCGTGTCCATTGTTGTGCAAATTAACTCATGATGCAATATGAACTGGTGCAGTAGTGTATTACACTTTCGGAAGACCAAGGTTCGTTCACAACTTAAATGAAGTTCAATGAATGTGCTGCTGTGCAGGGGTCGAGTATTCCAAGTGCGATTTCCATTTCGATCGTTTGTTAACCCGTCAAAAGTTCCTTGCATATTTCAACCCATGTCATCGACGCGGAGTCTTATTACTTTATACGATCTATCTAAATCAATGGGGTTTACCATGAACTTTCACGGCACGCATTATGTGCTCTTTATGCACTCAACAATCTAATTCAAGCTAAAACACTTATATGAAGGCACCACTGGATGGAATTCGTGGTCTGCTACGGCTGGTTCGTATTGGATAACACACATAGATGCCAAGCAGCCACAGTGGCTGTATTTGAATACGGTTCTGTTGGGATGAGCATCGCTTTTGGGATTCGTCGTGTCTGGATTTCTTCAAATCGGATTCGAATTCGTTGCGAATAGTCAGGAATTGGAAAATTTCTAAAAGGAAAACCGCTCCCAAAACTGTAGGCGGCGTTGTTAGCCCACGGACTCATTGACAACTTTGAACTAAAGAACATAGTGCAGAGGTAGCGGAGCCACGAATAGATAAATAGTATTGTTTCACCAGTTTCTGACGATTTCGGTATGTATCAGTACTTTTTTTTTTGGGTTTCTTCCATTAACCAGGATCCCTGTGCAAAGTTTTTTTTTGCACATGATGCAGTCACCAAAAGCATCTGCTTAATTCAAAAGGCCTTGAAACATACTCGTATGTGGGCGCCCAATGTTACGAGATAATGCTATCTTCAGCATTTGAACTAAACCAGCTGAGTTGCATTCAACAAAAATATTAAAGAAGAAAAAAATTATCTAAACTCTAAAGTAAAAGTCGGAATAAATAAACGCTCCAAAAATGTTGTATTACGGTGAAGTTAAAGGCTAGTTATAATGCCAATTAAGTATTGCATGAATATAATGCGATTAAAATAGGCGGAGTTTTCGAAAAATTGGCTTGATTTTTGGCATGCTTGACTTCTTGTCATTTCTGTTTAATGAATAAATAACTTGCGTTAAACTTTAAGAATATAACCGTTAGATGCTGCGTAAGTTTAAAGATGAAATATATTAACACTGTGAATATGATTCTATTTAGGATAGACCAGTATTCATTCGTATATAAGGAGAAATGAACTGACCTGAATTAATTTAATTTTCTTACCAATCAATTTTCTTGTGGCGTTACGCTAGTGTTTAGGTTCGTGCGCTATTTGCCTCATGTTCATTCCCTTTCAACATTTTGAACTATATTCAATTCTTCTTGCAGCAAATTCGATTGACATCTAAAGCTTATTCTTGTTCGCGTTATTTAAATTTAACTTAACTACGTTTGATGTTCTAAATTTTTTTGAGCTAATATCCCGGTACCTACTTTCCTCCACTCAGCGCTATCTTCATGCAATACAGTCATAGAATTTGAATGAAAGAAAACAACTGCTTATAAATATTACAACGTTACTCATAAATATTACAACGTTACTCATAAATATTAAAACGTTACTCATAAATATTAATGAAATTTTGGTAACTCATTTTTAGTTAATTTAAGATGCAACCAAGAATGTAAACAATTGTAATGGGCAGTTTTAGCTGAGAAGTAGATATGAAGCACATTCTCTTAGAACTAGAATTGTATTAAGCAAAACGAACAAAAAAAAAATCTATATCATTTCGTTATATGATAAGAAAACCTAAGTTACATAAATTATTGTTCTATTTGCATAAAAGTGTTTACATTTACAACCCCTATAATATAGGATACAAAAATTGCTTCTGTAAAAATTACTTTGGAACTACCAACACGACAGCTAATTTGAAATGATGTATGATACTAGATATGACAAGAAAAGTCGACTTTCCTTGAAAAATCTGATAGAATAGTATACCTTAATAAGGCGTTTACATTATTTGTAAAGTTCAGGAAACACAGAAGAAGGAATTGAAATAATAATGAATTGTAATTAACTCGAACTCCTGGCCTTCTTATTGGGCGAAAGCCCGAGAAGTTCTTTCTCGCTTTTCAGGGTCTGCGCGTGGCCTGGCTGGCCAATGAATGAAATAGTTCCGTGATTTTTTTTCGGTATTTTTCAGCTTTTCGCTTACAAGGGAGGGATACAAACATAATTAGTTTCAGTATTTTTGATTACCTTTTTGAATTTTTGGAATTCTATGGCCAGTATCGGAGGGTGGAGGACCCCAGACCATCGGGGTCAGGGCTCCACTAACATCGGGGGCCCGGGGCTGTCTGCCTCACCCGGGTTCCTTGTAAGAGAGAGGTAGCGCATTATCCTGTTTTCCCTTTTGTAGATTTTCAATTTTCTGGCTCCGTGCGTTGTCACGAGCACTGGGTCTGCTTAGTCAGCCCATGTTGCAGAGCCTGGGTGGTTTCCTTTACGGAACGATGCCCCCTTTTGGTCCTTGGGTATTTTACATACCAGTTTGCGGCTACAATTCATGACGGATGAATATACGTAGCATCCCGTTTCTTGAGAGCCAACCATCCCCATTTGTTTAAAGAACCCACCCCAGCCGCAGCGAGCTAGCAAAGCGGCACCCCAGCATCCGTCGAGGTTGGTTAAAGGGTGCTCCGCTAATGCGGACGAGGGGCCTTCACGGCCATTTTTAGGGCACCCTGCTCTCGGGGCAATTCTTTTTTTTTGTTTTGCCTCTCGAATGGCATTAGCCATTCTCCTTTCAGACCTTAGCACTCTTAGTTCTGGACTTCGGTCTGGTTCTAAGTTGTGCTAAGGCACTCCCACTCACATAAATCGCTACAAATGGCGCCCAACGTGGGGCCCGAAACTTGCTTTGGGCAACCCACACCAAAGTGAGAAAATACTTATGAGTTTCGACTCATACTCCCCTTACGACTTTACGTCTTCAATCCTTAACATTCCATTCTCACTCGCAGGACTTAGAATCGCCTCCTTTGCGATTCAATTCATTTCGTTCGAGAGAACAAGAACCCATTTATTAAGACTTGCATTGCTCGCTCTTCCTTACTAGCCGCAAACATCCTTCCCAGTCCTATCCGGTTAAATTCAATTCCTTTTAGATTACCTCTTGGGCAGCTTCTCGTTGTGTTCGTCTTTATGAGTTTTTTGACTCTGGGTGCAACCTGGAGGTTGGCCGCGGATAACAGGTTGTGGTGGTTTACCGCCACTCCTGTCCCGGTCAACCGAAGGGCCCCTGCCCCACTTTATGTTGGGAAGCTGTCCCAAATTTGGATATCCTTGCTGTCTTGGCCCAGCTTCGGCTTTTGGCTTGGGTTTGGTTCAAGCTGTAGTGGATTACGTGGGGTTGGCGTGGTGCCACCTACACGTCTCTGCAGCTTGGCCAGACTTGAACCATTTGCTGAGGTTGCGTCAAGCAGCAACATAGTTGTTTTTGGTCCCTTGCTCCTCTCTTTTCGAGGAATTTCGGGTGAGAGAAACAGTCCCCCATACTGGGCGGTACCCTTCCGGAACCGACCCAATGTAATTGTCACATTTGTACAATTTTTCAATCGTAAATATTTTTCACACTAAACATTCAATCATTTTTCACATGTAAACATTTGTTTCACACTTTAACCTTGCTCATAATTCAAAATTTCAATTTCTTGCGTCTTATTCAAAAGCCAGCCAGCCAGCGGACCTGAAATGGGGATGGATGGATCGGGTTCCGCTTAATAAGAAGGCCGATCTTTGAAATTACATTTTTGATCTAACTTCGAAAATTTAAAACTTTTGAAAATTTAAATCTTTTTGAATTTATATTTTGCATTCAATTGTAGCCAGTCGGCTTTGCTAATTGATTACCAATCTTGAAAGTTAGTCACACCACCTGGTGTGCACACACTTGTATAGATTTTGAATTTGGCATTTTTGCCCTATTAGCTGCGAAAGCTTAAAAGAGTTAGTCACACCACAGGTGTGCACACACAATTATATATATATATATATATATATATATATATATATATATATATATATATATATATATATATATATATATATATATATATATATATATATATATATATATTATATATATTTCTTTTTCACTTATATATATATTTTATATATATTTTTGAATTTGGCACTTTGGCCTATTATCTGTTAAGACTTTAGTAAGAGTTAGACACACACTGTGTGCACTTGGCTGCGGCGTGAATTTTCCGCAACCCTCGTTAGTATTAAGCGTATTAACTCGTTAGTCACGGTAACGTGCAAAACCCAAATTCGAATTTTCCTTATTCATAAATTCTTCACAAACTGACAATGCCATTGCGACACAGCAGTGAGGATCTGTCTGGCACCACAGTGGAGGCTCAGTGCTCCATATGCCAGCAGTCATTCGCTACTGCCCAGGCCACGTGTACCACAAAATGTGGACATACATTTCACGAAACGTGCCTGGAGCAACGGCTCAGCAACCGTACAGATTGCCCGCTGTGCCGTGGACCACTGAGTCTCCCCTTAGGAGCCAGACAGGCCCCCACTGCTGCAGCATCTATGCCACGAGGGGCTCGGCCTAAAACGCAACGGCCGGGAGTAAAAACCCGAGGCATGCGATCAGAGGATGTAGAAATCAGGGACTTTGATTTGGAAGCCGAGTCGGGGGCGGAAGGTTTAGTTCAGCCACCTGGCCCGTCATCGAAAGCGTCCCCAATATCAGATGTGACGTCAGAATCCGCAGGAGCGCGCTCTATAGTGCCCCAAGATTTAAGCGGACTTCAGCAACAAATTCATGATTTGCAAAACGGCATGCGTGTGATGCTGGAGCGTATGGCCCAATTAAGCCTTCCGTCCCGGACTGGGAATGTAGAGTCGCCAAGACTTAACCCTCGCGCACAATCATTTGTACCAGTGCCGCGATCCTACTCGCCTCGCATCCCTCGTGGCAACAATGTGCAGTTTCACCACGATAAGGTGGCTAGCATCATTGGTGGGTGGGGCCTAAAATTCTCGGGTCGTGAATCTACTGTGCCAGTAGAAGTTTTTATTAACAGGGCCACCTTTATCACAATCGGAATCTCCAAAATCATATCATCAGCAGTGCTGTCAACTGGGGGAATGAGTTCATCCGAAACATCTTGAAAAGTGAAACGATACTCGCACTTTCATCCGATGAGCGTGTTGTTAGACGATAGTTCCGGCAAACCATGTGGCAGTACGTGCACTACGACAGTCTAACGGCTACAAAAATTCCAGTTAAATTGTCTTAATGGTCTATTACAATAGTGATCATATCAAGTCAACCAGCAAGATATTTTTATATAAGCTTTCATTGAAGTGATAACCAATAACAAGCAAGACTAATCCATCAGCTCTTCAATACTTCAGCGGAATAGGAATCCACATTAAAAACAATAATCCATCATCTATTCTACACTGGTTTATCATCCTTGAATCCTATGAACTGTCAAGTAATTAATGTAGTTTTACCATTAAGGTAAGTGGTTGAACCAGTTCGTAACATTTTACGCAGTTACAATTCGAAGTTGAAAATCAAAGGCGAAACAACCACATTCAAATATAAGAAAAACACATTTACGCTAAGCAGGACTAAAAGTAATTTAGTGATTTTACTCAGTAATTGAGTGATGTTTTAGAATTATTATCATGCTAATTCGTTACATAAGTCCGTGCGTATTTCTTTTTGCAAAATGTTCGCCCATATAAAACTCAATATTCAATGCACACTATAATGAATGCAAACGATGGGTGTCGGGATATAAAACCTCAATTCTTTGTACACTAAAAATTCAAATACATTGAAATAGTTGATAAAAGGCTCAAACTTTAAGAAATTATATGTCTCAGGTATAATTGACCTCTGCTTTGTTGCGAAAGTTCGAGAACAAAACGTTTGTTATTGTTTTAGGTTATATACTAAAACAAAACACCATTCAAACACGGCGTAACCTAAATAGCTGCATGCAGTATTCAATTGAAACACCTACGGTGGTGATCTGCAATTAGAAATTTGAATTTCTACTGTTGAACAACGAAACCAAAGAAAGAAAAAGAAAACAAAAAAAAAAAAAAAGAGAAAAGACCCAATATGTAATTGATCAGACTATCGACCGGACTATTGCCCAGACTCTGGACACAGATATTGTATTTTTTTTTGCAAGTAGGCACACTTTCACAAGCTATTTCCTTCGATATATGTGTCAACAACAGTGAAATTCATATTTTTGCCTCGTTTTCGACTTGTACATGTATACACTATCGGACATTTTATTATTCCAAGTGGTGATTTTTACGATAAGAATATCGTTTTGTTTTCATTTTCGCTATGATTTTCTCGTACATAATATATTTAAGTATATAGTTGGAAAATATTTAATGTGTCTTGGAAGTAAAAGTTTGAATAAACTACATAAATTACCGAAGATGATGACATGATCAGGTTTTGTAATCAAGACTAGTACACGATTCGGTTTCGAATGGGACACGATCTGTGTCATTATCGTAAAACCCAACCAATATTCTATACAACGACCACTTGCGTCGTAATTTAGATGCATGATATGTTGAGTTCATGGCAAGAACATTGTTAGGCATCCAATAAAGATGGTACATTAACATATAATTTGTATGATGCACTCTAAATACTATTTGAAATAGAAATATAGGACCCTATTAGAACCTAGTTTGTCAAAGATAGGATAATCAGAAAAAGAGAAAAATTAATTGTAACTTTGATTTTCTTTTTTTTTAAGAATAAATTAAAAATGAATTGTTAAGTCGGAAACCCTCAGGCCTTCTTATTGGGCGAAAGCTCGAGAAGTTCTCTTCTTTTTCAGGGTCCGCGCTTGGCCTGGCTGGCCTACTAATGATTAATTTGTGATTTTTAGGCATTTTTCAGCATCTTTCAAGGGAGGGATACTGGCCACACATAGCTTCTGTTTTTGATTTAGATTTTTGAATTTTTGATATATGGCCAGTATCAGAGGGTGGAGGACCCCAGACCATCGGGGTCAGGGCTCCACTAACATCGGGGGCCCGGGGCTGTCTGCCTCACCCGGGTTCCTTAGAAAAGAGAGGTAGTACGTTTCCCGTTTTCCCCTTTTGTAGATTTTCAATTTTCTGGCTCCGTGCGTTGTCACGAGCACTGGGTCTGCGTAGTCAGCCCATGTTGCAGAGCCTGGGTGGTTTCCTTTACGGAACTATGCCCCCTTTTGGTCCCTGGATATGTTCTCATATCAGTTTGCGGCTACAATTCATGACGGATGAATATACGTAGCATCCCGTTTTCTTGAGAGCCAACCATCCCCATTTGTTTAAAGAACCCACCCCAGCCGCAGCGAGCTAGCAAAGCGGCACCCCAGCATCCGTCGGGGTTGGTTAAAGGGTGCTCCGCTAATGCGGACGAGGGGCCTTCACGGCCATTTCTAGGGCACCCTGCTCTCGGGGCAATTCTTTTTTTTTTGTTTTGCCTCTTGAATGGCATTAGCCATTCCACTTTCTGACCTTAGCACTCTTGGTTCTGGACTTCGGTCTGGTTCTAAGTTGTGCTAAGGCACTCACATCTTTATATTCGCTACAAATGGCGCCCAACGTGGGGCCCGAACCCACGACCCTGAGATTAAGAGTCTCATGCTCTACCGACTGAGCTAGCCGGGCTGGTGCAATGCACAGAAGACGGAGCTGAAGCCCCCATCGCCTATATGTCCCATAAGCTGAATCCCGCTCAGCGAAACTACACCGTCACTGAGCAAGAGTGTCTGGCAGCGGTGCTGGCAATCAAGAAGTTCCGTGCCTACGTAGAAGGTCACGAATTTGAAATCGTGACCGACCATGCTTCCCTAAAATGGCTAATGAACCAACCAGAACTTAATGGCCGATTAGCCCGGTGGGCCTTGAAACTTCAAGGTTTCAACTTTAAAATTGTCCACCGAAAGGGAAGCCAAAACGTAGTGCCGGACTCCTTGTCGCGCATGTTCTCTGCCGAGGCGTTGATGCCGGCAGAAGGCGAGGAGACTCCAATGGAGCTAGACTTAGAGTCGCCGCATTTCCAAAGTGCTTCTTATAGGGAGCTAGCGGCAAAAGTCCAGGCAGAACAACATCAGATGCCGGACCTAAAAGTTGTAGACGGGTTCGTGTACAAGCGGACCGAGTATGCGACCGGAAACGGACTTCAAGACCAGTTGGCCTGGAAGTTGTGGGTGCCGTCCGAAATGACGGCAGAATTAGTGAAGGGAGCTCATGACCCACCCTTGAGTGCGCATGGTGGCGTGGCCAAAACCCTCGGGCGATTACGTCAATGGTTTTATTGGCCACGAATGGCCGCTCAAGTGCGTGAATATGTGGGATCATGCCTCACATGCAAAACCACCAAAGCCCCTTCACACACCCTTCGTCCACCAATGACGCTGCAGTCCGTTCCCGAGCGCATATTCCAGCGCTTGTACATCGATATTATCGGCCCCTACCCTAGGTCCAAGTCTGACAACATTGGAGCGCTCATCGTCTTAGACCATCTTTCGCGATTCCCCTTCGTTGAGCCGCTTCGAAAATTCACTGCGAAAGCAGTCATCGACATCCTGAGGAGAAGGGTATTTCACCTTGTTGGAGTCCCGGAGGGTGTCGTAACTGATAATGGTGTACAATTTCGGTCGTCTATCTTTCAAACCTTTCTACAGGAATTCGGTATCGGACATACCTTCACCGCCGTATATTCCCCTCAATCTAACGCCTCGGAACGTCTTAACCGCTCCATACTGGCAGCAATACGTTCCTATATTGATCCTGCTCAAAAGGAGTGGGACGGAAAAATCTCGGACATAACTTGCGCATTGCGCTCAGCACCTCACGCGACGATAGGGACTTCGCCCTATCAGGCAGTCTTCGGGCAACCAATGGTCACTCATGGCCGCACCTACCACCTGTTGCGGCAACTCCATCTTTTGGATGACCCCGAGACCACCCTGCCACCTCCTGACCACCTGGCGCTTCTACGTCAGACCATCCGCGACCTCACCACCAAAGCCCAGTCTCGCAATGCCAAGGCCTATAACCTTCGTTCCAGGTTGGTTACATACCAGCCTGGCGAAGTGGTCTACAGGCGCAACTTCCGGCAAAGTGACGCAGCCGCGCACTACAATACAAAGCTGGACCGGAAGTTCTTACCTAGTAAGGTAATAAAGAAGATCGGCGGTGATCAAAATGGACGATCAGTGGGCGTCTTCCACGCGAAAGACATCACAAAGTGATATACCCACTAGTTCACCAGTTCACGATCTGTTTCCAAATTTTATTTGGAGATCGTCCATTTGCGCCTATTTCAGGTGTCACTCCTGCCCCAATTAGAAAGTATCTAGAGATGTTCACCTGGTTCACCATTTCCTCTACCCAAAGATACTTTCATTATTAAGTCAGTAAAAGTTGTTCACGTTATTTCCTTTCATTAAAAATTACCCCTTTCTTTCTGTTCACTTTATTCACGATGTTCTCAAAAGGATTGGATAGTAAATGACATGATCACCTGTTCACGTCATTATATTTCTCTTATTACATCCATCCTTCAGCTCTTTCCACGCACTTGCCCTTGTGGAAAGACCTGTGTTGTAGCATCCAGTAATTTTTATATTATTCTTATTTAAAAATTACTGGTCACACATCTCCGACCCACACTGTATGGATCGGAGACGCTACCACATTTTGCAATTGAAACCACATTTCAATCGCACAAAAATAAAATCCCGCAAGTCCCCCGGGTGACCTTATTGTTGTTTTCGCACAACCAAAAGAAAATCCCGTTAGGAATTCTTGGCTGTGCATGTGGCTTGCGAGCTGGAGCGGATAAGCTCGGGACAGTCGTTGGATTGTCGCGGTAGCGACGTGTCGTTTGGCGTGGCGGGCGGCCGAAAATAAATAATTAACCGAAGTTCATATTAGGAATAGATTTCGAGTGGAAAAGTTTTATCTCTGATAATATACCAGAAAAAGGGTACTGATTATCGTACTGGACTTGCCGAAATGATAAATTAAAATCTGTGCGGAAAGTGAATGGATCTTTCGATCATTCTCGAACATCGTGGTTTCGGGACCGAGCCAAATTGCGTGACGGGATGTAAAAAGTGTGCGCAAGACTTATAAACATCGGGGAAATGCACGCCGCGTGCGAATACTGTCTTTGTGGCCAACATAAGTGGCAGCAAAACAACGTTGCCCATAAATTGAATGTTTTGTGAAACCGATGTAAAGTCAAGAAAAACTGAAGAATGATCCAGAAGCTCATATCTGATATCTCCGATTGGTGTTACTGTGACGTCAGTTCTTGCTAAAATTCCGTGTCCATTGTTGTGCAAATTAACTCATGATGCAATATGAACTGATGCAGTAGTGTATTACACTTTCGGAAGACCAAGGTTCGTTCACAACTTAAATGAAGTTCAATGAATGTGCTGCTGTGCAGGGGTCGAGTATTCCAAGTGCGATTTCCATTTCGATCGTTTGTTAACCCGTCAAAAGTTCCTTGTATATTTCAACCCATGTCATCGACGCGGAACTAGTAAAAGTCTTATTACTTTATACGATCTATCTAAATCAATGGGGTTTACCATGAACTTTCACGGCACGCATTATGTGCTCTTTATGCACTCAACAATCTAATTCAAGCTAAAACACTTATATGAAGGCACCACTGGATGGAATTCGTGCTCTGCTACGGCTGGTTCGTATTGGATAACACACATAGATGCCAAGCAGCCACAGTGGCTGTATTTGAATACGGTTCTGTTGGGATGAGCATCGCTTTTGGGATTCGTCGTGTCTGGATTTCTTCAAATCGGATTCGAATTCGTTGCGAATAGTCAGGAATTGGAAAATTTCTAAAAGGAAAACCGCTCCCAAAACTGTAGGCGGCGTTGTTAGCCCACGGACTCATTGACAACTTTGAACTAAAGAACATAGTGCAGAGGTAGCGGAGCCACGAATAGATAAATAGTATTGTTTCACCAGTTTCTGACGATTTCGGTATGTATCAGTACTTTTTTTTTTGGGTTTCTTCCATTAACCAGGATCCCTGTGCAAAGTTTTTTTTTGCACATGATGCAGTCACCAAAAGCATCTGCTTAATTCAAAAGGCCTTGAAACATACTCGTATGTGGGCGCCCAATGTTACGAGATAATGCTATCTTCAGCATTTGAACTAAACCAGCTGAGTTGCATTCAACAAAAATATTAAAGAAGAAAAAAATTATCTAAACTCTAAAGTAAAAGTCGGAATAAATAAACGCTCCAAAAATGTTGTATTACGGTGAAGTTAAAGGCTAGTTATAATGCCAATTAAGTATTGCATGAATATAATGCGATTAAAATAGGCGGAGTTTTCGAAAAATTGGCTTGATTTTTGGCATGCTTGACTTCTTGTCATTTCTGTTTAATGAATAAATAACTTGCGTTAAACTTTAAGAATATAACCGTTAGATGCTGCGTAAGTTTAAAGATGAAATATATTAACACTGTGAATATGATTCTATTTAGGATAGACCAGTATTCATTCGTATATAAGGAGAAATGAACTGACCTGAATTAATTTAATTTTCTTACCAATCAATTTTCTTGTGGCGTTACGCTAGTGTTTAGGTTCGTGCGCTATTTGCCTCATGTTCATTCCCTTTCAACATTTTGAACTATATTCAATTCTTCTTGCAGCAAATTCGATTGACATCTAAAGCTTATTCTTGTTCGCGTTATTTAAATTTAACTTAACTACGTTTGATGTTCTAAATTTTTTTGAGCTAATATCCCGGTACCTACTTTCCTCCACTCAGCGCTATCTTCATGCAATACAGTCATAGAATTTGAATGAAAGAAAACAACTGCTTATAAATATTACAACGTTACTCATAAATATTACAACGTTACTCATAAATATTAAAACGTTACTCATAAATATTAATGAAATTTTGGTAACTCATTTTTAGTTAATTTAAGATGCAACCAAGAATGTAAACAATTGTAATGGGCAGTTTTAGCTGAGAAGTAGATATGAAGCACATTCTCTTAGAACTAGAATTGTATTAAGCAAAACGAACAAAAAAAAAATCTATATCATTTCGTTATATGATAAGAAAACCTAAGTTACATAAATTATTGTTCTATTTGCATAAAAGTGTTTACATTTACAACCCCTATAATATAGGATACAAAAATTGCTTCTGTAAAAATTACTTTGGAACTACCAACACGACAGCTAATTTGAAATGATGTATGATACTAGATATGACAAGAAAAGTCGACTTTCCTTGAAAAATCTGATAGAATAGTATACCTTAATAAAGCGTTTACATTATTTGTAAAGTTCAGGAAACACAGAAGAAGGAATTGAAATAATAATGAATTGTAATTAACTCGAACTCCTGGCCTTCTTATTGGGCGAAAGCCCGAGAAGTTCTTTCTCGCTTTTCAGGGTCTGCGCGTGGCCTGGCTGGCCAATGAATGAAATAGTTCCGTGATTTTTTTTCGGTATTTTTCAGCTTTTCGCTTACAAGGGAGGGATACTGGCCAAACATAATTAGTTTCAGTATTTTTGATTACCTTTTTGAATTTTTGGAATTCTATGGCCATCGGGGTCAGGGCTCCACTAACATCGGGGGCCCGGGGCTGTCTGCCTCACCCGGGTTCCTTGTAAGAGAGAGGTAGCGCATTATCCTGTTTTCCCTTTTGTAGATTTTCAATTTTCTGGCTCCGTGCGTTGTCACGAGCACTGGGTCTGCTTAGTCAGCCCATGTTGCAGAGCCTGGGTGGTTTCCTTTACGGAACGATGCCCCCTTTTGGTCCTTGGGTATTTTACATACCAGTTTGCGGCTACAATTCATGACGGATGAATATACGTAGCATCCCGTTTCTTGAGAGCCAACCATCCCCATTTGTTTAAAGAACCCACCCCAGCCGCAGCGAGCTAGCAAAGCGGCACCCCAGCATCCGTCGAGGTTGGTTAAAGGGTGCTCCGCTAATGCGGACGAGGGGCCTTCACGGCCATTTTTAGGGCACCCTGCTCTCGGGGCAATTCTTTTTTTTTGTTTTGCCTCTCGAATGGCATTAGCCATTCTCCTTTCAGACCTTAGCACTCTTAGTTCTGGACTTCGGTCTGGTTCTAAGTTGTGCTAAGGCACTCCCACTCACATAAATCGCTACAAGACCTTGAATAATTACATAGACTCGGAGGATAGCCCCGAACCTGACCAACTCAACATCGACCAAGCCAATTCTGAAGAAGTCGAAGACATTTATTTTTTAGGATAAGACGCTCCTCGCCTCCTTATTTTGAGTACATGACGAAGAGCGGAGAGATATTTAAATTTTTAGTGGATACCGGCTCTAATAAAAATTATATTCAGCCCCGGCATATCAGGAATCCACTTCTTAACGAAAAAAATTTCTTTGTTAGCTCTGTTGGGGGAAGCGTCGAAATAACACATCACGCACTCATTTCTATATTTGGCCCTAGCACGGGTAAGCTAAAATTCTTTATCTTACCTTCCCTTGTAGCATTTGATGGCATAATAGGGAATGACACCCTCAAACAGCTGAATGCTATCATCCATACAAATGGAAGCTATATGACCATACACCCGAATATACGAATCCCTCTCAAACAACATCTATCGGAAACAGTTAACAATATTAACATAAGAACTAGCCACCTAAGTCAAGAACTATCATCTAAACTTAAAAATATTATTCATAGCTATCCTAATCTATTTTCCGAACTTGATGAAAAACTGACTTTCACTACAACGGTTAAAGGGGAGATTCGGACTACCAGCCATGACCCGGTTTATTCTAAATCATATCCATATCCTATGGCATTAAAGGGAGAAGTTGAAAAGCAAATCAACAAGCTTCTCGAAGACGAGATCATTAGACCATACAAATCACCAAACAATTCTCCGGTATGGATCGTCCCGAAGAAACAAGATGCTTCTGGTGAGAGAAAATACCGAATGGTGATCGATTATCGTAAGCTAAACTCGGTTACGGTTCCGGATAGGTATCCTATCCCGGAAATTAATGAAGTCCTTGCTAACCTTGGCAAGAGTAGCCTCTTCTCCGTTATAGACCTTAAAAGCGGATTCCATCAGATTCCTCTCAGGGAGTCTGATATTGAAAAGACTGCCTTCTCAGTAAACAACGGGAAGTTCGAGTTCACTCGACTCCCATTCGGGCTCAAAAATGCTCCTTCAATATTCCAAAGGGCATTAGATGACATTCTTAGAGAATACATAGGAAAATGTTGTTATGTATACATCGACGACATTATCATTTTTGGAAGGAATGAGACAGAACATCTCTCAAATCTAGACAAAATATTTAAGACCCTGGAAACTGCCAACATGAAAATTCAGTTGGACAAGTGTGAGTTCCTCCAAACAGAAGTCGAATTTTTAGGCTACGTCATCAGCAAAGCAGGTATCAAAACCAACCCGAAGAAAGTACAGGCCATCATGGATCTACCTCCTCCAAAAACTCTCAAAGATCTTCGTTCATTCTTGGGGATGTCAGGCTATTATCGACGCTTCATTCAAGACTACGCTCGAATAGCCAAACCACTGACATCCCTTCTAAGAGGGGAAGATGGACATGTGTCCAAAAACCTCTCGAAGAATAAAACCATTCATTTGAACGCAGAGGCAATGATGGCATTTGAAAAATTGAAAGATTCACTCGTCTCTAAAGAAGTAACTTTGGTGCACCCAAATTTCGAGAAGGAGTTTGAATTAACCACCGATGCATCCGACTATGCAATTGGTGCGGTTCTCTCTCAGGACAATAGACCCATCGCATTTCTCTCAAGAACCCTAAGAAAAGAGGAGGAGAATTACGCAACCAATGAGAAAGAGATGCTTGCTATAGAGTGGGCATTGGAATCCCTTAGAAGTTTTCTCTATGGTTCACGTAAGGTCGTAATCTACATTTCTACAGGACATCTACAGGTCGTAATCTACATACACGTAAGGTCGTAATCTACACCAGCCTTTGACTTACGCTCTTAGCAATAAAAATACCAACTCCAAACTAAAAAGGTGGAAATCCATCTTAGAAGAATATAACTATGAGCTTAGGTACAAGCCAGGTAACGCCAATGTAGTTGCAGACTCGCTCTAAAGACCGCCTCAACTCACCCAGGCTAACTAGTTACATATCCAATTCCAAATTCTACCCACAAACATACATTGTCACATTGCATTCCAGAAAGAATGCAATCATCAGCGTTTGCAACAGAAACATTTGATGTTACATATCCAATTTCAAATTCTACTCAAAAATATACATTTTCACATTGCATTCCAGAAAGAATGCAATCGTCAGTGTCTGCAACGGAAACATTTGACACCATCATTGCAGACGTGAGAAAATATGTGGAACACATATGTGGATAATATTAAGCATACAGCATTAATTGACACGGGTTCTTCGTTCAGTTTAATTGATGAAAGTATCGGTTACTTTAGAAAAATCGAAATTAGCCCACTTTCCTTTAGCACTATCACAGGTAGGGATGTAATTAAGTATGAAGTCCACACAACAGCCCTAACGGAGCAACATGAGACCATAAATACACCTGGATGATAACTTCTCGGCCAGTTGTTGATTAGAACTTAGTTGTCGTGAACACATATGTGCTAATTAGTTATACTTTTGCTGCTTGAAATAAAAGTGATCTGTGAAGTTAAAATTCGGAGTTTTCTTTTATTTTTGTACGAAAACGCTCGCAACCACGTATTTGGCGCAGTCGGTTAAAAATCGATAAAAAATAAATAACGTTTAATCGAAATATACGACATATGGTGAAGTCGCGAAGAATAAGCCTATGCTCGTAATCAAACGATAAACGTTTTTAATCGATAACATTAAAAAGCAAGAACAGCACACGAAGCCAAAAGGCTGTTTAAAACCGGTGGTGAAGCTGCTACTGGATCTTGCTTACATAAAATAAACAAAAATAATAATAAATTTGATAAAAAAGTGTAAAAGTGGAAACATCGTTTCAATAATTGGTGGATGTCCGAAAGGAAACAAAAGCGTTGTGTTCTATTCAATCGCAACAGAATTGCTGAACCTGAAGGAGAAGTAATTGAAGAACAAATCCTTGACATCCAGCAGCAATTGACAAGCCGTAGCAATGAAATTGCCCAATTAGCAACCGCAGTTCGAGAGCTGATTATAAGTCAGGAAAACCTACAAAATCAGCAAAGCCAGCAAAATCAACACAGCATGGAAGGACAAGCCAGTCGTTTAGCAGCTGCCATGCAATTGGCACCAATGTATCGTCCTTCTTCGGATCCACGTGAGAAAGTTCTGAAAGAACTCAGGCACATGATAAATTTCACCGGAACGGGAGATGTCACCATCAATTCCTTCGTTACCAATATGGAATTTTACTTGAATACCATCAGTGATCCGGAAACGAAGAAAGCAGCAGTTAAAACGATTTTTTACGAGAAAATTCAAGGGGATGCGAAGAACGCTGTTATAAATCTACCAGAACCCGATAACTGGGAGCGCATCAAATCGGCATTGAGACTCCGATATAAACCAGACACGCAGCCATCCCAAATCTACAGGAAGATCAGCGGACTTAAAGTACACACAGTAAGTGAACTTTGTATTGAAATTCAAAAAATTAAGTCTAAAACAGACGAATTAATTATATTTTATAAAGATACTATGTACCTAGATTTAAGTAATGTTGACCAATTGCTTGTGAATACTATTAAAGAAATGACGCAAGGCGTCTTATTCGATAAAATTTTCGCAATTAGAGATTTGGATGAGATACTTAGAATAATGCAGGAAAGAAGATTCGAGAATTCTTGCATTAGACCAGAATTTCGAAAGCAAACATTTTCTGGTTCAGTAAGGAATCAAAAGCACTTTAAATCTAAATATAATTCAAATCCCGATCAGAATCATTACAATGAAAACCAACGTGACTCAACACAGTTTAGGCAACAAAGAACACAAAACAATTACGACAATAATTTAGACGATAACAAACGACGCAACTTCCAGGTTTGGGACCGACCAAATGAGTACAATAATAGATCAGGTCAATCAAGAACAAATAACTCAGGAAACTCTAGGCGAAATTCTTATAATCGCAGAGATAGGCAGTCGGCTACTCCCATGGAAGTAGATAATATTCAAAATGACAATGATCCGATTCATTCAAGTAATAATGAGCGAAATCAAGGTCACAAAGATAGAAATGTTAAATATGATCAAAATAATCAGACACGTAGGCAAAATGGAAGAAATTTTAGAGGAAGTAGTCCTAAAAATGAGTCAAATCTCGTAGAACACATAGAAACAAATTCAATTGGCAGTACAAACGAGGGGCAAAAGTTTTTTTTCAACTAGCCTCGGCTGACTTACCATTAATTGAAATAACGATTGATAATATTAAGCATACATCATTAATTGACACGGGTTCTTCGTTCAGTTTAATAGATGAAAGTATCGGTTACTTTAGAAAAATCGAAATTAGCCCACTTTCCTTTAGCACTATCACAGGTAGGGATGTAATTAAGTATGAAGTCCACACAACAGCCCTAACGGAGTTTCATTTACCGCCAGGAGCTCATATCAGGTGGAAAGTTAGTAACCTTAACAAAAGAAGGTACGATTTTATTATCGGTACAGATTTATTGGATAAATTAGGAACAGTGATAGATTTTGAAAATAAAACAATTGCACTTAATGGTAAAACAATATCTTTCATCAATAGCCCTTACCTTATGCACCAAATTACTTCACTAGAAGTAACAAATGAAGACTACTTAAGCCACTTAAACTTAAAACATTTGAATGCTGAAGAATATCGTTAAATAATTAAATTAACAAACAAGTTCCAGGATATATTCTTTAAAGAGGGTGACAGGTTGACTAGTACAACTACTATTCAACATGAAATAAAAACAACAACAGATAAGCAAATCAATTCCAAGCTTTATCGATATCCTCCAAAACACGAAGAAGAGGTGGGGAAACAGATATCAGATATGGAAAGACAAGGAATTATAAGAAAAAGTAGCTCTAGATACTGCAGTCCTTTAATAGTAGTGCCCAAGAAAGTTGACAATTCAGGCGAGAGAAAATTTCGTATTGTCATCGACTACCGAAAGCTGAATGAAGTAACGATAGATGACAAATTTCCATTGCCTAATATCGATGCGATTCTCGATAAGCTAGGCAGGGCACAATATTTTTCAACGATCGACTTGGCTAAAGGTTATCATCAAATCTTAGTCAGGGAAGAAGATAGGGAAAAAACAGCATTTGTTACGCCCCACGGACTATACGAATTTGTTCGTATGCCATTTGGCCTGAAGAACGCCCCGGCAACGTTCCAAAGGCTGATGAACGAAATACTTCGTGACTATATAAACAAAACCTGTGTTGTCTACCTAGATGACATTTTAATATTTAGTACCACCCTAAAAGAACACATTAAAGCAATTGCAAACATTTTCAAAGTTCTTCGAGAGAATGAACTTAAAATTCAGATCGATAAGTGCAATTTCATGCGCAAAGAAACCGCATTTCTGGGCCATATAGTGACCAAAGAAGGTCTTAAACCAAGTCCGGAAAAAATTCGCGTTATCGAAGAGCTGAAATTACCGAAGACGGAAAAACAGATAAAGAGTTTCTTAGGTCTAACCGGCTACTATAGGAAATTCATAAAAGATTACGCAAAAGTAGCGCAACCTATCACCAAATACCTTAAAAAAGATGCAAAAATAAATACAAAGGACCCAAATTATGTAGATGCTTTCGAAAAACTCAAAAATTTAATTAGTTCACCCCCAATTCTAAGATTTCCCGATTACAGTAAACAATTTCAGTTGACAACTGATGCCTCCAACTACGCAATAGGCGCCGTTTTGTCTCAAAACGGACACCCTATTTGCTATGCATCAAGAACCCTAAGAGCGCACGAAAAAAATTTTTGTGCAACAGACAAAGAGTTTCTTGCTATTTTATGGTCTGTAAATTACTTCAGACCATACCTTTATGGCAACAAATTTAAACTGTATACAGATCATCAGCCTATTAAATATCTACACGCAAAGTATAGAGGGAAGGATCTGTCGCCTCGACATCAACGCTGGTTACTGAAATTAGGGGAGTATAATTTCGAAATTGAATATCTCAAAGGGAAAGAAAACCAAGTAGCAGATTTTTTAAGCAGAATCGAGCATAAGGAAGAAAAGTGTGACGAAACACAAAGCCTTGCAAATTCTTATTCAGATCTTGGCATTCTATTGAACATTGTAGACGATGACGTAACCATGGCAACAAAACACTCCGCGGATGAGGAGCTTCTTGACCATATCCCCATTAAAGAGGAAATCGTGAACAAATATAAGACCCAACTGATCTTGACCAATGATAAAACGCAAGAAATAGAAGTAATACATCGTAAAAGAATTATCTACATCGCCGAGTACGACTTTAATAACCTTGAGGATATTCTACGCAGATATATAAAAAAAGGGATTACTGGTATATATACAGAAATTTCAGACAGGCAATACAATGTGGTTCAAGAAAAATTACGGGAAATGTTTTCAAATGATAAAAGTGTTAAATTTATAAGATGTTCACTCAGAGCACAAGACATAAAGACAGAAACGGAAGCCGTCCGACAAATATCACAATACCATGTCAAAGAAAGTCTTCACTCGGGAATCCTTGAAGCATTTAACTCACTTAAAACAAAGATATACTACCCGAAACTGATGGAAATAATTCAAATAGTTATTAACCAGTGCGACGTCTGTCAAGCAGTCAAATATGACCGCCAACCCATCAAACCAAAGTTCATGCATACTGAAACGGCTAAAGATATTAATGAAATAGTAGCTGTGTTTAATGAGCACGAAAAAAAAGCAGAGCATCTCAAGGCAAGTTTTAGGAGTGCAGCTGTCAAAAAAAGTAGAGCAAGTTCGAGCAATTGAGAGCACGAAATCCTATGGAACACTTTTCAGGCAAAAATTCTCAAAGTGTCAGAAGTTCAGCCTGTCAGTTTTTAAATCAGAGAGATTAATGTAAATGCGGGTGATTATAGTGAATCCGAGTTGTGTAATAAACCGTGCTGTAAATTATAGTATTTTTTTAATAAACAGTGTAACGACTGAATTATAATTTTAAAAAATGGAAAAATATTTAGCCACCGAGCTAATTGAAGAGTTTGATGATTCCGCTGTATTATTAAGAAGTAATTCCGAAGTATACGGATGAAGAATTTTTAATGCATTTTCGTGTCACTCGAAATGTATTAGAATTACTTTGCAGCAAGTTCGAAAGTTCACAAGAATTCGAAAAACTTGCTAAAACCAAAGTATTCAGTGCTAAAATGCATGTTGCATTATTTCTTTGGTTTGCGGGACACGAGGCCTTTTCCATCCGAGATATAGCTGACCGATTTAATGTGTCCATCGGAACCGCAAGTCGAATTATTTCAAGAGTTACATATTTTATAAGCAGTTTATCCAATATTTACATCAAATGGCCAACAGACGAGGAAAAAAAAATAACCTCAGAATATGTAAAAAATAAAACTGGATTAAGTGGAGTAATTGGTAGGTGATATGTTTTATTTTTGTTCTACATATTTTTATGTTACATGTTCTCTTCAAACAGCTGCAATTGACGGAACACATCTGAAAGTAGACCTTCCAAAGAGTATATCGGATTATTTCATTGATAGAAAAAATGTGAAGAGCATTCAGTTGCAAAGAATATGCAACGAGAAAAAAAAATTTCTGGACATGTTTGTTGGATTCCCAGGCTCAGCACACGATAATCGAGTATTCGAAAACTCAGATATTTATCCAATTCTTCCGGGACTTTGTGGTCAATACTATATTTTGGGGGATTCTGCCTATGCCTGTTCAAATTACGTGGTTACACCATATAAAGATAACGGTCACTTATCAGCTGACCAAAAACACTTCAATAAAAAACTCAGCTCAGGTCGAGTGATGATCGAGCATGCATTTGGGCTGCTTAAGCAAAGATTTAGGCAATTATATTATTGCAAATTGAGAGGAATTGAAAAATTTTGTCATTTTGTAAGAGCGTGCGTCGTCCTGCATAATCTGTGTGACGATAATTTGGAGGCGCATGAGAATGATCCTGTATTTAATATCGAAGACAACCAGAATGGTCCAATTGACCTAATACGCAACGGGGTTTTGCGTGATAGATTATGTGAGGAGTTGAGCGCAAATAGAAATTGCACTTAGATATCATTTTTGGTTTGATTATATATTCCTCATTTTGTATTTGTTGTACTAAATATTATATTTTTCTAGTTTGTATTTTGAATTATTAATTGATACTTGCATGAATTTATAATTGGTTTATCTAAACTATATGTTTTCCCGTCTGTTAGAGATCTTCACAGTATACTAATTAGTAATATATATTGAATAAAAAATTAAAAAATTTTAGAATTGTAAATTATTGAAATATCATCCTTCAAATCAATTAATTTTTAGTTTTCTCAGAATAACACTGCAAAAATTTTTCCAATATATCATTTTTTCGCTTCGTTTCTCTAGTTCTTTCTTCGTAAGCCCTTATTTTCTCTTTCCTAAATGCAATTTTTTCTACTTTTTCTTCTCTCTTTTCTGCGGCTCTTTGTTCCCTCCACAGTTTTATCTCTTTTGCTGCTGAATATACCCGTTTTGAGACAGCTGGGATGCTATGTTCTTCTCCGCTGGGCACATTTTCCTCTTGTTCAGAATTTTCTGCAAGAAATAAAAATAATTACTTGCTTACATAAAAAACCCATGTGTTTTCACCTAATTCAGCAGCAATTCCAGTTTCAACTAAAATTTCCTCATTTCGTCTTCCCCCGTTGTGTGATCCTAACACAAATGGTGGGATAACAGACGGGCTCTTTACCATAACTTCACTCAATTCCCTAAATAAAAATTACTAGCCTTTACAACACATCTATTAAAATAAAATATGAAGCATTACTTGTCGAAACTACAATTGCCTCTTTCTCTTCCTGATTTTTTGTTATGGCTTGTTTTTTGCTTGAAGCTTCGTTCAAGACTCTTCCACTTGCTTTCCACTTGGAAAGCAGTAAAATTATGTCCTTTTTCATTAATTTTTTTTGAAATAAAGTCCCAAATTTTTTTTTTATTTTTGACCTCAATTTGTTTGCCAAGTTTTGGGCGGGTTTCTTTATAAATTTCGATCAGAAGCTTACATTGGCTATCAAGCCAAATCGCTTTATTTTTCGAGTTGTTTCCCGCCATATTTGGAGACAGAGGAAGAATGTTATCCTCCATATGTAGCCTGTCAATTCACTAGCAAAAAACTGCACTTCAGTAACAAATTTTTGTTGAAAGTCGGTTCCGTGACAGTTAGAAAACAGCTGGTTGCTTGCCCGAACTTGTTCTACCAAAAAAAGTAGAGTAAAAATAGTGCTCTAGTTCAACTTAGAGCAGACTCATGAAACACAAACCAGATCAACTTCGGGCAAGTTAGAGCAACCGAATTGCTCATTAAACACATTTTGTTGAAATATCTCAACCTAGCTCAACCTAGAGCAGCTCATTAAACACAGCGCAGATATTTATATTATTATGAAACATAGTTTCCTAACCATAATAGATAAATTTTCCAAATTCGGTGCAGCCTACTATTTAACGGACCGAAACCATGCAACTATTATAGAGCAATTCGAGGATCATTTCGCTAAAATTGGCAAGCCAAAGAAAGTCATAGCAGGAAATGAATTCAGCGGGATTCGAATAAGGGAATTTTTAGATGAGGAAAACATAATATTACACTTAACGAAGCCACATAGTCATACTGGTGTAGCTGACATCGAAAGACTCCATAGCACAATAGTAGAAAAATTTAGGGCTTTAACTCTAAACAAACAAAAATTTTCAACTAGGAGAATGCTACAAAAGGCTGTCAGAAATTATAATAGCCGCTTTCATTCTACAATAAAATATCCACCCATAGAAGTACAAAGCCACAGAGTCGATATCGAAAAAGTCAGGAAAAACATCGAAGACACTAAAGAAAAATATCTAAACAAACGTAATCAGCATATAGAAGATTATAATGAAGAAAGAAGCACAGGTTTTATCAAAAATTATCGAGCAGCTAGGCTAAAGCATTTACCGCGATATCGAAAGGCAGACCTAGATAACGTCCATCCTACAAACATCAAAAGGAGACGAAAATTCGAAAGTTATGATTCAAATAGCGACTCTACACATACAGATTCGGAGCCAGAAACTGATAAAGCAGAAATGGTATTATCAAAAGAACAGGAAGCAATTATAGAAACCACGATTAATGGTAAACCAGACAACGATATTCTTATAACTAAATTTGGTATTGACATGACGAGAAATGATATCAAAACACTAACGAATGATACCTGGCTGAACGATAAGGTAATTAATTTCTTTGTAAATATGCTGATGGAACGCAGCAAAGAACAAGAATTACCCAAAGTGTATGCAATGAATACCTTCTTTGCACCCCGTTTGTTAGAATCAGGATACAATGCAGTACGTAAATGGACCAAAAGGGTAAATATTTTTTCATATGATATTATTTTAATCCCAGTTCATGTTAACCAGTCACATTGGTGCATGGCAATCATAAATCTTAAGAACCGCACACTTAAATATTATGACTCTTTGAGAACTCCAAATTCCCACATTTTAAATGTATTAGATGATTACCTGAAAGAAGAATCATTAGACAAAAGAAAAGAAATATTTGATTCATCTGAATTTACGAAAGAAAGTCTTGCAGACACGCCGTAACAAACGAACGGCAGTGATTGTGGTGTATTCAGCTGCATGGTTGCAGAATATGTAGCTAGAAATAGTAAGATTACATTCTCACAGGAACACATCCCCTATTTTCGAAAAAGGATGATTTTAGACATTTTACAAGGAAAATTATCCAAATAAATCTATACTTCCAAACTTCTTTATTCGGTTTAACTAAACATAAATTTTAAACCTCTCAGCTATTTCAGGTTTTGGTATTACTAATATTACTGGTATCGACAAAATCAGCCCAAGGACATTTAAACATACAAAGTATAACAGAACAATCTGGTTTTACGGAAATCAGACTAAGCGACGCCGAAATCATTACAAAATCAGGAATAATATTGCATATAATTAACACGACCGAAATAATAGACGTAATTACGGACTTCAAAATTAATGCAGACAAACTCGACAATCCGCACAAAGAATTGATGTTGACAGAACTAGAACATATAACAAACAAAGTTAAAACCCTTACACCTCTTAACCACAGACGAAGACGGGGACTTATCAACGCAATAGGTGCAGCATACAAATGGTTGTTCGGCACCATGGATGACCAGGACAGGCAAAATATAGACGAACACCTTCAGACAATAGACATAAACAATCATAACGCAATCAATACCATTAACCAGCAGGCCGAAATCAACCAGAACTTTAGCGACACTATTAAACAACTAAAACTCATTGTAATCAAAGACCGGGATATTATTCTCAACAAAATCCATAGTCTAGCAAGTAATAATTTGAATAACAACATGTACTACGATCAACTGTTCAAAATTCAATTTCTAAAAAATCGTATTGAACACATTCAAGATAACGTAGTGTCCGCCAGACATGGCATACTCCACCCGAATATCCTTACTGACGAAGAAATTCAAAAATATCAAATCGATATAAACAAACTACAATATATAAAAATGGGCATGGCCAAAACTGAAAGTAATTTGTTAATCTTCGCGATAAAAATTCCTAAGGAAGCAATAAAAGTTCAATTGAGAATGATTTTACCAATAACAAACCAACTGTTCAAAGAAATAGATCATCCAAATGAAATTGTTTTTACATACGAAAATCATGTATATAAATACGAAGAAATTAAATATTTAAATGAACTACATAAAATTCAACATTGTACAATTAAACAAAATTGTAAATTGGTAAAAAATGAAAATACAGAAATCATAGAAATAGATGAAGAAACAATTGTAATCAAAAACGGCAACCTTATAAATCTAACTCATAATTGTGATAAAAGAGAATTTATTGTAAATGGAAATGTACTAATTCACTTCAATAATTGTGAAGTACGAATATTGAACCAAATTTTTTCAAATGTTAAAAACCAATTTCAGGAACGTTTTTATTATCCGAGTAACGTACATTTTGAAAATTTCACTGACAAAATTAGCCTAGATGACGTTTTACTTACCAATACCAAAAATATTCAGAAGATTGACGAATTAGAATTTCATAGAAAAATAACATATGGAATAAGCATAAGCTTGATTTCAATAATAGTTGTGACAAACCTTGCATTAATGATTTATTGTAAGAAACGAAAAATATCAAAAAAAACTGTTAAAAAATAGAATTCAGGAGAATTCCAATCTAGAGGGGCGAGAAGTTACGTATCCAATTCCAAATTCTACCCAAAAACATACATTGTCACATTGCATTCCAGAAAGAATGCAATCATCAGCGTTTGCAACAGAAAAATTTGACGTTACATATCCAATTCCAAATTCTACCCAAAAACATACATTGTCACATTGCATTCCAGAAAGAATGCAATCGTCAGTGTCTGCAACGGAAACATTTGACACCATCATTGCAGACGTGAGAAAATATGTGGAACAGGCAAAACAGCCAGACGCATAGTCAGCAACATGAGACCATAAATACACCTGGATGATAACTTCTCGGCCAGTTGTTGATTAGAACTTAGTTGTCGTGAACACATATGTGCTAATTAGTTATACTTTTGCTGCTTGAAATAAAAGTGATCTGTGAAGTTAAAATTCGGAGTTTTCTTTTATTTTTGTACGAAAACGCTCGCAACCACGTATTTAACTCTTTGACTCCCACAGAGCATAGTGATGATAGATCATCACATAACTTTATTGTCACTGTCGAAACTCCTATTAACTCCTTTCGAAATCAACTGCTTCTGAAGACCGGAAACGAAGATAGCTACCAAATTGTGACACCTTTTGAAAGCTATGCACGACACATCATAATCAAACCGCACTATTCAGAAATGGATCTCATCGGCATCCTGAGAAGATATCTTAACCCCAACAAAGTGAATGGGATCTGTACCAGCGAAGATATCATGGGTAAAATTCAGACGGTGTATCCACACCACTTTAGGGACTATCGTGTACGGTTTGCCCGGAAATTTGTTGAGGATGTCCCAAGTGATGCTGAGCAGGACGAAAGGATTCTCCAGGTACATCGGAGAGCCCATCGTAACGCAGAGGAAAACAGGTTGCAACTCCTAGAAAAGTTCTATTTTCCAAGAATGTCCGCAAAAATTAAATACATCATTAAGCGTTGCACAATATGTAAGGAAAATAAGTATGAGAGGCACCCCAAGAAACCATTTTTAAGCCCGACTCCCATTCCAGCCTACCCAGGGCACACTATCCATATAGATCTCCTTTCGACCGAGAAATATCGCGTTCTGACGGCTGTGGACAAGTTCACCAAGTTTGCTCAAGCTAAGGTAATTGCGTCTAAATCCGTCGCGGACATTAAACAACCTCTAGCAGATATATTATTTTTCCTCTGCGTCCCTGAGAATGTCGTAGTTGACAATGAAAGTGCGCTTAGATCAGCATCCTTAACGTCCCTAATGGAAGACGAACTCCAAACTAGGGTTTACAAAACTCCTCCTTACAAGAGTGAAGTTAACGGACAAGTCGAGCGTTGGCACTCAACTCTTGTTGAGATAATGAGGTGCCTGAAGAAAGAGGGGCCCCCAAGATCCTTCGAGGATCTACTACAACGAGCCGTCAACGAATATAATTTCACTATTCACTCGACCACCGGGAAAAAACCAGCAGAACTTTTTTTTGGACGTGTTCCTAGAATCAAACCCGACGAGTTCGAAAACGTGCGTCTGGCGAATATAGAGAAACTGAAAAGAAAACAGGAAAAAGACCTCAAACACCACAATAAGGATAGGCAGCTAATAAAAAACTATGATATAGGGCAAGTTATTTATGTCAAACAAAATAAAAGGAAAGGATCCAAACTAACACCAAAATACAAGCAAGAAATAGTCAAAGAAAATAATAACACTACTATTCTCACAGAATCTGGTAAAATAGTGCACAAGAGTAACATCAGAAACTAACTCCTTATTTCAGATTTACAATCCACATCAGTCAAAGTAGAGTTCAAATTTTGGACTATTCGAGCTCACAAATCGTCACATTTTACACGGGCCTAACGAAGATACAGGACGGAAATTTTAAATTAATACATGTGATTGACATAGACCATTACGAACGCCTCATTTCACAAATTGAACCAGTCCTTAACCTCTCAGCAATTCGGCATTATCCCCTTTCCTTACATTTATCGACGAGATTCAGCAAATTCAAACCCTAGCCAAAAACTTGAAACCGCGCAGAATTGGAAGATCACTAAACTTTATTGGAACCGCGTGGAAATGGATTGCAGGCAATCCTGACCATGAAGATTTCAAAACGATAAAGGAAATAACCTCGGATGTCCTGGCGAACAACAACAGGCAAGTTGTCATTAACCGATTATACAATGATCGAATCAATAATATCACAAGGGTCACCAATGAGATACAGAATCTGCTTAAGGAAAATAATCAAATAAATATTAACCTGATACTTGATGTACAATTTAGAATAAAAATACTTAAGGAAGAATTGGAAAATATTAATACAGCAATTCACTGGGCTAAATTAGGAATTGTAAATTCTTTGATCCTGTCAAATGCCGAAATAAAAACTGCAACAAACATATTAAATAAAGAAATTTTACCATACTCAACTGTAGAAGAGGCATTAGATTTCTCTGAAGCGAAAATTATAACAAACAGTTCATCAATTCTCTATATCGTTAACATACCTTTGACAACTAGCAAAATTTACCAAACGTTGTTGATAAAACCAGTAAAGAGGAAACATCTAATTAGTGAAGTTTTGTACAGTAAGATTTTTAAAAATGAAGAAGAAGTTTATGGCATTACGGGAAATTGTAAATCACTTAATAATCTGTCAATATGTAAATCAGTTGATATAATAGATATTCGAAATGATACATGTATTCCAAAATTGTTAAAAAGTTTAGGAGCAGTCTGTGCACAGATCAACAATCAACATGTACCAGCAATTGAAGAAATCTCAACAGGCATGGTAATGCTGAACCAATTTTGCGGTACCCTGAGGACTGAAGAAACATCTCGCGATCTCAATGGCACATTTCTGATTAAATTTAGCAACACAAGCATAACAGTGAATGGGAAAACCTTCATCTCCAGGGAGGCATCCACAATTCGTGAATTACCCGCAATATTACAACCATCTCCTGCAAGCAACGCGTATCGAGAACTACTATTACTTGAAATGATGCAAAAACTTCACATAAATAACACGCACGAAATCCAGAATCTGCAGACTGAGAAAGACATGCATACTTTCACTACATATGGGCTTATCACGTTTATTGGAATCCTTTTCATCGTCGTAACAGTCCTGAATTTCCGATACAAAAAATCAGGCAAAAATGAAATCATCATCCAAACTCCAACATCTAAGCCAGAGGAGAAAATAGCAGCAGGATTACCATTTGAGTCACCACCGCCTTCGAGCCAACCCTATCGAAGTTCGAATCCCGTGAAATTCAACGACCTTCCTTATTTCTAGGCGATCGAGGACAATCGCACTTAAGGGGTTACATGGGTTTCAGAGAATAAAAAAAACGCCATTTTTAAATGTTTCAAAAATAAAAAATAATGTATTAAATTATTATAAATTATTGTTAACAACTAAAGTAACTCTTGAAGTATATGTAAAAAAAAAATTTTAAACAAAAATATTGATAATACGCCCTCAGGCAGCTACTTTACGAAAAGGCTCGAAAATGCGGTGCCAACGATATCTTGAGCTGGATTCATCTGAAACAAAAAATTCTAATTGTTTCTGTTAGAGTATGAGTTTGACTTGTACTTGAACGAAGGATTTGTAAAAATATTAGAATCTGAACTTTTGGCAACGTCGCGAGTAAAAAATTTCATTTTTGACCCAAAAATTCAATAAGTAATGCCATGTGTATTAAATTCCAATGAACGAAACACAATATCCTTCGTTCAAGTACAAGAAAATATTATTTAAAAGAAGTGTGCAAAATTTGGTTAAGATTGGCGCATTAGTTTTTGAGTTATCGTTGGCACCGCATTTTTCGAGCCTTTTCGTAAAATAGCTGCCAGAGGGCGTATTATCAATATTTTTGTCTAAAAATTTGTTTACATATAGTTCAAGAGTTACTTTAGTTGTTAACAATAACTTATTATAATTTAATACATTATTTTTCATTTTTGAAACATTTAAAAATGGCGTTTTTTTTATTCTCTGAAACCCATGTAATCCCTTAAGAGGGGAAGAAAAATGAAAAATTTAGGACTGAATAAATCATTAAATTTGTCAACTAACATGGAATCATCGATACCAGGCCCATAGTGTAAGTCTTTTACTGTTTACGGAATATTTATGGCTTCTAAATTGTCTTGCCGACGCCGTATTCAAGCTTCTTTCGTCTGTTCTTGCGCTTGCAGCTCGGCTTTCGCTATGCAAGTTTCGTCTTCTTGCGCTGCGTACAAGTGCGCTCCCGATCCGAACGATATTCTTAACACATTCATGATTTCCAGCGATGAGGTGAAACCATTGTTAAATGTACATGTTGCAAGATATACTGCAATGCTAACGATTTTGGCCCCGCTGTTCATCGTTTTTGGGGCTATTGTCCAAATAAGTTGGTTGCAGTTTTGGGTATATCGACCAACACAGCGTTCCAACAATTTTTCATAGCTGAGGTCTTCGTTTACTGGTTTGATGACATCTAACACCATTTTTGGCAATGCTCAATAATTGTGACGAACATTTTCCAGTTCTCCTTTAGCCTTTGCTCGTTGCAACTGGCGCCACGATTCGGGGCCTTCGGGACAGAATTGTTGTTGAGGCTTGCTGTCTGCTGAGCCGTAATGGTAAAATGTTGCCCGTATCGCTTTTTTCATTTCATCCTTGGAGGCACAGTTTCTGCAAATAGCTTAGCCATAGTAAATTTTCAGTATATCTATAAACTTTGCCTTCAATTTGTTTTTGCTGCTGATTCCAGGACTTTTTTCTTTCATTCACGAAGAAGGGTTCACAATCGCTTTTGAACGTGACCCACTCATTCTTTTTTTATAATTTCAATCTCGTTACCATACGGTTTCGCATTCACTAATCCCGTGTTCGTCTTAGAGTCACCATCCCCGGCGTTATTAGTGTACATAACTCTATACTTTTCGGCAGATTGTGAAAACAATTCTTTCATGGCGTCTACTTCCATTATACCTGCCGATCCATCATGATTGGCCTGGCAATTTCCATCGTGATTCGATTTCCATTCCTCACATTGCTCAATATTTTCGAATTTATTCCAATAGTTACATTTAGCACAATAAGAAGATTTTACAAGAATATCAAAAACTTTTCCTGTAAACTGTCCAATGAGAACCTCAACTCCCTACAATGAGGTAAAACCACGTTTTCGCCCCGTACTATCTCCAAAAACGGTTAGTTTGGTTATACCAGCACTCGAATTTTGTTTTTATTTCCCGTTGTACTTCTTTTACAGCTTGCTTTAACACCAATTGAACAATACTTGAAGCAGCCGAATGAATGTTATTAACTATCGTATCATACTTCGTAAAACACGTTTGATTATATCGGCTGTAACTAGCTTATTTATAGAAATATTAACTTGGTGTTTTCACCAGATATTTTTGAGACCTGTATCTTCACGAAAATGCAATAAAAAATAAATCGATTTTGCCGACCATTCTAGGTGTATATCTCTCCTTAAACAACAAATTATTGAGGCACCTATTTCGCAAATTTATTCTCCAACTGACTATACTGAGCTTCATTGTCATGACAGTTCATTTGGATTTGGTGCAATACTTATGCAAAAGAAAGTCGATGGTCTGATGCACCCATTATTTTATTTCTCTGAAAGAACGACTGATTATGAATCTAGATATCATAGTTTCGAATTAGAAACTTTAGCTGTAGTTTATGCTGTGCGTGGGTTTAGAGTATATTTACATGGAATTAGGTTTAAAATTGTTACAGACTGTAGTGCGTTACCTAATTCACTTAAAGGAAGTAGTAATAATGCACAAATTAATCGTTGAATGCTAGAATTACAGAATTTTCGTTTTGAAGTGTGTAGCACTTGGCAGATGTTGACCACCAGGGCCTTCGATTTACCATCCCTGTAAACGCAGTCAAAGCTAAGCTTTGAACGTATTCCCGGCACGTTGGTTGGCAGCCATGAGTCAATGGCGACGGGAAGCTAGTTTCGGTGGGTGATGGAGAGCAGTGTTGGCATTAATCAATTAATTTTTTTATCAATTAATTAATTTGATTAATTTTAATCAGATTAAATTAATCATAATTAAAATAATCGTGATTAAAAAAGTAATCTTAATCATGATTATTGGCGTAAATCATTAATCAGTAATCATTAATTGATTAAGGGGTTATTCTACTGTTAAACGGGTAAAAAGCATTATCATTTTAAAAGTGTTGTAAAAAAATAACTACTAAAGATATCAATTTGAAATTTTGCATGCATCTTTACTAACAAAAACAGTATAAAATCGCATAGTTGAATTTTCCAAAAAAACAAAATGGCGGCTTCTGTATGCAATTGATGGAGCGCGCGCTGACGGCCAGAGTCGATTGCGCGGCACATTGCCCAGGTCGTCCAGGTGATCAGCAATCAATTTAACGATGAAATTCTATTAGCTTAGCTAAAAACACACAAAGTGAACCTAAATTGAGCCATAAATATTAAATTTTCGCGATTTGACAAGTGTTGGAAAATAGCATGCTCGATTTTGGACTTTTTTCCGATGAAAAAAGTGCTCCTAAATAACCAAATTTCAATTTTTATGGCTCAATTTAGGTTCACTTTGTGTGTTTTTAGCTAAACTAATAGAATTTCATCGTTAAATTGATTGCTGATCACCTGGACGACCTGGGCAATGTGCCGCGCAATTGACTCTGGCCGTCAGCGCGCGCTCCGTCAATTGCATACAGAAGCCGCGATTTTGTTTTTTTTGAAAAATTCAACTATGCGATTTTATACTGTTTTTGTTAATAAATATGCATGCAAAATTTCAAATTGATATCTCTAATAGTTTTTTTTTTACAACACTTTTAAAATGATACTGCTTTTTACCCGTTTAACAGTAGAATAAATAACCCCTTAACTTGATTAACTTAATTGTAAACAAATACATCCATCAATGTTGCCAATTCGACGTGAAAGAAATAATGAAAAATAATAACACAGTTTTCTTAAAGCACTTGTATTAATTATTCAAAAACTCATAAAACTAATTTCTTATGTTCAAGAATACAGTTTTTCTTATTTTAAAAAAATATGTTCATTCAATTAACATTTGATCTTAACATTTCTGATTTTTTGAGGTTCAAGTTACATTTTATAACTACTCTTTTTTCGAATAAGTCGTCAGATAATTTGTGTGACCTAGGTTTATTTAGCATAGTTGCGTAAGAAAACATTCTTTCAACTGAGCCAGAGGACGGCATTGGTGTATTGTATTTAATAAACACTTTGCCTATGACAGGATAACTGCGTAGAAGCTCTCTTTCTTGACTTCGCTCAGCAAAAAAATTTGTTATGATCATATCCGCTCTCTTTTTAGCATCATCAACTGATTCCGCTTCACTGCCAGAGTCGGTATTGAAATCAAAAAACTCGTCTTCTTGGTGGCATGTATTATTTACCGCAGTGTTGACTGTTAGAGGATCTGGGATTTCTGATATTTCCTTCCTTACGACTGATTTAAAAACGTTTAAACACTTCTTTTGATCAGCGGCAGTTAGACATACTAGCCACTTTTTCTTGAATCTTGGATAACACAGAGCTGCAACGGCTGCATGTGTACTACTTTCATGCGAAAGAGTGTAAAACTCTTCAAATCTTTTCTCGACGCTTTGTAGATATTTTGCAGCAGTGGTTCACAGAACTTAAGATTTGGAGTCGTCGTGATCTTTGTAGCATTTGCCATTTCGAATTTTTTTCTAAATTCACGGCAAATGACTTCTGATACGTAATGTATCAGAAGTCCTCTACAAAACGACCTTACGGCATCTTGTTTTCGAAAAATCGAAACACAAGCAATGTCGTGTTAAAATTTCATTTTTCACAAACGAATTTACCGTATTAACGGTAAATTGTTTGTGCAAAATTTCGAGACCGGCACTGGGCTGAGTGCTGGCAGCGATAAGCTCGGGAGAGTCTTGGTTACATCGTGGCAGAGGCCAGACGTCGTGGCGACGGGCGATCTTGCGTGCTCGGTCGCTGTGAAAAAAAAATGCCGGTTTGTAAATCGGTAGTAACTATTCCAAATTAATTCGAAATACGCCAGTGTAATCAGTTAACCACTCTATAAAACGTGTTGCTAATAGAAATAAATCTGAGTACCGGAAAGTGTAGTTGAAAAACTCGCTTAAAAGAATGGTGAAGTGAAGCCTGTCGTTGTCCTCGCCAATGAAACGTTTAAGAACGCGAGTTTTCTTTTATTTTGATTTTTGTTCAAACAATTGTTGAAAAGTGCTCACGATAAGTGGAAACCGTTTTTTTGTGATACACCGATTAGTGTGTTTCCCCTGATTTTGCACGATCCTGAACAGTTCCCATAAGTTGAAAGACGGGTTGGTAAAATTCGAGACGCCTGGGCTGACTTGGCGTTGTTCCGGCTCCCTTACATTGCTGTTACATCGTTGATAATTTCATTCCGATGGTTTTTCTCATCTGCTGCGCGGAGGGGAAGTGAAATTAATTGTGTGCGGTGGATAGTTGGAAATATTCACGTGTGCGCTCCCGACATAATAGTCTATGGTCAAATAGGTGCAAATGGGTCGGCGTCTAAGAACGTCGAGTATAAATAAGTTCATTTCATGACTGGATATTGCTGCTGGACGTCCGCCTTTTGCGCAAAATCTTTTTGATCGCGAATGCACAATATTCTTATTGTCGGAGCTTCCAATTGGACTTGCGAAACAGTTCGTATCGCTCCCGTTTTCTTGTTGCTACCCGAAAATTTGTTTCCGAATCATTGTTGAGTGCCTGGTGTTGCCTGTGTAAACCTATTGGAAATGTGATCTAGACATACGAAGTGAAAAGAATAGTTGACCTAATGAGGTGAAAAGACGTGAATTCCTAGCGTTTCGCGGGAAACACCCTCGTCAATTCATACGTGCCAAGTGTGACGTGAGAAAAAGATTGAGATTTAAAGTGCGCGATCTGTGTTGGCGGCAGAAGCGGATTTCATCACGCTCTGCTTGCGTTGGCGTGATTTCCTCGGTAGTTCGATAGAGATTCTTTTCCATCAACGAGCGGGTTTAACTCGGGTGACGGTATCCTGTGCCTCCTAATTTCTGCCTATGGTATCCTGTTTATTGACAAAGAAACAGTGAAATTATGCGCTATCAAACCCGTGTCTCGAGCATTGAGTGGCGTGTGAAGTAATCTTCGCCGAAGTTTATCGCTGCGCAGTGCAGTGTAAAAGTCTTTTCCGCATATTTACAGTTGAATTTGCAAGTTGGTTCGCAGCAACTTTGATAATTGTTACAAACACAAGTTACGAAGGCGTGAGATATGCTTCGCAGAAACAGTGTTCGGACAATGCGAACAACGACTGTGGGATAAAGTGTGTCGTGTGTGCTGTCACCCTTGCTTGCACAGCCCCGCAGAGTATTGTGCACGGCCATTCCGAAAGCGAATATTGCGCGACACCTACAACTGCAGAACAAGTCGTGAGTATTGGGTCAATGTCAAGATAACGAACCGCACGTGTGTGCTTCTGGATCATCTGGCAGATTTCTTCACGTTCCGTTTCGGTGCTGAAGTTCGGCGCCACGCGGGCTCCATGTGAATAGCAATCACTAAGGGCAACGAGCGTATGCCCCCCCCTAATTTGTTGCTTTCACCTCAAGGAACCAGATCCCGTGGGAATGTATCAGCAGTTCGAGCTGGTCCCGTAATGCGACGGCCAGAATCTTACGACCGACTTATTTCCGGGGAAGAGTACGATTCAAATGTATGCAGACACCGTAAGAATTTGAAGCGATTCTGTTCAATGTAATAGGATATACGAAAAGAAAAATAATAATGATACTGATTATTTGCTGTGAAAGCCCCTTCGGGGAACTAGAAAATTTTGTCGGGTAGTGGCAATATTAAATTTTTTTTGGCTGCGCTACCTGACGGAACATTTCAATTATGAGTGACACTACGGTAGAAGTTAGATGGTAAATTTCGTTTCTTGCTACTCATTACATTGAATTATATAATTATTTATTAGTATTTCTTTAATCGAAACTGCTATGGCCTTTTGGTTTACAAAAATCTTGGCGCTGATTCTTAGCGTAATGGTTAAGGCCTAAAGAAAAGATATTTGCATGTTTATATATGATATAGGCATTAGAAGGCAGTAAAAGAGCTGTCCTACACTACCAAAGATAATTAGGCGGAGAAATATGAAAGAAACAAGAGGAAAAATAATTTTTTTTGTATGTTTGTATTCTAAATTCATAAGCTAAAGAAATGATTAGTAAAGGCAAGTTAAGTTCTGTAAAAGACGACGGTAAGATAGTGGCCACTCTCTTCGTTAAGTCTTCTTCTCCTTGCTGTTGGCACTCTAGAAATCTATATTAGCGATAACACGAATTTTGGAGAAAGAAAAAAAAAAAACAAGAAAACAAAAGAAAAATAGAAGTTGTAAGATCAGAACTTTTGTCATTTCTTAATATTGCCAATAAAATGAAGTTGTATTAAACTTAACCGCTGGCCTTCTTATTGGGCGAAGGCCTGGGAAGTTCCTTTCTTGGTTCAGGGTCCACGCATGGCCTGGCTGGCCTATAATGAAATAGTTTTATTGTGAATTTTTCAGTATTTTCAGCATTCTTAAAAGGGAGGGACACTGGCCGAACGAGTAGTTTCCGGAATTTTGTTAGATTTTTGAATTTTTTTTGAAGTTTTGTGGCCAGTGTCAGAGGGTGGAGGACCCCAGACCATCGGGGTCAGGGCTCCACTAACATCGGGGGCCCGGGTCTGTCTGCCTCACCCGGGTTCCTTGTAAAGAGAGGTAGCCTTTTTTTCCTATTTTCCCGTTTTAGATTTTCAATGTTCTGGCTCCGTGCGTTGTCACGAGCACTGGGTCTGCTTAGTCAGCCCATGTTGCAGAGCCATGGGTGGTTTCCTGTACGGAACGATGCCCCCTTTTTGGTCCCTGGGTATTTTACATACCAGTTTGCGGCTACGAAATTCATGACGGATGAATACTACGTAGCATCCCGTTTTCTTTGAGAGCAAACTAACCCCATTTTGTCAAGAACCCACCCCAGCCGCAGCGAGCTAGCAAAGCGGCACCCCAGCATCCGTCGGGGTTGGTTAAAGGGTGCTCCGCTAAGGCGGACGAGGGGCCTTCACGGCCATTTCTAGGGCACCCTGCTCTCGGGGCAATTCTTTTTTTTGGTTTTGCCTCTTGAATGGCATTAGCCATTCCACTGTTTGACCTTAGCACTCTTGGTTCTGGACTTCGGTCTGGTTCTAAGTTGTGCTAAGGCCACCTCCCATCTTTCATTATTCGCTACAAATGGCGCCCAACGTGGGGCCCGAAACTCGTTTTTGGGTGACCCACCAAAGTGAGAAAATGCTTATGAGTTTCGACTCATACTCCCTTTAAGACTTCACGTCTTTAAATCCTAATAATTCCATTCTCACTAGCAGGTCTTAGAATCGCCTCCTTTGCGATTCAATTCATTTCGTTCGAGAGAACAAAACCCCTTTTATTAAGACCTGCTTTGCTCGCTCTTTCCTTACTAGCCGCAAACATCCTTCCCAATCCTTTCCTTTTAAAATCATTTCCTAGTTAGATTACCTCTTGGGCAGCTTCCTGTTGTGTTGTCCTTTTGAGTTTTTTGACTCTGGGTGCAACCTGGAGGTTGGCCGCGGATAACAGGTTGTGGTGGTTTACCGCCGCTCCTGTCCCGGTCAACCGAAGGGCCCCTGCCCCACTTTATGTTGGGAAGCTGTCCCAAATTTTTCATATCCTTGCTGTCTTGATCCAGCTTCGGCTTTTGGCTTGAGTTTGGTTCAAGCTGTGGTGGATTACGTGGGGTTGGCGTGGTGCCACCTACACGTCCCTGCAGCTTGGCCAGACTTGAACTATTTGCTGAAGTTGAGTCAAGCAGCAACATAGTTGTTTTTGGTCCCTTGCGCCTCTCTTTTCGAGGAATTTCCGGTGAGGGGACAGTCCCCCATACTGGGCGACTCCCTTCCGGAATCGACCCAAGTTAAATTCTTCTTTTGCATCTAAACCTTTAATTTCCATTTAATCACTTTCAGTACACTTAATTAAATTCATCAATAGCTAAAAACCTAATTACCACTTTCTTGCGTTTTGAAAACAAAAGCCAGCCAGCCAGCGGACCTGAAATTGGGAGGAGCAGACCGGGATTCGTTCAATAAGAAGGCCGATCTTTGATAATTAAATTTTTTGATAATTACGAGTAAGTTCTGAACTTGCTTTGGAAAAATATAAACTTTAGATATTATTGGAAAACCTACTCCGTATTTATACGTGTAACCTCTTTTGAAATTAGTAGTTTCTGGAGGTTTTGTTCCACTTGGAATTTAATAATACTTGAATTGCGCCGAGAGTTAGACACACCCCCTGGTGTGCACCTTTTGGAAATTTTGGCACTTTGGCCAAATAGTTACTAAGTTTTGATAGTAGCCATATCGGCTTAGGATAAGTTTTGTTAATTTTGAATTTTGGCACGTTGGCCACATTTAGTATAAGTGTATTCATTCGGTTAGTCACGCTAGCGTGCAAGTTTACTTACTATCTGAAATTTTGAGGTCAATCATTCTTGGAATAATGCCACTAAGGCATAGCAGAGAGGACTTGGTCGGCGTGGAGGTGGAGGCTCAGTGCTCCATTTGCCAACAAGTATACACCAGTTTTCAAGTCACGTATACAACCAAATGCGACCATATTTTCCATCGGAATTGCTTGGAGCAATGGTTGAAGGAAAATTCTGACTGTCCCTTGTGCCGTGGACCACTGAGGCTTCCCCTCGGCGGCGGTCAAGCCCCCTCGACGGGCGGGACCCGGCCAAAACCGGTGAAACCTGGAGTAACCACTAGGGGAAAAGGAAGGCAAGAGCAAGCGATAGTGGAATTTAACTTACAAGATCCGAATGGATCGGGCGTCTCAGACCGGCCACCTGATCCTAAAGGATCGCTGCTGACGACGAGCCCAACAGACGAAGCAAGTCGTCACCCCTCACTCCAGACGGAGCTGAGTGGCGTTCAGAATCAAATAGGCGCCTTGCAAGACAGCATGCGCTTGATAATGGAACAGTTGGCTGATCTGAGACGGCCGACCCACCCGGCAGCTGAAATTCCTGTGCCACTGAACCCCAGGGCACCAGTTTATGTTCCCCCTCCGAGATCTTACAATTCACGGCCCCTTCGGGATGATGTAGGCCAGCTGGCACCCGATAGGGTGGCCAGTATCATGGAGAGGTGGAACCTTAAGTTTTCTGGAAGGGATAACACCTTGCCCGTGGAAGTGTTCACCTACAGGGTCAGGTCGCTCACCAGGCAAACACTTTCTGGTCGTTTTGATTGGCTTTGTCAACACTTATACTTATTATTCACCGGAGCCGCTGCTGATTGGTATTGGCGGTTCCACCGCACCAGGCGTGGAGTCCAATGGCGAGACCTGGAAGCGGCGCTAATTGATCAGTTCGGAGGTCGCTACTCGGACGGCGACCTGATGGAAATCATCCGAGGACGAAGGCAAAGAACCAATGAGACTTTCGATGACTTTAGCGCTGAAGTACACCGCTTAGCGGACCGCTTGCAATACCCCATCAGCGATGGAGAGTTAGCGGAGGTCCTCCAGCGAAATTTGTTACCAGAAATTCGCCGCGGTCTATTGCAGAGTCATTTGCCTACTGTCCGGATGCTCCGTCAGGCCGTTCTCCGAGTGGAGAACTTCGAGCTGGAGCTCAGAAGCCGCCGCCGGCCTGCGCCAGGAAGGCATTATCACGAAGCCCTGGAGGAAGAGCCTCAAAACGTCTTGGAGGACGACCCCTTAGATACTGAAGTGTGCGCTGCGACAGTCCTGCCTACCTGTTGGAACTGCAGGAAGGTAGGACATAAGTTTGACGATTGCCTGGAAGAGAGGCGCGTGTTCTGCTACGGGTGTGGCAAGGAAAACACCTATAAACCGCACTGCCCAGTATGTCAAGCAAAAAACACGCCCACGGGAGTGCCGAATGCCACCACGAGCCTCCCAAAGAGGCAAACACATCCACCTCGTTTCAGCAGGTAGGTGGGAATGTCGCGGTTGACATTCTACAAGGCAGGACCCCGAATGTAGAACACCCTGGAGGTTTGCCATTGCCTGACTTACCTTTGACTTACTCATCATTTCCCGCACCGTTGGCCTTTTTGCCATACCATCAGCGGGTGATGAAGTACACGGCGGTCCGAGACCGAATTTTTAATTCCGAAATTTCACGACCGAACCCTATTCGTTCCAAGCGCTCAACGCTGAGGATGAGAACATTCTATTCTCGCTTTCGGCATTGGCGCTACCAGCTCAACTGTGCCACTCTGATGGACGTGCCTTCAGGTGACGTCCGTCCATACGCACAGGTTATGCTGTTTGACCAACCAATTGCAGGCTTGATCGACACGGGAGCTTCCGTGAGCGTGATGGCGGCTGACTTGGCAAAGTCCTTCCTCGAGAGGAACGCTTTTCATTGGAAAAGAGCTTCTCTCGGGTTGAAGACTGCAGACGGCACCCAACATCAAGCTGTAGGCCGAGTGTCAGCCGACATCACGTTCAGGGGAGTTACTAGGTCCCTGACGCTCTGGATAATTCCCACTCTTAGCCAAAATTTATATCTAGGAGTGGATTTCGTGCGTCAGTTCGCCTTAGCAGCAGACCTGTTTGCGCCATCCCAACAAGTCAACACCACTAGTAGCCTCGAACAACTCGACGATCACGCCCACCCTCTCTCACCGGGGCAGCGTCACAGACTTACGTCTGTGATTGCTAGCTTCCCGTCGTTCGCCGTAGAGGGTTTGGGAAAAACAGCGCTGATCGAGCACGAAATCGACACTGGCGATCAGAAACCGATTAAACAGAGACACTTCTCTGTTTCGCCAGCTGTCGAAAAGCTCTTATACAAAGAGATTGATCGTATGCTCGCGCTGGGCGTGATCGAAGAGTCCAAGAGTGCGTGGTCCTCGCCAGTGACCCTAGTGGTCAAGCCCTCCAAGGTACGCCTGTGCTTGGATGCGCGAAAGGTGAACTCGGTCACAGTGAAAGACGCCTATCCCTTACCATTGATAGACGGCATCTTAAGCAGACTCCCTAAGGCCACATTTATTACGAGCCTGGATCTAAAAGATGCCTTCTGGCAGATTCCTTTGGAGGAACGGTCAAGGGAGAAGACGGCTTTCACTGTGCCCGGGCGACCCTTGTATCACTTTGTCGTGATGCCGTTTGGGTTGTGCAATGCACCCCAAACGATGTCCCGACTCATGGACAAAGTGATACCTCCGCATCTTAAGCACCAAGTATTCGTGTACTTGGACGACTTGTTGGTGATAACCGAGGCCTTCGACGAACACCTGAAGGTACTGCACCAGGTCGCATTCCATCTGCGACAAGCTGGCCTTACCATCAATGTGGAGAAGAGCAAGTTCCTCTTGCGCGAGGTAAAATATCTTGGCCACATTGTTGGTAACGGAACGATCCGGACAGACCCTGACAAGGTGAGATCCATTATGGATTTCCCTCTTCCGACGACCACGAAGCAGCTGCGGAGATTTTTGGGAATCTGCGGTTGGTATCGGCGCTTCGTCAGAGAATATGCGTCTTTGTCAACGCCACTGACAGACATGCTTTCGAAGAGGACTCAATTTGTGTGGACCGACGAGAGGCTAAATGCTTTCAAGCAATTGAAAGTGAGCCTTGCTTCGGCTCCAGTGTTGCACAGCCCTGACTTCAACAAGCCCTTCTCCATCCAATGTGACGCGAGTCAACATGGAGTAGGTGCCGTGCTAGTGCAACGGACGGAAGAAGGAGACGAAGCCCCCGTCGCTTATATGTCCCACAAATTGAATCCCGCTCAGAGAAATTACACCGTCACTGAGCAAGAATGTCTGGCAGCGGTGTTGGCAATCAAAAAGTTCCGTGCCTACGTGGAAGGTCACGAATTTGAAATCGTGACCGACCATGCTTCCCTAAAATGGCTAATGCACCAACCAGATCTAAATGGTCGCTTAGCCCGGTGGGCCCTTAAACTTCAAGGGTTTAATTTCACCATCACCCACCGAAAGGGAAGCCAAAACGTAGTGCCGGACTCTTTGTCGCGCATGTTCTCTGCCGAAGCGTTGACGCCAGCGGAATGCGAGGAGACTCCAATGGAGCTAGATTTGACTTCGCCGCATTTCAAAAGTGCTTCTTATTTGGAGCTAGCGGCGAAAGTCCAGGCAGAACAACACCAACTGCCGGACCTAAAATTAGTAGACGGGTTCATATACAAGCGAACCGAACATGCGACCGGAAACGGACTTCAAGACCAGTTGGCTTGGAAGTTGTGGGTGCCGTCAGAAATGACGGCAGAGTTAGTGAAGAGAGCTCATGACCCACCCTTGAGCGCGCATGGTGGCGTGGCCAAAACCCTCGGCCGATTACGGCAATGGTTTTATTGGCCACGAATGGCCGCTCAAGTCAGTGAATATGTGGGATCATGCCTCATCTGCAAAACCACCAAAGCTCCTTCACACACCCTTCGACCACCAATGACGCTTCAGTCCGTACCCGAGCGCATGTTCCAACGCTTGTATATCGACATTATAGGCCCCTACCCTAGGTCCAAATCTGGCAACATAGGAGCCCTCGTCATCCTAGACCATCTCTCGCGGTTCCCATTTATCGAGCCGCTTCGAAAATTCACTGCGAAGGCAGTAGTGGACATCTTAAAGAAGAGGATCTTCCACCTTGTCGGGGTACCAGAAACCATCGTGTCGGACAATGGCGTGCAGTTTCGGTCACACATCTTTCAGGATGTACTGCAGGAATTCGGAATCGCTCACACGTTTACAGCTGTGTATTCGCCACAGGCAAATGCTTCAGAGCGTCTAAACCGCTCACTCCTCGCTGCCATTAGAGCCTACATCGATCCCGCACAGACCACCTGGGACGACAAACTATCGGATATTACTAGTGCCCTACGTTCTGCACCCCACGCAACCATAGGGACTTCGCCCTATCAGGCAGTCTTCGGGCAACCTATGGTCACCCATGGCCGCACTTACCAACTTTTGCGGCAACTCCATCTTCTGGATGACCCCGAGACCACTCTGCCACCTCCTGACCACCTGGCTCTTCTACGCCAAACCATCCGCGACCTCACCACCCAGGCCCAGTCTCGAAATGCAAAGGCCTATAACCTTCGTTCCAGGTTGGTTTCATACCAGCCTGGCGAAGTGGTCTACAGGCGCAACTTCCGGCAAAGTGACGCAGCCGCGCACTACAATGCAAAGCTGGACCGGAAGTTCTTACCTAGTAAGGTAATTAAGAAGATCGGCGGTGCTTACTATCAGCTGGCCGATCAAAATGGACGATCAGTGGGCGTCTTTCACGCGAAAGACATCACTAAGTGATATACCCACTAGTTCACCAGTTCACGATCTGTTTCCAAATTTCATTTGGAGATCGTCCATTTGCGCCTATTTCAGGTGTCACTCCTGCTTTAATTGAAAAGTATCTAGAGATGTTCACCTCGTTCACCATTTCCTCTACCAAAGATACTTTCATTATTAAGTCAGTATACGTTGTTCACGATAATTTCTTTCATTAAAAATTACCCCTTTTAGTTCGGTTCACCTTATTCACGATCTTCTCAAAGGATTGGATAGTAAACGACATGATCACCTGTTCACGTCATTATATTTCACATATTACATCCATCCTTCAGCTCTTTCCACGCACTTGCCCTTGTGGAAAGATCTGTGTTGTAGCATTTGCCATTTCGAATTTTTTTCTAAATTCACGGCAAATGACTTCTGATACGTAATGTATCAGAAGTCCTCTACAAAACGACCTTACGGCATCTTGTTTTCGAAAAATCGAAACACAAGCAATGTCGTGTTAAAATTTCATTTTTCACAAACGAATTTACCGTATTAACGGTAAATTGTTTGTGCAAAATTTCGAGACCGGCACTGGGCTGAGTGCTGGCAGCGATAAGCTCGGGAGAGTCTTGGTTACATCGTGGCAGAGGCCAGACGTCGTGGCGACGGGCGATCTTGCGTGCTCGGTCGCTGTGAAAAAAAAAATGCCGGTTTGTAAATCGGTAGTAACTATTCCAAATTAATTCGAAATACGCCAGTGTAATCAGTTAACCACTCTATAAAACGTGTTGCTAATAGAAATAAATCGGAGTACCGGAAAGTGTAGTTGAAAAACTCGCTTAAAAGAATGGTGAAGTGAAGCCTGTCGTTGTCCTCGCCAATGAAACGTTTAAGAACGCGAGTTTTCTTTTATTTTGATTTTTGTTCAAACAATTGTTGAAAAGTGCTCACGATAAGTGGAAACCGTTTTTTTGTGATACACCGATTAGTGTGTTTCCCCTGATTTTGCACGATCCTGAACAGTTCCCATAAGTTGAAAGACGGGTTGGTAAAATTCGAGACGCCTGGGCTGACTTGGCGTTGTTCCGGCTCCCTTACATTGCTGTTACATCGTTGATAATTTCATTCCGATGGTTTTTCTCATCTGCTGCGCGGAGGGGAAGTGAAATTAATTGTGTGCGGTGGATAGTTGGAAATATTCACGTGTGCGCTCCCGACATAATAGTCTATGGTCAAATAGGTGCAAATGGGTCGGCGTCTAAGAACGTCGAGTATAAATAAGTTCATTTCATGACTGGATATTGCTGCTGGACGTCCGCCTTTTGCGCAAAATCTTTTTGATCGCGAATGCACAATATTCTTATTGTCGGAGCTTCCAATTGGACTTGCGAAACAGTTCGTATCGCTCCCGTTTTCTTGTTGCTACCCGAAAATTTGTTTCCGAATCATTGTTGAGTGCCTGGTGTTGCCTGTGTAAACCTATTGGAAATGTGATCTAGACATACGAAGTGAAAAGAATAGTTGACCTAATGAGGTGAAAAGACGTGAATTCCTAGCGTTTCGCGGGAAACACCCTCGTCAATTCATACGTGCCAAGTGTGACGTGAGAAAAAGATTGAGATTTAAAGTGCGCGATCTGTGTTGGCGGCAGAAGCGGATTTCATCACGCTCTGCTTGCGTTGGCGTGATTTCCTCGGTAGTTCGATAGAGATTCTTTTCCATCAACGAGCGGGTTTAACTCGGGTGACGGTATCCTGTGCCTCCTAATTTCTGCCTATGGTATCCTGTTTATTGACAAAGAAACAGTGAAATTATGCGCTATCAAACCCGTGTCTCGAGCATTGAGTGGCGTGTGAAGTAATCTTCGCCGAAGTTTATCGCTGCGCAGTGCAGTGTAAAAGTCTTTTCCGCATATTTACAGTTGAATTTGCAAGTTGGTTCGCAGCAACTTTGATAATTGTTACAAACACAAGTTACGAAGGCGTGAGATATGCTTCGCAGAAACAGTGTTCGGACAATGCGAACAACGACTGTGGGATAAAGTGTGTCGTGTGTGCTGTCACCCTTGCTTGCACAGCCCCGCAGAGTATTGTGCACGGCCATTCCGAAAGCGAATATTGCGCGACACCTACAACTGCAGAACAAGTCGTGAGTATTGGGTCAATGTCAAGATAACGAACCGCACGTGTGTGCTTCTGGATCATCTGGCAGATTTCTTCACGTTCCGTTTCGGTGCTGAAGTTCGGCGCCACGCGGGCTCCATGTGAATAGCAATCACTAAGGGCAACGAGCGTATGCCCCCCCCCTAATTTGTTGCTTTCACCTCAAGGAACCAGATCCCGTGGGAATTGTATCAGCAGTTCGAGCTGGTCCCGTAATGCGACGGCCAGAATCTTACGACCGACTTATTTCCGGGGAAGAGTACGATTCAAATGTATGCAGACACCGTAAGAATTTGAAGCGATTCTGTTCAATGTAATAGGATATACGAAAAGAAAAATAATAATGATACTGATTATTTGCTGTGAAAGCCCCTTCGGGGAACTAGAAAATTTTGTCGGGTAGTGGCAATATTAAATTTTTTTTGGCTGCGCTACCTGACGGAACATTTCAATTATGAGTGACACTACGGTAGAAGTTAGATGGTAAATTTCGTTTCTTGCTACTCATTACATTGAATTATATAATTATTTATTAGTATTTCTTTAATCGAAACTGCTATGGCCTTTTGGTTTACAAAAATCTTGGCGCTGATTCTTAGCGTAATGGTTAAGGCCTAAAGAAAAGATATTTGCATGTTTATATATGATATAGGCATTAGAAGGCAGTAAAAGAGCTGTCCTACACTACCAAAGATAATTAGGCGGAGAAATATGAAAGAAACAAGAGGAAAAATAATTTTTTTTGTATGTTTGTATTCTAAATTCATAAGCTAAAGAAATGATTAGTAAAGGCAAGTTAAGTTCTGTAAAAGACGACGGTAAGATAGTGGCCACTCTCTTCGTTAAGTCTTCTTCTCCTTGCTGTTGGCACTCTAGAAATCTATATTAGCGATAACACGAATTTTGGAGAAAGAAAAAAAAAAAAACAAGAAAACAAAAGAAAAATAGAAGTTGTAAGATCAGAACTTTTGTCATTTCTTAATATTGCCAATAAAATGAAGTTGTATTAAACTTAACCGCTGGCCTTCTTATTGGGCGAAGGCCTGGGAAGTTCCTTTCTTGGTTCAGGGTCCACGCATGGCCTGGCTGGCCTATAATGAAATAGTTTTATTGTGAATTTTTCAGTATTTTCAGCATTCTTAAAAGGGAGGGACACTGGCCGAACGAGTAGTTTCCGGAATTTTGTTAGATTTTTGAATTTTTTTTGAAGTTTTGTGGCCAGTGTCAGAGGGTGGAGGACCCCAGACCATCGGGGTCAGGGCTCCACTAACATCGGGGGCCCGGGTCTGTCTGCCTCACCCGGGTTCCTTGTAAAGAGAGGTAGCCTTTTTTTCCTATTTTCCCGTTTTAGATTTTCAATGTTCTGGCTCCGTGCGTTGTCACGAGCACTGGGTCTGCTTAGTCAGCCCATGTTGCAGAGCCATGGGTGGTTTCCTGTACGGAACGATGCCCCCTTTTTGGTCCCTGGGTATTTTACATACCAGTTTGCGGCTACGAAATTCATGACGGATGAATACTACGTAGCATCCCGTTTTCTTTGAGAGCAAACTAACCCCATTTTGTCAAGAACCCACCCCAGCCGCAGCGAGCTAGCAAAGCGGCACCCCAGCATCCGTCGGGGTTGGTTAAAGGGTGCTCCGCTAAGGCGGACGAGGGGCCTTCACGGCCATTTCTAGGGCACCCTGCTCTCGGGGCAATTCTTTTTTTTGGTTTTGCCTCTTGAATGGCATTAGCCATTCCACTGTTTGACCTTAGCACTCTTGGTTCTGGACTTCGGTCTGGTTCTAAGTTGTGCTAAGGCCACCTCCCATCTTTCATTATTCGCTACATCTTGTGTAATTTTTTTTTTAGTGCATGCAGACAAGGTAATAATACTCCATAAAATGAGTCATCACCTTGCAATATGTCCAAAGCGGTTGCAACTGGAGCAGCGCATTGGCAATATTCCTCAATATATTGAAATTCAGAGTCTCGTAATGGATTTCTTCTCTGGCTAGTTGAGAGTAACTAGTTTTGATTTTCAATATATTTTTTAAAGCGTCATAATAACTATTCCATCTGGTTATTCCAGGTCGTGTTAACGTATGTCCGAGAATGTTTGTATCACCTCAGCTGATTTTGGACGAGCAGCAGCACTCCACAAATCGTTGCATTTTTCCATTACTGTGGAATGCATTTTTCCAAGACATGTCGATTTATCAGTCAATAAGGCTTGGACGTCCTTACTGGCAATCAAGTTTAAAGTGTGCGCATTATACCTGAAGTGAAATGGTAACGAACTGTTTTTTGAAGGGTCGCATGTTATATTTTCTTCTAACAGAAGATCATCATGTTCGTGTTCCTGTTTTGTACTGAGCTCTCCTTCAGCCTCTTCAAGTTCTTCTCCACTCAACTCATTCTCGCTGCCACTTGGAGTTGAAGATTCATTATCTTCATCATATTCGATTAACGATGTTGTATTTACTCCGAATATTTTGAACGCTTTCACAAAGTTAGACCCATTGTCAGTAACACAGCATACTATTTTCGTGGGATCAATGTCAAAATTTGAAAATATTTCCAGAAGCAAATCCTTTATGCGGTCAAAGGTGTGTGCTCCTTTAAACCGGCGACAAGCTAAAGCTGCGGAACGCCTCTTATAGTGACTATCAATCCAGTGCACTGTAGCCCCTAAAAAACTTCTTCTTTTTCCTGACCATATATCAGCGGTGATGCACAAATATTTCACTCCAGTTAGTGTTTCTTTCAGCTCGCAAACCTGATCAAATGATTGTTTAGCAATTTTTTTTCGGAGAGAACGTCGCCCGGATATCTTGATTCCATTATTTGTCACATTTAAATCCTCCATCATCTGAATGAAGTACGGGTCTTCCACGGCTCGAAAAGCAATCATTGAGTTAACGAAAAAATTAAATAAGTAGCGATCAAAATTTTCTTGCGTTACAGATGTTTTTAGAGTTTGCCTTGAAGTCTGAACAGTATTATTTTTGTTCTTATTTTGCTTATGGTCTTTCATGTATTTTCTACATTCCTGTTCTGTGTCAGCGCCATGTTTTCGTTTTAAGTGTCCCAAAAAGTTAGAGGTCGTTGTGCCATAGCCTTTAACTTCTTTACTTTCTTGGTCCGAACACTTCATACAAATTGCTACCGTATTCTTGTCGGTGCATTTGTCTTGTAGAAGCTTGTAATAGGTGCCGTCAAATAAAGCAGAAGAAGAAAGATCCGAATCCGACTGCAATATTACTGTTGAATAATCGGAATTGTTTGACGACACCGACGGATCATTTGACACACCACTACTATTATTGTCATTAAAATCACCACTAGAATTCATATTTGTTTTTTAAGTTAACCACTGACTAAAACAATACCACAAAACTTTGCAAAATACGGAAAATTGTTAGCCAACCGAGCACGAGGCGAGTGTGTGCCTGCCAGATACTTTTAAAACGTGACTGACTCCCGCGCACGTGCAACGCACCAGTAGCTTCTCTATCTCTCTCGCTCTCTCTCTAATGTAGTGCCAGAGCTTGTATACTATAGATAGCGTGGAAAGATCGGCTTTGTGCTATATTTACTTGATGTCAAAGAAAGGTAGGGAGTGAAGGATTTACCATCAGCTGGCACCTAAGAAGAACCCAAACCAAAATAAGCTCACTTTATCATATCCAAATTGAGAGAAGCATTATCTCATCTGTAATTTGAGATAATTATTCTCTTACTTTTGCATATGACAAAGTGAACTTATTTGGTTTTGGCTCTTTTTAGGTGCCAGCTGATGGTAAACCGTTTACTCCCTACTCTTCTCTGTCATCAGGCAAATATCGCACAATGCCGTTCTTTTCGCGCTATCTATGGTATATACGCTCTGGTAGTGCTATAAAGGGCGAGAGAGAGAGAAAGAGAGCTAAGCTAACGCGAAGTGATTTAGTTGTTTTACTATGCATTTTATTTGGACATAGTTCATAGTTAATCAAATAATCAAATTAACGATTAATGATTATGATTAATAATCATAATCATTTTAAATTTGATTATGATTAATTAATCTTAATCAAATGTTTCGATTATGATTTTAATCATTAATTTTTAATCGTTAATCAGATTAATTTTGGGCCAACAGTGATGGAGAGGTGGCTCGAGACGGTAGAGAGGGAGGGATTTTTGGGCCGTGGTGTGAAGAAGCCGGATGTCACGAGTGGAAGAGGGTGTTGAGGCCGAGTTCGGGTGCGTGTGATGGTCGCGGTGTCATTTGCTTGAAGGAAAAATTCGGAAAATAGTCCGCGGATCGTTGACAATTAATCATTAAGTGTGAATCGTGGTGGTGTGGAAATATACACGAATGACAAGGATTGGATTATTTTTCTGTGATACAACGCACCACGCGAATAAATGTCTACGGAATGTTGTAGTGAAAAAAAAATATCGACAGGTTTTTACCTGGGCACATTCAGCGCGAAGGCAATAGCTTTTAGACAATATGGTCGAATGTGTGGGTAGTGCAGTTGGGATTTCGGGTAAATGGGTATGGCACAGAGAGTAAATGGGAAGCGGGAGTGAAGTGAAAAATCGCCCAAGTGTCGTCATACGGTTTTTATTGCCATTGGGTGAATGTCAGTTATCTGCATCATGTGAATGTCAGTTATCTGCAAATCATATGCCCGTAATAATTCTCAAAGGCTGGATAAACGCGGGTTTTTGATAGCAATTATAAAGATTGGACTGGCAGTGTCTTGCCGATGAGAAATTCAAGTTGTGCGGAAAGTGAACGGATCTTTCGATCATTCTCAAACATCGTGCTTACTAGAAAAGTCAATACCGCATCTATGGTTGACTTGAAATATTGAACACCCTGGTTGTCGGGTTCTGTTTCGGTTCTCGCTGAAGTGCCTAGGAGGATTTTATTCGAATCAGAGCGCGACAGATTTACTTGTGTGCATGGTGGTGGAATGCGAGCCTTGGGATGCATAAAGTGGGCTCTATGAAGGCGAGATGTAGTAAGGTCTCTCGCACATCGATCGACTGCGATCTGGTACGTACATTATTTTCTTGGTATCTTTTTGGTCATTACTAGCGTCTATTGCTGACGCGATGCTGGCACGCGTCGGACGATCCTGACGAGTGTGAATTTTGGTGGATATCGTAGCAGCCACTTTGGCGGCGTGACGTGACGTTCGCAGGTAGCGAAACTTGGAAACTGACGACAGTGCGACTACGCAATGGCCCCTTTTGAACCAGCTGGCAGGAACGCTTTCGTACTATATTTCGCGCACGTATCGTGAATCACCAAACCAGCTAACCAGGTTAATTCGATTGCAGTCTATGAGAAGTACGTAAAGGAATTTGTTAATGTTGACCTCCCGATGCATACTCGATGATACGAAAACATTTTTTCGATACCATTTACAATAGAATTTTATCGTATTGGCGAGGCTAGAAATGAATAAGATAACAAATTGGACATCGCTATGTGAAAACCAAACTATATATAAGATAATCTCCATATTATCATTGACATAAAACAGTCGTATTAGATTCCATGATATATAAGAAGACACGAAATCGTGCCCAGCTGCGAAATTATCCGAAATATTATGTTTATGTTCATTATATATTAACTTCACTGAAGTATCAGATGTATTTCTTGTTTTTTTTAAAAAAAAAAGTATTATGCACAATGTCATGAAATGATTATGGTGGGCTAATGTGAGAGAAATCATATTTAAAGCAAGATTAGATTTGGGCGGTCCTGATAAAAAAAAAATCCGTAACTCGAACTGTGTAATAATTTCAGTATAGATTTAATTCAATTATTAAGTGTTGGTGGAACTATTAAACATAATGATTTCTCTCTATTCGTCGCTGCATAAATGCAAAATCAGGTGGTGAATTAAATTTGAACGAATCCTAGCAACATGTATGCCATGCCATATATGTGGCGGAAAACAGTTTACATGAAGAATTAACTAAGCCATAAACGTAGCAAAAGAAAGTGGCACTTCACAAGCTTGACTTGATTAATAAAATTAGTATAGACATTGTAACTCAACACAGTGTTACGTAACAATCACGTATGAAATTTATCTATAGAAAACAAATACAGAACGACAAGACGGCGAGCGACACGGACAATAATAAGACGAAACCGACGCGAAACGCAGACTACAGTCAATGAAGTGGGCTTTTCGCTTTATTGTAATTGATTTTCCTTATGGTAGTCCATGCCGGTAAACAAAGAGAGATATCCAATTCTCGTGCATATTTTGTAGCCAACTATTAATTAGTAATCCGAGAAACCGGGATTAGTTCTCCTTTAGTATCACCAAGAATAATTCTTTTGCATAAAAATGATGAATTAAAAGTTTAATGACCATTTAGTCAATGATTTTGGGCATAAATTGCTTTTATTGTACGAAGCTTGATTTAAAGACATGCAATCAATAATAATGGATTATTACGATTAAATTTCTTTTGGGTCTTCTTATTGGGCGTAAGCCCGAGAAGTTCTTCTTTTCATCTTGTCTCTGTCATGATATCTTAGTTTTACAAGAAAGTCCGTTTGTTCAACAATTGGCAATCTGTCAGAGCGAAGACCCAAATATCAAGCCTGTACGTCAAACCTTACGGAATAAGGAGAGCCCCTTGTATGAATTACGAGAAGATTTGGTCTACCATAAGTTAGCCAAAAAAAAAAACTTAGAATTCTTTGTTCCACCAGCAATGGTGACGCATATTTTAAGGAATGCACATGACCTATATGGACATGTTGGAATTGACAAAGTTTATGAAATAATTAAGCGTACTTACTGGTTTCCTGATATGAAACAAGTAATCAAATCCTAAGTAGCAAACTGCCCGAAGTGCATTACATTCAATAGTTCCGTCTGGTAAACGAGAAGGTTTTCTATTTCCAACACTAAAAGAAGATAAGCAATTTGAAACAGCTCATGCAGACCATTTAGGTACTTCGGATGAAACTCCTAGAAAAAAGAAATATATCTTGGTTTTGATTGACGCTTTTAGCAAATTCGTCAAGTTCTATCCAGTTAAATCAACTCGTGCATCTGAAGTTATTTCTTGTTTTCGGAAATATTTCGACAATTACAACAATCTGTTGAGAGTTACCACTGATAGAGGTGCGGCTTTTACCTCAAAGTCATTTAAGACATTTTTAAAGTCTAATGGAATCGCTCATACATTAGTAGCTACCGCTTCACCAAAATCTAATGGGCAAGTGGAAAGGGTCAAAAGAGATTTAATTCCAATGTTGGCAAAAATCACAGACGTAGATAAGAAATTTTATTGGGATCATGCTCTTCCCCACGCAGAATTTGCATTTAATAGCACTTTGCGTAAATCGATTGCAACCACTCCAAGTAAATTACTTTTTGGGACTTATCAGAGGAATGCTGAATCTGGTAGGGTATGTAAGTTAACAAATATTGAAGACAAGGCAGGGATATAGATGAATTTAGAAAGCAAGCAATTGACACTAATTTAAAAAGCCAGATTTATAGCAAAATAAGGTTTGATAGAAAACGGAAACCGGCCAAAGTTTATAGCGTAAATGACTTAGTAATAATATATAATGTTGATACGACTCCTAGAGCTATTAATAAATTAGGCCCCAAATATAGAGGTCCTTACCAAGTCATCAGAACATTAGGGAACGATAGATATCTCATTAATGATGTTGAAGGTTTTCCGTAACCGGTAAGCCGTTCCAAGGTGAAGGCATACATAAATCTAAGATCAACTATTAAAACCTAAAAATAATTCAAGTTATTTCTTTAAGTAAAAACGATTAGAATAAAGTAGGAAATGTTTTGAATTATGATTATGAGCGTGACCAAAAGCTCGTATTATTTATATGCCCTAATAATCGGGACGATTATGTTCAGGGTGGCCGAATTGTAAGCGATCCTACAATAATAAATTACGATTAAATAAAAATGTCCATCTGGCAATGCTATTCCAAACAATCAGCGGACGAAGCCATTTTTGGCTAAAACCATTATAGCATTCTTAAGTATGTATCATATGTATATAAAGATGTATACGTTAGCGAAGCAAAATAAAGACGAATGTGGACATTCCTGTTGTGGACGCCAACTAGAATATATGTTTTCATATATATTACAATTATAGCGACGATGTGTTACAATTATAGGGATATAGGTTCCATATTAATTTTATAAACATCAATCGAGCAAACGTTAATCGATACTTGCTAGTCAGGAAGCCTGGTCTGGAAAATTTCCAGAAACCCCTTTGCGTGTAAAAATAAAAAAAAACTAACATAAGTCAGAATGTAATTTCGCAACACCAAAACGGAATTCGCGAACTCTTTATCCATCGCAAAACTAGTAAATAGTCTTGTTTGCAAAAGTAATTGTGTCTGCTATATGTTAGGTTTTATTCCTACAACCCTATTTGTCCACTCAACTAATGCTGACGAAATTGACCCGTACTAGAAGAACTGAACAATGAAGACTGTAAAAACACATTTAAGTGAAGGAAAAACAGAACATAATGGCGATACACCCAGCACCGAGAGCCGGCAAACCAACTAGCAGTGCAAGCAAGACACAAAATTTGATTGCACTTCTCAATAAAATAGTTGAATAAAGCATCGAAGGCAATTAATCAGAGAGCTACGCTATAAAATTAAAGCTGTCAACACGAAAAAATACAGTTGCTTTTTCATGATAAATTTCTCCAAGACGTTCAAACAATACCATTCGTCGGAAACCTATTTACTTTGGAAAAGAAGTTCCGAGCTTCTGTACACGTTGGATATGAAATGTTCGATGGATATTTGGCAATAAATTATCTCTAAAATCAGATTACGATTCAAATCAATCTACAGTGACATTACATCAGGTCTAAAATCAACTATCAATTATTATTCTATTGATGATCAAACTAAATGCAAACGCAATTCATCTAATTGTATCTACCAATTTCTTCTGCACAATCCGCAATAAAGACGGTTTGTCTAACGTGTTCTAATGCAGGTTTTGTACTTCATTCGAGTCAGTTTGATGTTTTCTACTAGCCACTAACTTAATACCAAGCAAAGTTTTATTCTTTATCATACTTTTATCTTCGTCGGTATGTTTCATCGTGTGAACTGCAATAACGGAAGCTGTGAATATTAATTGAAATAGCCTAAAATAAGCAGAACTTACTCGCCAGGGCATTGTAAGATATAAAGTCCATTTCACAGATTTCACAACAAAACGGTTTTTCGCCCGTATGAATGCGTTCATGAGCTCTTAGTGATTTTCGTAATTTAAAGGCTTTGTTGCAATATTGACAGTGATATGGTTTCTCGACTGAAGCAAAAGTATTAAAATTAGTTTTATTTTCATCAAATAAAGCACTCAACTTACTTTCATGACTTTTCATATGAATATTCCGATCACCAGCTTGTGAAAATGTTTTACTGCAAAAATCACACGCATAAGGTCTCTTTTTCAGATGTACACCATTAACATGTATGCGCAAATGTTCGGCCCGTTTGAACGTATTGCCGCATTCCTTGCAAACATGGTTCCTTTCTTCAGAATGGCATTTTATGTGAGATGTTAGTGACGAAGGCAGTTTGAAACCTCTCGAACATATCGGACAAACATACGGATTATGGCTGCCTGAACTCTCATCTGGCATCGATGAGTCCAATGCTTCAACGGACACATGCTCCTTTCGCAGATCAGATTTCGCCATACTGCGATCCGTACACGGCGGACCATTATGAGATGAATACTTATGATATTTCAACTGATGTGTTTGAGAAAACGCCTTTTCGCACATATCACATTTATACGGCTTTTCGCCGGTATGCGTTCGAAGGTGGACCGTTAGCGTGGACATTTGAATAAACTTTTTCCCACATATTTCGCATTGATACGGGCGGATATTGTTGTGATGACGCATATGCATCACGTATGAACTACGCTGGATGAAGTCTAGAAATTTAAACATTATTAGCTAAAAAAGGGGAATAGTAGAAGGCAGATTACCTTTTCTGCAAATATTACACGCATACGGCCGCTCTCCATTATGTACTCGTAAATGGATTTTAAAATTAGATTCTTGCTTAAAATCTACAAGCATCGTTATTACTTCAGGTTGTTTATTCCATTTTCATTATTACCTTTTCCGCATATATTGCACAAATATGGCCGTTGACCTGTGTGAGTTCGTTCGTGATTCAGTAAGTGATGATGTTGCATGAATGATCTTTCACAGTACGAGCATCTGTATTTCTTAACTGGATTGTGTGCACGCATATGATAATTGTATTTTCCTTTGTTGGTAAAGCCCAATCCACAAATCGGACACTCTTGCAGGTCAAATGAGTGAGCAGCACGCTTATGTTTTGCAAGATTATTTTTGTATTTGAAATCCTGATTACAGATGTCGCATTTGTATGTATCCTCGAGGTTATGAGAAGACATGTGAGCGTTTCTATTGGACACAATTTTGAATTTACGTTCGCGTATCCGACAGTACGAACGGCTCGAACGTGAACAGTCTTTTAAATGGGTTTCGTAGTGAACCTGCATTTCAAAAGTTTCTTCGCAGAATGCGCAGACCAAAATATTCGATTCAGATCCGTTCACTTGGATTTGGTCAGCAGAAATTCCAGCGTAAGAATGTTCTATGGCAGAATCGATTTTCAAATTATCATCGTGAGATGTATCTAATAATACACTAACTTCGTTATTTTGCTTTTCGTCATCAACCTGAAATCCGTTATGTTGAATTCATTGGAAGGAATCGAATTTGAAAACTATGCAGCATATGCAAAAAGTTGAACGGAATAAATTATTACCTGGATATTGTTTACTTCCGTTGAATTTTTGTCCCATGACTGACTCGAAATTACAGTGTTTTCAAAACACCCCTCTTCAATCCAGTATGTTTTCGTTGAATCATTTTTATCATATTCCTGCAACATTTCATCAGACTCAGTATATATTCATCAAATGTGAACTAAATATAATAGCCTAACATTGTCACTGTCCATGATGGTAACTACTACTGAAACTCTACTCTCTTGTCCATCACTTTCGTATCCATCCGGTTGCCGATATTTTTCTGCCAACTTATTTTGAACTTCGACACATTGACGCCTAAAGTGTCCGATGGAAGCAAACGCCTCTTGGCACTTTGGACAAATTTGCTGAGGTAGACCATCATCTTTGGCTATCTACTTAAATATAACGAAAAATGTAAAAAAAAATTATAAGGCAGTCTGACCACGGGTCTAAATATACTTACCCCTAAATTGAACGAGTTCAATTCGTCTAAAATGTCATTGGAAGCAACATTTTTACCTCCTTCTTCCATGAAAAGCCCGACAAATCCTTCCTGGTTTGCACTTATTTCCAAACATGTTCGACACGTTGTGTCTAACTCTTCAAGCGCAATTTCCTTCATGTGTATAGAATATACTGGTTCTTTTAAAAGCAGATATGTGTATTTTCAGGATTTTCAGCAACAATTTCGCTAAATGTTGATATAAGCTCACTGGATATAAGTGGCTGTCCTGTCAGCTTTGCTAAACAAGAATGCCAAGAATGTAAACAGGCAGGTCGTTGAAACAGGCATATGACAGCTGATTGAATGCTGTTCAAACCGCTGTAAACAGATCAAACAGATACAATGGCTTAAGCTTAGTACTAACTTCGGTTGAACGTAAAATTTATTCCAGCTAAAGCCTAGTACTGTGTTCGATTCCCAGTGAAATTTTCATACAAAATTTCGCGTAAAATCCGTTTCGGCGAAAATTTAGCTCGAAAATAAGCAGCAGTTGTACTCAATTTTTAGCATGAAAAGTTGCTTTATATTTGCTTTCGCTTTGAAAATATAGATGGCATTGACAAATAATGGATATAGTTTATGTCTATAAATCAAAAAACAATGTAAATCGCTGTTAATGCAACATTTATTCAACACAAGATTATTTATAAAACAAGTATCACAAATTAACATAAGTATCGTATACAGCGAACGTTTAGTCCGCGGACTAAACACCAAATTCCACCTAAATTTTTTAGTCCACGTGCTGTATACACTCGTGGACCGACCTAAATTTAGGTCGGTCCACGATTTCAAGCGACCTGACCTAAATATAGGTCGTGGACTATATCGCTGTAAACACACGCGACCTAAACATTTCGCTTATACGCCACCAATGGCGCTAGTAATGCGCTTGGCGGTTATGCGAAATTAAAGCGTATGGAGTAAATTGCGCGAGAAGGAAGTGATTTGCGATAGATTTTCCAACATTTCCCCACCGATTGCGAGAAATAGTTAACAATATCGGCTAAATTCAACTACGCGTTAGACCAAATTACCGATACATGTATAGTTAATATGTTTGGGATTTTGTAGTTTTGTGTTGCATGGTTTTCGTTTGATCGTTTTTCTTGAGTATGCTCTTTTCTTGTGTATGTTATTGGTTTTCAGTATTTTTCTTCAATTTCTGGCCCCTGGCCGAGAGAACAGCCTCTGGTGGTGAAATAGCTCGGCTGGAAGCATGAAGTCCATTTTTACCGCAATATCCAAACCTTAAGTTGAAAACAGATAGAAAAGATATCATTAAAAAGCACTTTATGGAACATTCATTTTCTCAAAACCTAGTATGAGGATTAAAATGGTAAGCAATAAGATAGTTAACGTGTAATACTACATGCCACATTTTACATATACATTTTACCTATGTAGTAAAATTGCTTCACTACATTTCGTATATGTATACGCTTATTTAATTTACTGAAAATTCTCTGTTTTGAGATTACTAGCCAATGTTGGCTGCGCTTACTGTTTCTTGGTTGAATCACATGCACAGCAACATGTTTTCACCTATCACCTAAGTAAATGCAAGCGTTCTTACCAATAAAATCAGAATAAGCTTATAGGTCTGTTCGCGTACTACGATTAATTGCAATGAAGCCGTTTTTGTACTCCGTTTTACTGAAAACTGAAAATTTCCCCTCTTTCAATAAATTTCAGTAGGGTCTGAGCTACTGAAAAATACTGAAAATTGTTTAAAGCTAGAGTTACAATCAATGCAACCAACATTTGTTGCACAACAAAATGAGTTTGAACCCATGAGAACGTATGAGAGCAGTTACAATGATGCAACACAACTTTGTTGCGCGGCAGAGTTTGCTCATACCTCAAACTTGGCATGGCAGCAAAATACCCAATTCCACCTGTTCCTATGAGCATTCGGGAAATCGGAACTGTCATATGTAAATGACAATCAGAATTTGTATTTTTTTGTCTCATTTTTGCTTTGCATTATACTCCGCAGCTTTTAGAGGATAAAATATTCACTGATATCTCTTTCCGAGACTTTAAACAAATGTTGGTTGCATTGATTGTAACTCTAGCATAAAGGATCCAAATTATCGAACAGCAATTTCTTTAATATAGCCAGTGACAGATGACAGTAAATGTTGTGTTGCATTGATTTTAACTCGTTCCACCAACAAAACTTGGCAGCAAATGTTGGTTGCATTGATTGTACCTCAAGCATAAAGCCTGAGTTACAATCAATGCAACCAACATTTGTTGCACAACAAAATGAGTTTGAACCCATGAGAACGTATGAGAGCAGTTACAATGATGCAACCAACATTTGTTGCGCAGCAGAGTTTGCTCATATCTCAAACTTGGCATGGCAACAACATTTTTGAAAATATCCAATACCACCTGTTCCTATGAGAGTCCGGGAAATGGGAAATGTCATATGCAAATGACATTCAAAATTTGTTTTTCTTTTGCACATTTTTGCTCTGCAATATACGCTTTAGCTTTTAAAGGATCAAATACTCACTGATATCACTTTCCGGGACTGTAAAGGATCCATATTATCGAACAACAATTTCATTAATATAGCCAGTGACAGATGACGGTAGATGTTGTGTTGCATTGATTGTAACTCGTTCCACCAACAAAACTTGGCAGCGAATGTTGGTTGCATTGATTGTAACTCAAGCATAACGGTTTTATGCTTGAGTTACAATGAATGCAACCAACATTTGCTGCCAAGTTTTGTTGGTGGAACGAGTTACAATCAATGCAACACAACGTTTACTGTCATCTGTCACTGGCTATATTAAAGAAATTGCTGCTCGATAATTTGGATCCTTTAAAGCCTCGGAAAGAGATAGGAGAGCGTTCCCGTACTTTTCACGAAATTCCCCACCACATGATTCAGGAAAATTCAGTAAAATTCAGTTACTGAAAGTACGGGAGCAGACCTAATAGCTGCTGTACGAAGACATGTCTGTTCGTTTACTTTCAGTCACTGAATTTTCCTGAATCATGTGGTGGCGGAAATTAATGAAATGTACGAAAGCGCTCACATTGCCTTTCCTGAAAATTCACAAACAAAAGTATCAGTTTGTAGTAAAATATTTTGTTATTCAAGTCAGTAGTATTTTGTAACCGACGTTTCCTAATCACATTCAGCCATTAAACACTCTTGTACTATGTTAAAGATAAAAGAAGAAGAAGAAGATATGTATGAAGGGAAGAACGAGGTTAAGCGTCAGATTTATCATTGTGTACGATAGAGAGTAGCTGACACAACGTGTTTGAGAAGAGGCGTAATAGAATAAATAAAAGTTGTTAAGTAGATTTGAAATAGTGTTTTCATTCAATCCGGGTTTTTACGACATCAGAAGTGGGATTCGAGTCACGATGGAAAACCAGCTAGATCGAGTCGAATTGCAAAACATGCTTGCCGCCGCCGGAATAGAAATGCCTGCCAGGGCAACGACGGCGGAGGCTCTTCGCAGAAAATAGAGATTTCCTAGTACCAGCAAGGAACAGCAGCCGAAATACAACCGACGAACAACACGCCGAGGAAAATGCCGACCGTAGTACAGACGACGCCGAAGAAGGAGCAGTGGGGGGAAGCCCACCAGATGAAAACAAGCCGACGACAGAGAATTCGCCGAACGACGCCGAAATAACCGTGAACAGACAAGAAAGTACCGACGGAGAAAACAAGAAGTGTCATGCAACCGATGATGACGAATTAGCCGAGTTGCGACGCCGGCACGAAATTTTGAGGCTAAGGCGAGAAATAGCCGAAATGGAAGGCTTGGAAAGAACATCCGCCGCAGGCGCCATTATAACACCGCCGGCTCCTAGTAGGAGAATACACTTTCAAGAAATTGAATACGCGATTGTCAAATTTAGCGGAGAAGATAGAGCGTATGGCGTCGATGATTTTCTGAAGCACCTGGAGCAAATTTTCACGCCAGTTGACGCCGATGAGGTACTGAAGTTTCTAGCATTGCAAAGCTCGCTGACGGGTGCTGCGCGACTTTTATTGACGGGGGACGCCATGACGTATGCTGACCTGCAAACAAAATTAAAGAAGGAATTCGGCCGCCGAGTAAGAAATGACGAAACAACCCGCCGATATGTCATGGAGATGGAGTGCATCGCGCGACGAAGTGATGTGGCCGAAATTGAACTTGTGGCGTTCATTCAAGAAGGACTAAACCACCGAGCAGATGAATATTCGTTGTTTGCCGCCGCCAGATCGATGGCCGAAGTCAAGGATGCTGTCGACATTCTGGAACAACGCTACGCCATGAGGGGTGCCGTCGAAAATCCAGGCGCCGACCAGAACAGAGCAACGACGGGCAGGTTCCACCCAGCAGTCCGCCGACCTGCTGCCGACGTTAGATGCTTCAATTGCTCGGGAATGGGACATGTGAAACCCGACTGTCCACTTGAGCTGAGACCAAGGGACGTATGCTTCAACTGCTGGCAACGTGGTTACGACAGAAAGCAGTATCCCAATCCAAAATATACCCAAAAACTGAAGGGAGCAGTAGCCGCCGTTCGACCAACCGACACAATAGCAGGGAGCCGAGAAGATTTAGGCAGGTCGTTTAGTGCGCTCAATCTGGTAAGTGTTGCTTTCATATATAGAGGAGAACAGTGTAGTAAGAGCGTAACTCGTTTATCTCTTTTCGATACCGGTAGTCCCATTAATTTGATCCGACGAGCCGACGTACCGTTTGAAGTTCGCAGTGAGCTAGTAGATACGAATTTTTATGGGTTAGGAGAGACGCGAATCAAGTCGTTCGGTAAGATTCAATGTAAAGTCACGATAAACGATGTGTGTCGAATAATAACTTTAATTGTCGTTCCAGATCATATACCGCCGGTACCGATATTGTTAGGACGATCCGCCTTAAGCCAGTTCGGAATAAACTTATATATGTTAAAGAATCAAAATTTCAATACGAAAAAGGGACTGAATAAAATATAAAATGTAAATATGAGAAACGAGTTGTGTTTTTGTTCGCTGGACTCCGATGTTTGTGAAGAGATAGCTTTTAAGAGACTCAGTTGTTTGCCTCAGGCCATTTTAAGTAAAACAGACGATCTTGATCATTCTAACATGCCGGGAGTGCATGAAAGTTCTAGTAAAACTTTTTCCAAATATAATGAAGTTGAAAAGAAAGATGATAGGAACATGCCGAGTGACAGCGGAAAACCCGACGAAGATATGACCGACGTTGACTGTTTAAAAAGGGAAATCGAGAAGATCATGGCCATTGAATGTGACACCGACGCTGCAGAACTAGACATCAATCCTAGTCTCTGCCAGGAGAAGAAAGAACAGGTGATGGAAATAATTACTAAAGAATATCTGCACCGCCGTCCGGAAAAGGAAAAAGAATACGAAATGAAAATAAGGGTTACTTCCGACGTCCCTTTCTATTTTCACCCGCGGCGAATATCCTTTGAGGAACGAGAAGCGCTAAGAGACATTATCGACGATCTATTAGGAAAAGAGGTTATACGTCCGAGCGAATCGCCATACGCGTCCGCTATTGTAATGGTAAGAAAGAAAACAGGAGGCTATAGGAAATGTGTTGACTACAGGGTCTTAAACAAAATGACTATTCGTGATAACTACCCGCTGCCGCTGATTGAAGAATGCCTCGAACACTTAGGGGAAAAAAGGTATTTCTCGACGTTAGACTTAAAAAACTGATTTTTCCACGTAAGGTTGACGAAAATTCGAAGAAGTATACGTCATTCGTCACACCATACGGGCAGTACGAATACAATCGCATGCCGTTCGGGTTGAGGAATGCTCCCGCCGTTTTCCAGAGATATATCCATAACATTCTGAGAGATTTAATTGACGAGGGCAAAATTATAGTGTATATAGACGACATACTGTTAGCCGCTAGAGATTTGAGTAATCACATGGAAGTATTATCCGAAGTCATGCGACGATTAAGCGAGTATGGATTGGAATTGAATCTATCCAAATGCAAGTTCGCTTATCAGGAAGTAAATTTTCTAGGATATTCTGCCAGTGAAAAGGGAATTACGCCCAATAATAGTCATGTTCGAGCGATAATTAACTACCCTATGCCGACGACCATGAAACAGGTGAGATCATGTTTGGGACTGTTTTCATACTTTCGAAAATTCATTCCGAATTATGCCAGGATCGCACATCCATTACAGCGTCTCATCCGAAAAGGTGAAAAGTTTGAAATAACCGAAGAGTGTCGACAAGCCGTTACGATATTGAAAGACCGAGTTATATCAGCGCCTGTTCTGAGCATTTTTAACAGAGATCGAGAAACCGAATTGCATACCGACGCCAGTGCTGTGGGGTATGGAGCTGTTTTACTACAAAGACAAATAGAGGATGGTAAATTGCATCCGGTATATTATTATTCCAAGGCCGCCTCCGCCGATGAGTCCCGCTGTCATAGTTTTGAGCTAGAAACTTTAGCTATAGCATACGTATTAGAAAAATTCAAGAATTATTTGCAAGGGATGACTTTTAAAATAATTACCGACTGCAATGCTTTATCCCTCACATTTGAGAAGAAAAATATTAGTCCTAAAACTGCTAGGTGGGCGTTAGCGCTACAACATTTTGATTTCCATATTCAACATCGACGCGGAGTTTTGATGGGACATGCCGACGCCTTCAGTAGATGCTTTAACCAGGAGGAAAATGATACCGCCGACTACCATGCCGACATTATGAAGCGAGTTATAGCCGTCCTGGACGTCAATGAAGATGAACTGGAAGCTGATCAGGAGATAGAGAAGAAATTACCTTGTCGAATTGTGATCGTCACCGACCAACTTGAGATAGATAATATGATTCAAATTACGCAAAACAGAGATAAGAATTTTTTACAGCTGCGAGAAAGACTTGAGAAAGGAAAAGTGAAGGTATATGGTTTAGAACAAGGATTACTCTACCGACGTGACCGAATGAACAGACTGCAACTGTGTGTACCCGAAGAAATGGAAAATAATGTCATCCGCCTATTACACGAGAAGATTTGTCATCTGGGCATTGAGAAAACGTACGAGCAAGTAAGAAAACATTATTGGTTTCCCGATATGAAGAAGAAAGTTGAGTCATTTATAAAAAATTGTATCCGATGTATAATGTGTTCGCCGCCGGTTCGAATTAATGAATGCCAGCTGTATAACATTCCCAAGAAACCGATACCGTTTGATACCATCCACGTAGAACATTTCGGACCATTACCCTCTATAAATTCTGTGCGAAAACATCTTTTAGTTGTGATTGATTCTTTTACCAAATTCGTGAAACTGTTCGCCGTTAAATCAACAAGTACCAAAGAAGTGATGGCCAGTTTAGAGAAATACTTTGGAATGTATAGTCGACCGAAGCGAATTATCAGCGATCGAGGGACCTGCTTTACGTCACTAGAGTTCAGCAAGTATTTATTGGATCGGAATATAGATCATGTGAAGGTCGCTGTTGCTTCGGCGCAAGCGAATGGACAAGTAGAGCGGGTTAATCGAGTGATAAAGACTATGCTCAGTAAAGTAACTGATCCGATTCACCACGGGGATTGGGTGAAAATGATAACACAGATAGAATATGCGCTTAATAATTCGACGCATAGTTCAACAAAGCATACGCCGAGTCAGTTATTATTTGGAGTTGATCAACGAGGAGGAGTAGTAGATTACATGACGGAACACACTCTGGAAAACTATGAAGAGTCTAGGGACTTAGTCCAAATTCGTCAGGAAGCCGCCGATGCTATCCAGAAGTCTCAAGCCGCCAATCTAAAGTACTTTGAGAAGAAGAACAGACCGCCGAAATTGTTTGCTGAAGGAGATTTCGTTGTCATTAGGCATGTGGACACCACAGCCGGTGTAAATAAGAAATTTAACGATAAATACCGAGGTCCTTACGTAATCCATAAAGTAATATCCAATGACCGATATGTGGTACGAGATATAGAGAACTGTCAAATTACGCAACTCCCGTATGATGGGGTGATTGAGGTGAAAAATATCCGAAAGTGGATTGAGGTGCCGACGTGAGGTATTAGAGCTGTCTGAAGCAACACTTTTGAATTAAATGTAGACTGGATTGAGGGCAATCTAGAAGTCAGGATGGTCGAGTTGTAGTAAAATATTTTGTTATTCAAGTCAGTAGTATTTTGTAACCGACGTTTCCTAATCACATTCAGCCATTAAACACTCTTGTACTATGTTAAAGATAAAAGAAGAAGAAGAAGATATGTATGAAGGGAAGAAAGAGGTTAAGCGTCAGATTTATCATTGTGTACGATAGAGAGTAGCTGACACAACGTGTTTGAGAAGAGGCGTAATAGAATAAATAAAAGTTGTTAAGTAGATTTGAAATAGTGTTTTCATTCAATCCGGGTCTTTACAAGTTGTAGGTTTTCAGGAGAACAATAGTGATTATAAAGTCATCCTAAGCGGTGATATATTATTATAACAAAAATATTCGTTTTGCATGGCAAAATGCATGGCAAAAAGGCAAAAAGGATCAGGACTCATCAAATGTACTCGAAACCTAAGTTGAAACAGGTTTTTCAGCAGGGGTGGGTTAAAATATAGCCAAGCTATGCAAAAGAAACTTGTAGAATCGATGCCACACCAATTTAAAACCGTGATTAAAAACAAAAGCCACCCGACTAAATATTGGCAAAAAATCTATCTATACTTTTTAATGTTTTTCATAAACTGTTTCGTAAGTGTACAAAGACTTTATTGGAGGCAAATTCTCGACTTTGTTATATTTCTACCTAATAGCTTTGTAATTAATAATTTAAATGCATTAGTTTTTGTTTCTAAATTAAATAAAAATGTTTAATTAATAAATCTGCATCAAAACTTTTTTAAATTTATTGCAACAATTTATTTGTTTCTTCACTTGAGTTTCAAATAGCTGCTGTACGAAACATTATTGGTACACTGTCAACTTAAATAAATAAATTAAAAGTTGACTGATACTCATGAATAATGTTGAATAATTTTTTTCCCTCAGAAAACAAAGTATCGTATTATTGCTAGTTGTACTTTATAGTGGCATAATGGAGAACCGGGAAAATGAAATTATTCACAGCTTATTTGAGCAACAGCCACAGTCGTAAGTAAACCTTTGTACTCATATCTTTATTTTCCAAGTTACTATGCGTTCTTGCATTTCTCAGATTAGAAAAAAAATTAAAGGTACAAATTGGAGTGTGGATGAGACGAAGCACTTCCTCCGCCTTTGTAAAGAACACAAAATTGTGGAGTTAATGGATGGGAAACGCCACAAGCACCTCGACATTTATCGGTCCATAGAACCGAAAATGCGAGAGTGTTGGTATCCAAAAACTGCAGCCCAAATGCAAATAAAGATGAAGCATTTGAAAGAGACGTATTACAGATGTAAGAGAAATAATAAAATGAGTGGAGCTGCGGCTGCATAATTCTGTTTCTATTTAGAAATGGATGACATTTTCGGCACAAGACCGTCAAGCGAAGCTATTGCAGGCGTTGGGGTGGATTCGAGTGACAGAAGCAATGGTAAGATTAAATGAATATTTCCCATTAACATATACTCGGAGATAAGTGGGCGGTCTGCAAAAAATAACGAATGTGTTTTTAAAATGATACAAAATTAAATTTTCATGCAGAATATACGAAATATATGTGTAGTGCCTTTAATACATTCTGTTCTGAATTATTCTTAATATAAACCTTTCTATAATTTCAGCACCCACTATGGAAGAAGCTATCGAGGTGGAATATTTGTTTGATGGAAGTGCAGATGAAACAATTACCCAATCAGAATGTACGCCTTCTAAAAAGGCAAGAAAGGGAGGTAAAGTAAAAAATTTCAATATAATGCAAAGTAAATTCAAACTGTTCGTCAAAATAGATGTCACCTGTGTAAAATATTCTGCAATATTTTTTAAAAACATACAATCAGAAGCACAATTTAAATTAAACCTCTATATATTGTAAGGTATAAAAATTGTTTATTGTTATATTTGCAGGTCGAAGTACACACGTAAAGCTGGCGGAAAACTTCGCCGACGTGTTTGCTGCCAAACATGCCGAGGCAATGAGATCAGTTCTAAGCGAACAAATGGACCGATTTAATGAAGTGGTGAAAACCCAAATGGTGGAGCAAAAAAAATGGGAAGAGGAGATGCTATCGAAAGAACACGCTCAAAATTCACAATTGATGGAGAAATTTTTAAGTGGAATGAGGGAGATGCAAATGTCAAATATGCAGAGTCACCAATACCAACCACCATCGTGCACAATGTATACATTTGCATCGCCTCCTACAGCCCACAATTTCCAGCCGCAGCATATTGCACCATCTCCGTCTTCGAGCGGCTCGTCAACTAATATAGTTACTTCACCATTTCGTAGCGTTAATCTACCGCAGCATATTCCACCATCTCCGTCTTCGAGCGGCTCATCAACTAATATAGTTACTTCACCATTTCGTAGCGTTAATCTACCGCAGCATATTTCACCATCTCCGTCTTCGAGCGGCTCATCAACTAATATAGTTACTTCACCCGTTAGTAGCGTTAATCTACCGCAAAGGGGAATTGTTATTTTATCCCCTGTAAAACGGAAATTAAAGTTAGGAAAAGAAAATAAAGGAACACCAAATTAGAAATACAGTGTTTTATTTTAAAAGCCTTCTTCGTAGTGGGAAATTATTGCATAAATAATCCGTTAAATGTTGACGAATAATTGAACCAGTAAGATCTTCATGTCGTCTATTCGTTGTAGATACTGGCTGTGGAAATAGTTCTTCAGCTTCCGAAACATTATGAAGCCATTGTTGGCTAAACTGTTCTTCTTTAGATTCAAGAAAGTTTTGAAGAATACAACATGCACTTATAATTTGTGGAACAAATTAGTAGTGCACATCGATTCTTTTCAGCAAAATTCGCCAACGACCTTTCAGACGACCAAATGCCATTTCCACATTAACTCTGGCCGAGTTCAAATGAACATTAAAAGATTTATCTTCAGGTCTTACAGAGCCAGGATAGCCTTTCATCAACCACTCTGATAGTGGATATGCAGGATCACCGATTATCAAAAATGGTATTTCCAAACCATTTACGTTTCTTGTTGCCTGCAGTAAGTATTATTGAATTATTTAAAATTTATCAAGTATATTTATTAATTTAACCTGTGGAACTACATTTACTGCATTTTTGAATAAACTGGAACCTTTCAGTACAGCAGCGTCATGATTACTTCCGGGATAGCGAATGAAAATGTTGATAAACCTACAAATGGAAGTTTTAAAAAATTGTATGAAATGCTGTATGTTTGTATATGAACCTGCATTTAGAGTTAACAACCGCTTGTAAAATGTAAGAAGCCCAGCCCTTCCGATTCACAAAATCACGGTAGCCTTCTGATGGAGCCAGGATGGGTACGTGCGTGCCATCTATGCATCCAAGAATTTATGGGATATGTGATATCCTCTCAAACTCCAATGCAATTTGTGTTGCTTCCGCTACATTTGGCATTCGAATATACGATTCCATCATTATATCATTTATGGCACTGACTACTCTGTACACACATTTTTGAACCGCAGTCTTGTGAATACCGAATAAATTTCCCACTACTCGGTACTCGGCACAGCTACCTAGTTTGTACAATGCGACAGCAACTTGCATTTCCACCGACAATGGTTCCCTGGACTTAAGGAAAACTGGTCTCGGCTCCAAAGCAGGTTGTAGCAACAAGCATAATGAAGTGAAAGTTCCTTTGCACATCCGGAAACTTTCTATCTACTCAGCCTCTTAATACATGCACAGTACTATGTGACTCCAAAAATGGTCACTTCTTGGCTTCATCCACACACTTCTTTCAACGTGTATGCTGTTAAAATATATTTCCAATATTTCATGCATGGGTACAATTGCCGCCCAGTTTAATAGAATTCTTCTCTGCATTACCCTTAATTTTTCAATATGTTCCCGCATAATTCTTTTTCGACGTAGAATCTTTAACATAACCATTACTGCGCTCACAAAATGTAAAAAAACCTATAGCATTCGAATCCAAAATAAAACACACGCGGCAAAGTAAATGACAGCTGTCACGAACAAACGAGGACTAAATTCGACCTATCAAAATTTTAGGTCAGGTCTGATGTAAACACCTGACGACTAAGTTCATTTAGTCCGCGCTTTAGGTCAGGTCACGTTTGGTCCGACCGCTGTAAACCGCACTATAGACGGTGTTTACGATCGGACGTCGCGTGGGTGACTGCGTTTTCTCCTGTCTCCTTTTGGGTAAAGCGCCAATTCGACTGTTGTGGTGAACAACTGAACTAGCAAAGTTCTGTCAGTGTGGTCACCCTACATTATTCAATAGAGGTATAAGACTTTAGAGTGGCGGTATCCGTGTAAACGCCTGTAGGTGTGTGTCTCGAGCATTCTTCTCCCCCTCGCCTTCACCTCTCAAGCTTTATGGGGTGCTGTCAAGTACCCAGGAGTCAATGTCAAATCGCACACACAAACAAACCAAACAATTTTCAAGTATGTTATTGATTTAGAGATGAAATTAGCTTGAACAAGCTGTGTTTTCAAACCAAATTTAGTGACGCGAGTGCTGAGAAGTGTAGAAAATCATTAGAAGTATAAAATACGGTTAAAAGTGGCAGTGACACCTTCAGTTTCTATCAAAACACCGGCAACGAAATGTGAAGTGAAGTGTTGTTCAAAAAATACGGGCTCCTGCCTGCCTGGGTGAACTTTCTACAGGTAAGTACTTACCATTTACCTTATGGTAAAGTCTGTAATCCAAATTAAGTAGATTTGAGTACTTGGCGTGGCTGAAAACCAGTAATTTTAGTGCAATTGTGTGATGCCGACTCAAGTGCTCGTCTGCTGGCCCACGTATCTGACACCTGGGTACCTGACAGTTTCTCTTGGATTCCAAAATGGCGGAAATGCCAATGAAGTAGGCTTAGAAGCTCATTCACAGGGGCAACTGGTTTTAGTTTAAAGAAATAAAAAAATGTCGGTCGACCTAAATAAAATTCGAACAGAAAAAAAATCTACGATTATTAGTAGCGTACATTTACAAGGAAAAAATTATAATTTTTGGAAAAATTTGTGCTGTTTACTATTATAACATATGCTAAAATATGAAACTTATTAAAATGGTATAGTTTCGACTATCATAAATTCAGGTTAATTTTAGAAGAATGAATTCATGTAAATAAAAAGAGCCTAAAAAAATCTGCGTTTTGCCTTAATTCCGCCGAAGCCGGTCCCAAGCCCGGTTAAAAAGGAAGAGGGAGGTAGTAGAAAATTTGGCACCTCATTTGCATACAAAAGTTCAGATTTATCATTGTAAGCAAACGTAATGAAATGATAATAAGTTTCTCAATAAGCTGCGCACAGTGGTTAAATAGTGTTAATGCAATTAATGAAAATGTTGCAAGATAATAATATATAGTTCTTCAACAATTCAACAATAAGATTCGTTACGTTCTACTTTTTAGAAGCAAATATTTTAATTTAATGACTAATTTTTACTTGAGAAGCCATAGATTTCAATTTATTGAAAAATATTAATACTGAAGAACAATGACTGGCCACAATGTAGAGTGCAGATTACCTTCAAATTTTAAATATACACATATTGTTCCTTAAATTTTAATATTTTCCAATTTTTTCAAATATGCGCGCCAAGTTACTGCCCCCAAAACGAGCAACTGATCTACACCCCGAAAGATATTTCGTTGTATTTAAATAATTTGTGGATATGGGTGACCTCGAGACAGAATGCGTCTTTACCACCACTCTTAATGTCTTATACCTCTATGCATTATTCCCCCTCGAGTGACTTTGATGGTTGCTGAAACGTCACGTTACGTTTTAATTTAGGGCCGGAATACGTTCGTAGGATCCCACGGAATTGACTGTGAGCTGAGCGATTGGCTGATTGGTTGGTTGTTTGAATATGCTCACCTTCAACATTTGAATTTAGTATGTATCCAGGTTTCAGACGCTCCGTAGAAACAGTTACAGCTTTGTCTCCGATTTGAATTCGATATACTGCATCACTTAAACGTTCTAATATTGCATGTGGACCAGTATACGGCTGTTGTAAAGATTTCCTGACGTCCTGTCGCAAAAATACATGGGAACATGTTTGAAGATTCTTGAAGACAAAAGGAGAATCTTTACGGTGATGTTCAACAGGTGTAGTGCGAATTTGTTGAATATCGCGTCTGAATGCAGCGACAAAAGCATGAGGATCCGTGGTGTTCGAATTGTCATCAAAGAATTCGCCTGGCAAACGCAGTTGAATACCGAGTAACATTTCTGACGGTGAAAAGCCCAAGTCCTCCTTAATTGCCGTCCGCAATCGTAAAAGAACTGTGGGTAATGTTCCCGTCCAACGATGAGTCTCGTGACACATAAGTGCTGCTTTTAGCGACCGGTGGAAGCCTTCGACCATGCCGTTAGATGCCGGATGGTAGGCTGTAGTTCGTCTGCGCTTTGATCCTATGAGTTTCATAAGAGAATCGAAGAGTGATGATTCGAACTGCGATCCTCTGTCTGTAGTAATGGTTTCAGGAACACCAAATCGAGATATCCATTCGCTGTATAGAATTGTAGCTATTGTTTCGGCTGTCATGTCTCGGATCGGAATAGCTTCTGGCCAACACGAAAAACGATCAACAATCGTTAACAAATATACAAATCCGTTTGATGGTGGTAACGGCCCTATGATATCCCTATGTACGTGCCGGAATCGACCATCCACTTTGGAAAATTGTTGTGGTCTGTTTTTAACATGTCGATGTATTTTCGATCTCTGACATTGAATACACGATTTCACCCAGCTCAAAATATCCTTTTCAATATTGGGCCAAACATATTTTTTTCGCATCAACTTACTGGTGGCTCGCCCGCTCGGATGAGATAGACCATGTACTTGATTGAAAATTTGTTTTCTAAGGCTGGATGGAACATATGGTCGTATAGTTCCTGTGGATGTATCACAGTACATTTTTAAATCGTTGGTTACAGCAATTTGCGGAAATTGAAGTTTTGTATTTGAAGATTGCAGAAGTTGCTGCAGTTCATTGTCAATACGCTGTGATTCAGCTATTTCTGTTGCTGTAATTATCTCAGCTATTTCTTCAATGCTTTCTGGCCGGGACAAGGCGTCTGCCACAATATTTTCTTTTCCATTAATGTGAACAATCCGTGTTGAAAATTGTCCAATGAACTCAAGCTGACGAGTTTGCCTAGGTGAGGATTTATCGGATCGTTGATTGAACGCGTATGTTAGAGGTTTATGATCAGTCATTATCATAAAATCTTGCCCTTCTAACATGAAACGAAAATATTTTATGCTTTCGTATATCGCCAACAGTTCTCGATCATACGTGCTGTATCTCATTTGAGCATCACTTAGTTTCTTGGAAAAGAATCCTAATGGAATCCTAATCTTGGAATTGCTCAAGCACTGAACCTATGGCGACATTTGATGCATCCGCATACAGCCTGAGTGATGCACCACCTTTTGGATGTACCAATAAAGAAGCATTTGCAACTAATTGATTGCTCTTTTCGAATGCTTGCTCAGAAATTGCTGTCCAAGGCACAGGTCTTTTATCTCGCTTGCGTGAATCCGTCAGCATAGCGTTTAGTGGAATGGGGACCTCAGCTGCATCTTTCATGAAGCGCCTATAGAAATTAATAATTCCTAAGAATCGTCGTAATTCTAATATTGTTTGTGGCTGCTTGAAATCTTTTATTGCCGCTACACGATCAGGTAAAGGCCTAGTATCTTCACTGCTAATTCGGTACCCGAGATAATTTACTTCATTAGCGGCGAAAATGCATTTGTTTGGGTTTATCTTGAGACCATGTTCGTCCAAACGTTTCAGTAGCTGTCTCAAATGCTGTTGGTGTTCTTCTATGTCATTAGAGGTAATCAAACTATCGTCTAGATATGCGAAACAAAATGGAAGACCACGCAAAACAGTATCTAAAAACCTTTGAAAACTTTGCGCTGCGTTGCACAGTCCAAACGTCATGCGGCAAAACTCAAACAAACCGAAAGGTGTTATTACGGTTGTTTTTAGAATATCTTCTTCGTGGACAGGAACTTGATGATAAGCTCTTTCCAAATCCAGAATTGTGAAAATATTTTCACCGTACAATATATGCGCAGTCTTGGACGTTCGGCACAGGATACTTGTCAGAAATGGTAATAGCGTTTAATCGGCGATAATCGCCACAAGGTCTCCAAGCTCCTGATTTTTTTGGGACTAGGTGCAAAGGACTTGCCCACGGGCTGTTAGATGGTCTACATACACCCTTGGATACCATATATTCAAATTCTTTTTTGGCGATGGCATATTTCTCAGGAGAGAGGCGGCGTGCACGTTCTGCAACTATTGGACCTTTGGTCAGAATTCGGTGTGTTATTGAATGTTCTTTCGAGGTTGAAAAATTTGACGATATAGTTATCGACGGAGTTTCGGATAAAATTTTATTAAAGATATTATTTTCTACAGTTGTTATTGCTTGCGCTGGCTCATTGCATGTGTTGGCAGAGGCAAATAACAATGTGTTTCTGTCTGTTAGCTATTTTTTTCGAATATCTATCAACAGATTAAAATTGGATATGAAATCAGCTCCTATTATTGCACGTGAAACATCTGCTATATGGAAATACCAACTAAACTTACGTCGTAATCCGAAGTCGATATTAATTAATCGTTCTCCGTAAGTTTTAATAGCGGTTCCATTTGCAGCATGCAATTTAAAATTACAGGGAGTCAGTTTCTCACTTGATGTACGTGGTAACACTGACACTCCCGCTCCTGAATCTATCAAGAATAAAACTCCGCTGCCTCGATCACGAATCATCAAACGGTGTTGCTCAATGCTGTCGCCAGCCATAACACCTATGGACGACGACGCATTTAGTTTAAATGCGAATTGTACTTCGCACAGTACTTCTTGCATTTACGTGCCGCGTCTCCGAATTTCTTGTAAAAGTAGCACAAGTCATCCTTCGAACGGCTGTTTGACCGATTTCTTTCTCTAGATCGATTTCGGGATTTCGAACGAGATCTAGGCAGGGCGTCTCTTACATTCAATTTTGAAAGAATCGACTCGATTCTGTTTAATCTACTCTCTACTGAATAAGCTTCACATACCTCTTGCGATACAGCAGACACAGCTGGCCAGTCATTGAATTCGGCTAATATTCGGTCGGCCATCTCTGCCAACGCGCTTATATCCACATGATGCGACACACTTAAAATGGCGCGAGCGCGTGATGGTAAGCGTCGTAGCCACAATGTCTTGACGGCTTCATCGGGGAGTTGGTCCGCTGCTAAAACACGCATTTCCCTATATAGCTGGGACGGTTTTTTGTCGCCAAGTTCCATTTCCGTTAACACTTTTGTCAAATTATGCTCCTTCGAGTCCGCATATCGCACGATTAACGCTTGCTTAAGCGTTTCATACATATTACACTCCGGCGGATTTTCGGCTATGTCCGCGACCGTATCTAATATGGACGATTCCAAACTCATAATCACTGCACTGAATTTAGCTTCATCGGTAGTCACTCGATTGTATCGAAACTGTAGTTCAATTTGTTTAAACCAAAGCGGGGGTCTTCGAGCCCAAAATGGCGGCAATTTCACATTCACTATAGCGTCTATGTTCGCGTGGCGTTCTTCAGTTTTCGTGTTCGCACTCACGGTAAAAGGATTCACAGTCGTGTTTAAATCCGCGTCACTTGCGTTAAGCGTGGCGTCAAAACCGGTAGCCATGTTGGTTTTTTCACATACACTAAAGGGAATGCACGATAATCGGTTACGTTGTTACACAAATATATAACTCCACAATAACCGATCACGCCGGGGTCACCAATATAGTTTATGTCTATAAATCAAAGAACAATGTATATCGCGATTAATGTAACATTTATTCAACACAAGATTATTTATAAAACAAGTATCACAAATTAACATAGACGGTGTTTACGATTGGACGTCGCGTGGGTGACTGCGTTTTCTCCTGTCTCCTTTTGGGTAAAGCGCCAATTCGACTGTTGTGGTGAACAACTGAACTAGCAAAGTTCTGTCAGTGTGGGCACCCTACATGGAGAATAATGGAGATGGGAAATCGATCATCATTACCCATTTCCATAGGCGACTGCAATCCACGTTCACACATGTCAAAATTTAGCTTCACAATTAGCTCAGTACCAGCCTAAAAATGCAATCGCACCGAATTACTTTACCACCTCAACAAGGTGTAGGGAAAAATAAATGGATGAACTCCTTCCATTTTGGAAAAAAACCACTTTGATCTTGAAATTTCGCTTCCATTTACGCAACGCAATCTCTGTCAAAGCGATCTGAGGGTGTGTTGGTAGTTTTGCGAGGCGTGAGCCGTATATAACGAACAACCTAGCCTGAGTCACACCCTGAGAAGTTAATTCCTACCCAGCGTACCAACTCCTTATATGTATATGGACCAAAATTCCAGTGATCTAAGCTGAGATTGTGTTTTTGATCAGACTGAAAAGTTAGAAAAAATCGCATGGAACAGAAAGAGATGCAAGATAAGATTCGACATTACAAACTCAGGCACAACGTAGGAAGTTAGTTCCTGACCAGCGTGCCAACTTCTTCCCTTTTCCCAAAATAACACTTTGACCTTGGAATTGCGCCTCCCTTTACGCAATGCATTATCTGCCAAAGCAACCTGAAAGTGTGCTGGTAGTTTTTTGCGAGAGTGAGTCGTTTGTTCTGTTCCATGCGATTTCTTCCAACTTTCCAGGCCAAAGTTATAGAAGAAGTGGATGGGCTGCACATACGTACATGAGCGTATGTGTCTGGCACCAGTTCTTCTTGCAGAATGCTATCCCCTCTTCCCTTTGACAAAACTCATGTTGTCACCCAGAGTGTGGAAGGAAGGAGGTGCATTAAAAAATGTATTATGATATGAAAACAATAATAGTGCCTCTACCACAGCGTAATAACAACCAGCGTACCAACTTATTCCACTTTCCCAAAAAAACACTTTGACCTTGAAATTGCGCCTCCATTTACGCAATGTCTCGCGAAATATACCAACATAATCTCAGGCTGTCAAAGCAGCCTGAGATTATGTTGGTATATTTTGCGAGAGTGGGCCGTATGTGAGCAGCGAAAAATCTAGCTTGAGTATGTAGTTGCCGAATTGTATATTGCATCTCTTTCTGTTCCATGCGATTTCTTCTAACTTTCCAGGCTGACCAACAATACAATCTCAGGTTAGATCACTGGATTTTCGGGCCGTATACATATATGGAGTTGGTACGCAGGTCAGGAACTAACTTCTTACGCTGTGCCTCTACTTGTATACTTTTGCGTCTCTATTACCTCGAGCAATACGATGGGTTTTCAAGTTAGAGCTTTAATTCCACCGAATCCAGTCCCAAGCCCGGTTTTTAAGGAAGCGGTTTGTAAAAATATACTAGGTGCGTTTTTTTTGCTCCGATACAGAACAGAATAGAACTATGCCGCAAAAACAATAGGCGTGTTTTTTTGCTCCTCCATCCAGTAGAGAATAGGATATACGCATTGGAAACAACAGCACTCCTGCACCAGTGAATTCACTAGTACAGAAATTGTATTCGTCATAGGTAGATCACGTGCTGAAGTATAGAATGTGCTGATAGAAAAAAGAAAAGCCCATAGGAAGTTGTCTTTTTTTCTGTGAGATGGCTTTGGTTTTTTGAAGGTTAAGTTGAATATTTTGGTAGTTAGTAAATTAAAAAAAGCTCGCATAATGTGTAGAAAGTTAAAAGAGATAATTTTCTGTTAGTCCTTTTGCTATTTTCTATCTTCGTTTTTTTCTCCTTTTATTTGGAGCTGTTGAGTGGTACCACAGTAAATACAGCAACCTATGTCAGTCTTAGCGAAAGCATCAGCTGTTTTGTGATGGATCGTTTTTTTGCGTCATTGTTCTATTCTGTTCTGTATCGGAGCAAAAAAACACGCCTAATGATTTAGTAGGCGTGTTTTTTTGCTCCTCTATCCAGCAGAGAGTAGAGTATATGCATTGAAAACAACAACACTCCTGCACCAGTGAATTCACTAGTACAGAAATTCTATTCCTCATTTGTAGTTCACGTGTTGTAGTGTAGAATGTGCTGATAGAAAAAAGAAAAGCTCATGAGAAGTTGTCTTTTTTGCTGTGAGGTGGCTCTGGGTTTTTCATGGTTATGTTGAATGTTTTGGTAGTTACGAAGTTAGAAGAAGCTCTCATAATGAGTGGAAAGTCAAATGAAGTAATTTTCTGTTAGTTCTTTTTCTATTTTCTAATAATATAATAATATAATGTATATTCGTTATTTTCTCCCTTTATTTTCAGCTGCTGCGTGCTACCACAGCAAATACAGCAACCCATAGGTCTGTTCCCGTAATTCAGCAAACTGCAGCAGTACAGAATTTGGCAGCTGGCTTCATTTTGCTGCAAAATTTAGCTTGCAGCAAAAGTACAAAAACGCAAACAAAAACTTGCTGCGAATCTATTTTAATATATTATAATAGATTCAAGTACGGGAACAGACCTTATGTCAGTCTTAGCGAATGCACTCCTGTTTTATACTAGATCGTTGTTTTTGCGGCATAGTTGTACTCTGCTCTGCATCAGAGCAAAAAAACACGCCTAGTATAAAACAGCAGTGCATTCGCTAAGACTGTCATTGGTTGCTATATTCGCTGTGGTACCACAGTACAGCTGAAAATAAAGGGAGAAAATAACGAGTATACACTACCACAATCGATAGAAAATAGAAAAATAACTAACAGAAAATTACCTCTTTTAACTCTAACGAGGGCTTTTTCTAATTTCCTAACTACCAAAACATTCATTATAACCATGAAAAACCCAAAGCCACCTTACAGTAAAAAAGACAACTTCTCATGAGCTTTTCTTTTTTCTATCAGCATATTCTACAGTTCAGCACTTGAACTACAAATGAAGAATAACATTTCTGTACTAATGAATTCACTGGTACAGAAGTGTTGTTTTTTCCAATGCATATACTCTATTCTCTGCTGGATAGAGGAGCAACTACTATTGCAAATCGCTCTCCTATGATAAGGCATGTTGTTTTGCTCCGATACAGAACAGAATAGAACTATGCCGAAAAAAACACGATCTAGCACAAAACAGCAGTGCATTCGCTAAAGGTATAACTATAATGCAATTAAGTGAACTTTAAGTAGCTTAAGTGACAGTACAGTCGCATAGAAAACAAGCGGCATACCCATAATGTACTTATCTGCCGTTTCGTTAAGTTTCGTTCAATTCGGGTCACTTAAGTGGCCTACGACTGGGACCCTACGTACATCACTTAAGTAAAGACAGGAAGTATGTGTAACCACTAGGACCAATAGAAGGCACGTAAAATATTTGAATAGGTTTTTGTGGATAGTTTATTATTTTTACTGGAGGTAGAAGAAATGATCGTTCGTATGCGGTATTGTATAGAAGCAATAATAGGTATGTAAAATATTTGAATATTTTATTGTTAAACGGTTCATTGACAGTTCCCAATAATAGTATTAATTGATAATAACAAAATATGTTTTCTTCTTGATTAAAATATATTTTACATGTTTTGAAAGGATTTTATAGGCGCAATACTTGTGGTATGTAGAAAAGTGTGGTCATCAGATTATAGCACATGTTCTTGTTTGTGCATTTTATATGTAAAATCCATTTTTCCTAATATATAAGTGTTTATTTGTATAAACATGTCGATAAACAGATATATAGTTTGCCATAAACTTCATCTGGTGGTGTTCTGCCGACTTTCTTAAAATTATATAATGTATATTTTATCTGTTCCGCTTTGAAATTCCACGAATATCTCATTTGCCGTTTAGTTATTGGGTTCTTAAAAGGCAGAACCCATTGAATAATGTCTGAATTGTGATCATAATAGCGATTGTTCTGAGTTTTATTATATATAATTATTTTTTTTATGTTTAAACGTTTTCTTGTAAAAATGTGAGGGAGTTAATTGCTACAATACATTCTATTACGCAAGCTACATTGCCATTATGTGGAGTTTCAGGATTTTGAATCATTAAAACACCGTTTTTGGTTGTATTTATATGAAAAAAGGTAATTAATTAAAAAACCATTTGTATTTATATGAAAAAAGGTAATTAATTGCATGTGAATAATAATTCAATTAATAATGAATATTTGTGTGTGGCGTAAAGCTGCAGTTACAATCAAAGCAACACAACTTTGTTGCACAAAAAAATGAGTTTGAACCCACGAGAATGTATGAGAGCGGTTACAATGATGCAACACAACTTTGTTGCGCAGCAGAGTTTGCTCATATCTCAAACTTGGCATGGCAACAACATTTTTGAAAATATCCAATTCCACCTGTTCCTATGAGAGTCCGGGAAATGGGAAATGCCATATGCAAATGACAATCAAAATTTGTTTTTCTTTTGCTCATTTTTGCTCTGCAATATACGCTGATATCACTTTCCGAGACTGTAAAGCATTCATATTATCAAACAACAATTTCGTTAATATAGCCAGTGACAGATGACGGTAAATGTTGTGTTGCATTGATTGTAACTCGTTCCACCAACAAAACTTGGCAGCGAATGTTGGTTGCATTGGGCCTTTTTACACTTGCATTCTTCATGCACTCCTGAAACTGGTTTTACACAATCAACACTTCCCCACTTGGTATGCATCAGCAAAGGAAGCGTTCATATACCGATTATGCATATGAATGTATGCGTGTTGTTGTTTTCTCATTTCGACTTGAGTGTTTCATGAAAAATTCCTGACCCGTGAACTATGTTTATAGTTGTGTTAGTGATTTGCATCAGTTTCAATCAGCTTCAAACGTTAGGAAAAATTCTCTCCAAGTGCATCACTTTTTGTAGAGATTTCCCCTCGATTCTTCTGCCTCTTGCCCAGAAAAGCGGTTATATGACTGTATCAAGAATACAAGTCTAAAAAGGCCCATTGATTGTAACTCAAGCATCAGAAATCGCATAAAGTGTTCCTGATTCCCGTGGCATTTCGTCCGCCATAGCGATGAGTTGATGTAGTAGGGGTGATAGATGATAAATCGCTGGAGATGTCATTGCGCCACATTCCACCGTGCACCACTCCATTGGAATCCTCCCAATCTGTATAGTTTTGTGGACAATACGTGGGAACTTCTCGTTTGTTCTTCATTACGAAATTGTGGAGAGCAACACAAGCTAACACCACTTTTTCCACATTCTCTTCATGTGTGTATTGTGGTCATTGAAATTCGCCAGCGTGCAACCCGAATTCCAAAAGAATTTTCTATTGTTCGGCTGGCTCGAGATAGCCTTTTATAAAATTTTTTTTTTTTTTTTGCTAGCAGCAGAATGCCTGGATACGGCCGCATTAAGTTTAATCCTAATGGAAAAGCAGCATCAGCTACAAAAAAATTAGGAATCACCTCTTCAGTGCCTGGCAGTTCTTTAGGCAGAGGAATGGGAAGATTACTAGACAGTAGTCCCTTTCCGAACCGGCTCACTTGAAAAATTCCTGTAAATGAAGAAACATTTTGTAAATTTGAAAAAATTTATATACTGTCAAATTTTTTGTCTCACCGCCATCACTCTGGCTACCATAGGCGCCAACACCAATAAATGTGAAACTATATTCGGCATCACATGCTGCAAGCAGAACTATACTTAAATAGTTTTTGTAGCAGTAAAACTGACTGCCGGAATTTGGTGGACACCTTATGGCAATAAGCTTGCCATCAATAGCTCCAACACAATTTGGCATATTCCACAATCTCCAGAATTGTTTTTCTATGTCTTCAAAGTCTTTCAGCTGTGGTTCTGCCACATAAAGCCACATCACATGTTTCCAGGATGATCTGACGGACGGTCTCCTTACCAAGCTTAAATGACCATGCCAGGGATAGAACTGAACTTGCTTGTGATAAACACCTACAATTGTACTTTGTGGTAAATACCTATTTAAATGAAACTAAATTGCATAGTACTTACTGTAACACAATAGCCATGCGACATTCACCGGTAATCGACTTCTTAATAGACTGCTTCTTTAGGTGAGGAGTAATTAAATTGAGCAACTGGTCATATATGGCGGGTGTCATTCGCGTATAGATGAAAAATTGTTCTTCGTCAACCGTCTTAATTTGTTTAAATGTTGCGGCAAAGAACCCGTGCTGATCTCTACCACGATTTATAGCTCGTACACTACAGGATCGTTTCTTCCTCACAATATCTTTTGCTTTTACTAAAACGCACAACGTTTGCAATGCTATGTGCAATAACTTTAGTTGTTTAAGTTTCAGTAATTTTTTCTCCATATTAAAAGTAACTATTCACGTAAAGCACTAGAGCTCTGTTCGTGTACTGAAGTCGTAACAGAATTTCGAAGCTGCATTGCATATGTGGTGGGGGAACATTTGTGAAAAAAAATGCTGAAAAAAGAAAAGGACCGCATATGTAGAGGTTGCTTGCATTTTTAAAATAGGTAATTGCCATTGCATATGTAACCGTTTAATTATATTAGAATCAGTACCAAATATAATTTCAAAAAGAAAACGCGTTGAACAACATACGAAATAATAAATTATTTACTTTTAAAAATACAAGTACTTAAATGCCATCACACAGCTTTTTACTGACAAAATTTATATTCAAAGAATAACCACACACCATGTTTCAGCTATCCACTATTGAATATTATTCTTCAGCAGTAAACAACTTTTTGATTAAATATATTCCGGTCTCATACCAATATTGCGCAAAAAAACATGTCTTTCGTAAACTCATTTGAATATAAGTACAAATTAAGAACTTGCTCCAAGCCCATCGTTATAATCTAATAATCTACAGCAAAGTGCCGAGGTTCAGCTCAGCTACAGTTTTCTACGATTTCTTGCAACAGGGTTTGCAAGCTAGGAAGACAACTATATTTGAATTGCAGCAAAATCCTATTCAAATATATTGCACAAACGCTCATATCACTTCTTCTCATATGCCTGCAAATTCAAACTCAGATTCGCCACTCTGGCTGCAGCTTCATGAAGCTTCACTTAATTCTATTATGGGCAAATTAACCGATCGACATCAATTGAGTGAATTTTCGATCAGTTTCAGCGTTCACTGAAGCTACTTAAAGTGCATTATAGTTGGAACTTTGACTGACATAGATTGCTATATTTGCTGTGGTACCACAAAACAGCTGAAAATGAAGGGAGAAAATAACGAGTATACTCTACCACAATCGATAGAAAATAGAAAAAACACGAACAGAAAATTACCTCTTTTAACCTTCTACACGTTATGAGGGCCTTTTCTAATTTCCTAACTACCAAAACATTCATTATAACCTTGAAAAAACTAAAGCCACCTCACAGCAAAAAAGATAACTTCTCATGAGCTTTTCTTTTTTCTATCAGCTCATTCTATAGTTCAGCACGTGAACTATAAACGAGGAATATAATTTCTGTAATAGTGAATTCACTGGTGCAGGAGTGTTGTTGTTTCCAATGCATGTGCTCTATTCTCTGCTGGATAGAGGAGCAAAAAAACACACCTATACTTAAACACAAAATTTAAGAAACTTTGTTGATATCTTGTTTTTCTCAAATGGTATGAATTTTACAAAAATAAAATACGCAAGATTCCTAAAAGTATGAATTTTTAAAAAAGCATAGCAACAATTAGTTTCATTCGAATTCGCACGGCGAACATGTGCCCCTTCACTTTTAACGTGGTTAATTTACCTTCGCCCTGGTTATTTCATTTTTCGGCTGTTGACAATTCTCATGTTGCAAAAATGATACAAGCTATCTGTGCAAGGGAGTCAGTGAGATAGTAGAAACGAAGTGGACGCGGACGGTATAACTTTCCACCATTAGCCCCTTCGATCCTCTCGCGCACAAAGCATGTTAAAGCTGCCTTTCCGCCATTTCGCTCTGATTGTCAAATTGGAGGGGAACTACTTGGATTTGACCAGATTTGACGTTTAGCGGACAAATGTAAATCTTATGGGCATGTCCACTCCATTTCTACTACCTCACTGAAAGGAGTGCGTATTCTATTTCCATAAGTTTGTTCATCTTGTAAAAATTGTTATTACGAAAAGACAATTTTACACTTTCTGTTCCATGCCACAGCGTAAGAAGTTAGTTCTTAGCCAGCGTGCGGACTCCGTATATGTATACGGACCAAAAACTCAGTGAACTGGCCTGAGATTGTATTGTTGATGAGCCTGGAAAATTGGAAGAAATCGCATGGAACAAAAAGAGGTGCAAGATTAGATTCGACTACTACATACTCAAGCTAGATTTTTCATTGCTCACATACGGCTCCCTCAAGCAAAAAAACCAGCATACTCTCAGGCTGCTTTGACAGATAATGCATTGCGTAAATGGAGGCGCAATTTTAAGGTCAAAGTGTTTTTTCTGGAAAATAAAAGGAGTTAACCCACTTATCATTGATTTAACATGAATGAAATGGATTTAACATGAACTGATGAGAGGAACATCAGTAAAGCCAATAGGGCGAAAATCGCATGCAAACAAAAAGTGGAAAAACTATCATAAAATGACGAAGCCGTAGGCAATAAGAGTTTATGAGGTTGGAGCGGGGGCAATTGCATGGCCCAAAATTTTGAAATTGGTATCATGCAATCTTAGATTTGTATTTTCATGTTGATGTTTTTAGGTGAAGTTAAGTTTTATCGCATAACCCCCTCTGCTGTTTCTAAAATATATGCGTATTTTAACGGTATTTTTCGCTATGCATAAAAGCCTTGAAATTCAGCAGTGGTCTAATTCTGGGACTATAGTTGACAACAATGCGTTTCCGAAATTGCACGTTAGCTGCGTGTTTGTAAAACTAATCACATGTTTTCATAAAAAACTTTACCCTACTAAACATGTGCAGCAGATCTATTATGTGTTTTGTTTCAATTTTTCCAGCCCCTCTCTTCCATTTAGAACCGGGCTTGGGACCGGTTTTGGCGGAATAAGGGCTTGCTTGCATAATTAAGAAATAAGTTTTGAGATAACCACGAATATATTTAATCTTATTTCTTATAAGCATGTTCATTATCAGATTTTCGAAAAAGTAGTTTATCACTTAATTAATTTCGACACTTAAACATTTCTTCATTGAAATTTATCAAATTGCCTTTCTCTTGCCCGATATAGATATTAAGCGCGTTTTTATGCTCCCCTTATCCATAACAGAAC
>OX376372.1:75246410-75278910 GCA_947369275.1 Nemotelus nigrinus
TTAATATACCTATTTTATTTTTTTTCGTACACAAATAATTTTCGCAAAAATAAAGTTGACGAAATAAATTTCGAACGTGTTTTACATGTGAATCGGATAATGTTTTGGAATTTTTTAACCCCATGTGTGCGCTGGGTGCCTAAAAAGAGAACGGGAAAATTTGAAAATTTTTAAATTGCGATAACTTTTGACAGAGCTAATCAATCAGATATTACCACTGGCATGCATTTCAAAGTTTATGAGAGCAAAACACGGGTTAACTATACTCGTTATCAGTTGCTTATTTCACAAAACTTTGAAAGCAGCATCTCATATAACATCAATGAAGAAAATGCTCAGTGTCTGCAGCACTGTAACTGAAGTTGGTATTTGGGGCTGCGATCCGAAAAATTTGCAGAACTTTTGGAATGGAAACACTGGTTATTTATTTTCATTGTAAATGTTTCCGGCATGAATACTAGCTGTAAGTATTTATTGATACAAAAACAACACAACCGACTCGTGCTGGTAGCCTTTTGCCAGTATCACATCTGCTTCACGTTGAAATTAACCTACCCTGCGAATTTCGTCTCGATCCGATGACTGCATTCGAAGTTATAGGAGTGTAAAGAAATTTAGGGTTACCAGCCGCGAAATTTTTCATTTAATCGAAAACTTAATATTTGCTGTTTATTGTCACCACAATATAATTACCATTTGAAAATTTTACGATGAAATTGCTTTATAAAGACATTGCAAATAAACACAAAACCAACAATAGCTGGCAACCCTATCAACCAGATTCAGTCGGAATAATGCCTAGAATAAGTTCCATTAATTTTAGTTTTTGACAGCACTGGAAGTTATAGGGCAAAAAGCTTTATTTTCCTGAGCGAATTTTCGAAACCAAAGACACAAAAACTACCATAGCTGGCAGCACCAATCGAATTTTTCAACCAAAATTCTATCAAACACGGCTTAGAGTAAGGTTCAGCCACTGTGTCAATTTCATGAAAATCAAGTAAATGAATCAGAATTCGTAGGGCAAATAGCAGTTTTTTTTCTTTATAATTTTACAAGATAGCACCACTGGCACAGAGTTGCCCACAATTCAAAATAGCTTCTATCAGACCTGGTCCTACTTAAGTCCAATGTACTCTGAAAATATCAACTGTATCTGATTATTGGTTCGTGAGTTCCCGTGAACAGAAGTTTTCGATGCTAAAAATATAGGTAAATTGGGAAAGGGTTACCGTTCTTGTACGACATGAAATTTCCATAGTTATACTTTGACTGTGTAGACAAAGCATAAGATTTGTATACAAGATGGTTTATTGTAAGAAACGGACAGTTTTTAGGAGTTTTGATGGTTTGAATGTTTTCACTTTCAGTGCCTGCCGTAGCTACAGTGTTGCCAGCACGTTGATCAAAAACTATGCAGATATGCAACTTAGTAACATAAACATGTCCTGTAAGTTTCATAATGATTAAATAATCAAGTAAAAAGTTATCGCAATTAAAAATTTTCAAATTTTTCCAATCTCAAAAATTTCAAAAGTTTTATCATATTCACATTAAAAACACGTTCAGAATTCATTACATGGACTTTATTTTTGCAAAAGCTTTTTTTTTGACAGAATAATATGTATATTTCAAATATCACTAAAATGGCCGCCGGCGCGAAAGGGTTAAAGATTATTAACTTTTTGTGAGACCTGGCACTAATCTGCATATACACCAATGTACTCTGAAAATTTCAGTTCAATCGGATGGCGCGTTCCTGAGGTTTTTTCACTGAAATTTTTTGATGATATATATATATATATATATATATATATATATATATATACATATATATATATATATATATATATATATATATATATACATATATATATATATATATATATATATATATATATATATATATATATATATATATATATATATATATATATATATATATATATATATAGAAATATGAGTTTTTGGTCAAAGTGATTTGAATACTAATGTTTTTCTTGGAACATTAGTAATATATGACAATTAGATATGACCTACGGACTCCAAATGTAAAGAAATTCATTTTTAAAGAGAAAAGCTAAACATTTTTTTTATATTTATATATTCCAAAATATATTATAACTGTAGGACCTGATAGAATTTTTTTTATAATTTTTTTTAAGGATATACCAACAAATAGAATCCAAAATATATAAGTTTCATTCCATTCTACGGTTGATTAGTGTAATCATTCTCAAAACCAGAGCTAAATAAAATAATTTCTGCACACCATTTGCTTTCGAACGAATAGGGCGTTCGCCTAAATTATACAGTTACAAATCCTTATAAGAAAGAATCATTATTCATATTCGTAGGCGTAAATAACTAACGCTACTCTTAAAGATTTAAGATTTCGAAACGATAACGAGCACGTGATATGCATCAATTAATTCCAGGGGCTTTAAATGTTTACATTTCTGTTACTCTGGGCAACAACTTCCGGTTATGTCACCATGGTTTCTGGCGGGAACAAGCAGACTTTGGACTTTTCCGTTGAAAAAAGTTCGTGCATTTGAATGCTGCCTCGCTAGTAGTTCAATTTTGATCGGAGATGAAAGTCGAATAGAAATCGAACCTGAGCCTTGAGAAAAAATGTGGTGAAGTGAACCGTGGTGAAGTGTACCGTGGCGAAATTTTTTGGTCCTCTTTTAAATGGAAATTAAAGTTATTGTCCTGTGTAAAACATATAAAATCATTGGTCTTTAGTGAAAGTGTTCACAAAGTTTTGAATCATCCGGAAGAGTTCTTTCAAAGCATGTGGTATTTGATTTTACAGTTCAAATAATTCGTCCAAAGGTTTCAAACTGAATTAAAACGGCAATTTAATCAATTGAATTGTTATAAAACAAAATCAATTGATGGATCTCATTGAATAGTTCAAAACACATTGCAATATACTAAGAAGTACGGAAAAAATGGATGAATGCCCAAAGAATATTGAAAAAACTGGTTATCCTCCTACTACTTCAAGTGACGAAAGTGGCGATTGGAAATGTGAATATAATATAAATTCAGACGATGAAGCCGTCACTAAAATTTGGGGAGCAAAAGAAAAACGTCGAAAAAGCTCACCGCACCACAGGAAAAACTACCCGCTGGTAAGCCAAGAAACTATCAAATTCAAAATAGACTAGGTAATCAATACAGAAATATGTACATTAAAAGGAAAATTACAGTTCCCGTATTGTTACCACCAAAAATGAATACAGAATACAACACAACAGTGTATATGTACAAACGATTCGGTGCGTGTTAAATAAGTGTCAGCGTGTAGTTGGAGGTAATCTTATGTCCATGCCACAATATCTGATTCAAAGGTTTAATGACTTTAGATTTGACCGGCGCATTTGCAGGTTTGTGATAGACGAAAATAAGCATATGTAAAGCAAGTATGATTTATGGTAGTGTTTGTTTGTAAGATGTCCAGCTGGTGGTGAACTGTTCTATGTACCTCACGTATATAACCATGTTACATAAAGTTATGAGTGTCCGGGACATTTTTGGACAACCCAGCGTGACTTAGTAGTATTTACAGTTTTATTAATGCATAAGCAAATGATGACGAATTTCAAATCCAAAAATCCCTTGGGGCCAGTTTTGATAATTTTCATGACTTGGTTGTTTAGATTTATGAAATCCCTCCCGTGAAATTGGAGTCTTATGAATTTACAAATAAAGCTTAGTATTGACTTTGATTTTACACGAAGTTTTCATGGAAAGTCTCAATTGAAATTTGTTTCGTCGAAAATTTAACGTGAAATTTAGCAAGAGTGGTATTCACTTCTTTGCGTGAAAAGTTGCTATCGTAATGAAAATGCAGATGGCATTGACAGTATGTCTCCTCTCATATCACGTCAATTTAATATGTGCAGTCCTTACCACCTGAACTCAGCCAGTTCTTAGTGAAAGACATTCTATCAGCTGTAGAAAAAAAAATTGTGAGGACTGGTGAAGGATTTTTTTTAACAACTTACATTCCTGGTAGGCATGAAAGGCAAGATTGTGTCACCCTCGACAGTGGGCTTATCCATGTGAACACCGATGGCTCAAAGCTGAACAATAGAGTCGAGAGTGGTGTATACTCCGATGAGCTGAATATCGTTTACCAAACCATTTTAGTGTCTTTCAAGCAGAACTTTCAGCAATTTTTCAGGCGATTGACTGGCTTCTGTGTAATTGAATATCTAGAATCAGTATTGGTATTTTCACAGAAAACCAAGCAGCTAGTAAGTCCCTTACTGGTCTTTGTACAGTGTCCATGATTGCTACTGAATGCCGTGCATCTGTTACGGAGCTGTCGAGACATTCGGCAATACAACTGATTTGGGTACCTGGACATAAGAGTTTTCAGGGTAACTGTGAGGCCAATGAACTATTTATGGCTTGGTACCTTGCTATCGAAATCTCATGACCCTTCTCAAGAAGGATATCGATGACATCGGTCAAATTGACCATCAGACAAAAATATCTCGAGCATTCTAAGAAGCCCTGGACCGATGAATCATCCAGTGCAATAGCAACAGCTCTGGGTCTCTGTGGACGTGCATCGTACCAGGCAGCTATTAGGCTTAACTCAAAAGGCTCTGGCGTTGTGCTGTGGACGTGCTGTCGACTGGCAGTTACTTCAACCAACCTACCTTGTCTGTCAGTAATCAGTAGTCTCTCCGTTTCTCCATTGTCAAAATTTTCACTCCAAAGACTTACCAGATAATGGAAATAATTCACGACTACTATGCACTTAATAATATCTTAAAAGTCTAGTGTTGCTTATATAAAAACAAAATTTATAAAAATATATGTAGGATTTGTTATGAGAGTGGTTGTCAACGTGAACACAATTCACCTTCAATTTTGATTTCACTAATGGCAATAGCAACTTTACACTAGTTGCCCAATCGCGTTTAATGCTTTTTTGCTTCTTTATGGCTTTGACAGAAAAAAACTGGAGTTTCTGACTAGCAGGCATCAGGCAAAGCTTACTCGATTAATTGATTACGGAAAAAAAATTGATTCGCGGACGTTTAACTACAGGGTAAAGTTGTCTTGCTAAGAAACTACACTTAGCAACTTGCAGCCAATGCAGCCAACTCCGAAAATGATTTGGAGCTAAATGCTTACTCAAAAAGGACTATAATCAGGCCAAATAGTATTAAAAAAAGGCTGAAGTAAGAGCTGATTACACAAACTAATTTTTGGAGAAAGCTGTAATTAAACTAAGGGCTATCCCAATAAAATTTGATTTTGCTATCTTTGTGAATATTTCTGTGTATACCTGCTGCAGATCTTTGAGCTATATGATGACTTTCTGCATAAAAAACAAAAAAATATATTAGTATTCAATGGGAGCTCGAGTCGAGCACTCGAAGGAAACAGACGTGCAAGGAGCGAAATTCGTAATATCGTTGATATAATGGATTCAAGCCGAGGACGACTGAAGCTGAAGCCGATCGTTTGTGGCCAGTGCAGCGGGCGTATGTATGGTGCAAATAGGTTGAATATCCTAGTGAAAATAATCTTTTTTGAATATTTATATTTTGAGAAGTTTATTTTGGGACGCGTTTGGCACTGATTGCGGGCGGATTTGCCGGAATCATTTTAAAATCTCCTATCGTTTAATCATCAATCAACCACTCCATAGAAGAGAACCACATCATAGACAAATCAGCTTTAAAGTCAAACACTCCACAGTGGACGCGCTAATGGTTCTGAAAAGCGCAGTTGCGGAAATTATCCAAAACAAAAAAGTTTTGGGTGCTTGTCTCATTGATCTGCAGAAGGCCTTCGACTCCGTTTGGTTTGCAGAGCTCGTGTACAAAATGATCAATTTTGGTTTCCCAACATGGCTAATTAGATTTATTGATAACTTTCTATGTGGCAGAAAGGCTTTTGTCACCTTCAATGACGCTCTTTCGGACGAATTTCCAATCGACTCAGGTGTACCTCAAGGCTCTGTTCTCGGACCTATCTTATTCAACATTTTCACTGCAGATATCCCAGGAATTTCAAATAATTCTCCCATTGGTGTTTCAGCTGCATATTGCATATTGCTCAAAATGGGGCTTGAAGACAAATGCCAACAAAAGCGAGCTGATATGTTTCAAAGGCACCCGTGCTGATTTCAAGAGATTTCATTCAAAGCTATCAAAAACTCTAATGTAGGAAATACATATTGGTCCAAGCCAGACCAACAAAGCCTATGGCCAATATGTGTACATCATCTTGGTTTGAGATGGCTACGATTGGTCGAATTGGCCCGCATTCCGATCTGAGTGGAATTTGGACACCAACATGCACCAACCAAACGGATTTGACAGGCTAAATAGACAACTGAAGCTCACCAGCTCTGGCCATGGTGTGGACAGCAGAATCTGTTCTCGAATTGGCCTGTGGTGGCCCAACCCGAGATGCTCCAGCTTAGGCCAATATGTATTTGAAGCATAAAATTATTATCAATGAGCAGTCAATCACCCCTTCAAAAACCATTAAATACCTTGGCATAAAGCTCGACCCTCACTGGAACTGAAGTCAACACGTTCAGACAAGCCTCAACAAGGTAACCGGCGCATACCATCACATAGGCCGTATCTTCAAGTCGAACTCTAATATCTCAACTCGAGCAAAAACAATCGCCTATAAACAATTGACTAGATCTATCCTCACTTACGGTGCCCCTATCTGGTCCTCCGCTTCTCGTAGCGTATTTGAAAAGCTGGCAAATGGCCAGTACTATAGGAATAATGACCAATACCACCAATCAAAAATAGCACCTCCTTCCTCTTACTTGGTTCATCTAAAAAACAATTCTATTCGACGCGCCCATAGAGCACCTCAACCCCATCATCCAACCGCTTCATCCTAGACCTGGATCTTAGCGATCAGACCTTTATTTTAAGAATCCCTCATAGGCAATGAGGTTTTTGATTCACCACAAATGAAGTACCCAATGAACTTGTTTGTTTTTATTCACCAAAATACAATCATCTCTTTTATTCTACATTTTTCTTTTAAGACACCCTAAACCCAAACACGAACCGACTTTCTCTCTCTCTCTTTTCCTAAAAACACCCATAATAACTAAGTAAATGAGCTTAGCTACAAACATATATTAGGCGCGTTTTTTTGCTCCCCTTATCCATAAGCTGTTGTTCTCAATGCGTCTGCACTGGTTAGCATGTTTCTGTTATGGATAAGGAGAGCAAAAAAACGCGCCTATTATATTTGAAAAAATTTCAAAAAGGTTAGAATTTCGAGCCACAAACCACTAAAGGCAAAGCTCAAACGACCATCTATTATGTTAAGGAAATAGTTTTAGGTCATCTATTTCAAATTCTTCCCCACTTCACTATCACAATACCTAGAAATATTAGCATTCATTCAACCAGGAGCTCTTTAACTGGCAGTATGGAGACAAAACAAGAAAAAGTACGGAAGCAAATTATTTTCGAATACGTGTGAAATCCCGAAATCAAGTTTTCAAAGATTGCTAAGAACATTAAAACGTCACTTTCAACGATCAGACGAGTAATAGCAAATAATGAGAAGAGGCTAGCTGTTACAAAGAAAATAGGATCAGGTAGAAAATCCGGAAGTATAGACAAGGCCTAAGCGAAGAAAGTTTCCAACCCAATATTTTCGTTCGAGATACGGCAGTAGTCGCTGGCACATCAAAAGCAACGACCGATCGAATGAAGAAGCGTTACAGCTTGAGAATATATAAGATGCAAAAAAATCACTATGATTGCAAAAATGTATAATGAAATCGCTTACTAAAGATATGCAAAAAAAAAAATACAAAACCAACCATAGCTCCAATTAGATTTTTGCTGAGTATTTTCTACAATAAGTTTAATTTGCCATATGAATTTCGTTATAATTACATGAATGCACTGGAATCTATAGGGCAAAGAGCTATATTTTCCTGAGAGAATTTTCAAAATTTGAGACACCAAAATTACCGTAGCTGGCAGCTCCAACCTAATTTTTCAACTGAATTTCTATCAAACGTGGTTTAGAGTAAGATTCAGCTACTGCGTGAATTTCTTCAAAATCTGGTGACTGAATCAGAATTTATAGGGCCAAAAGCAGTTGTTTTTCTTAGTGATTTTTCATGATGGCACCACTGACACAGAAGTACTCACATTTTAAAATCGCTTTTATCAAAACAGGCCCTGTCTAAGACCAATATATTCTGCGAATTTCCGCTGCATCTGATTATCAGGTCGTGAGTTCCCTTGAACAGAAGTTTATGATGCCAAAAGGGGAAAGGGTTGCCGTTCTTGTCCGACATGGAATTTTCAAAGTTTTACCTTGGCTGAGTAGACAAAGCACAAGATTTGTATATGAGTTGCTTTATTTTAAAAAGCGAAAATCTTTCAGGAGAGTCGATGATTTTAAGGTTTTTCCTCTCAGCACCTGCCGCAGATGCAGGGTTGCCAGCACGTTCATACAAAGCTATATAAATATACAATTTAGTAACATTAATATGTTCTGTAAGAATTGTAATGACTCTATAGCATTGTCAAAAGTTATCGCAATTCAAAAAATTTCAAATTTTCCCGATCTCATTTTCGGCACCTAGCGCACACAAAGGGCTAAAAATTAAAAATTAGTTTTTTTTTGAAAACTACTTTTTGATAGAATAATAGACACATCTAAAATATAATTAAAATTTCAGTTCAATCGGATAGCGCGTTTCCGAGATTTTTTCACTGAAGTCTAATTTTTTGATGATTGATATATACATATATATATATATATATATATATATATATATATATATATATATATATATATATATATATATATATATATATATATATATATATATATATATATATATATATATATATATATATATATATATATAAAGAAATATGAAATTTTTGGCCACAGTGATTTTAATACTAATGTTCGAAGAACATTAGTATTGATGTCATAATGCTTTGGTTTGACAAAAAGCAGCACATGACTAACGGTGTCAAAAGCTTTGGCAAAGTCAGTATGAATGACATCAATTTGGTTGTTGCTGTCAATCGCAAAAGCAATTACATGAGACTGACATTGAATAATATAACCAAAAGTTCACCAAGGGAAGACGCAACATTTTTCACGAAAAAATTGGGAATACCATCCCGTCCAAGGAAACAGTTGGAGTCAAGTGAGGAAAAAAATAACTCAACCTAGTAGATAGAGAATGCCGGTTCTAGACCCTCATCCTCATCCTCCTCCTCTGAGGAGGGTGACGTCACTGAGGAGGATGACGTTAATGTGGAGGATGACGTGGATGTGGGGTATGACGTTGATGTGGAGGATGACGTCACAAGTGGACGATGACGTAAGCGAGTATCGGTTCGCGCATGACGTAAACGATCATCTTTGAACTGATAAAACAGCTCAGTTAAGCTGATAAACAACCCAGTTGAGCTAATACACAGCCCAGTTGAGCTGATAAACAGCCCTGTTGAGCTAGTAAACTGCCCTGTTTAGCTTTTAAACAGCCCTGTTGAGCTGTTTATCAGTTCAAACATGATCGTTTACGTCATGCGCAGACCGATACTCGCTTAGGTCATCCTCCACTTGTGACGTCATCCTCCACATCAACGTCATCCCCCACATCAACGTCATCCTCCACATTAACGTCATCCTCCTCAGTGACGTCACCCTCCTCAGAGGAGGAGGATGAGGATGAGGGTCTAGAACCGGCATTCTCTATCTACTCAACCTCAAAAGGGTTAGTCACAACCGAAGAGAGACAAACAAAAAAATCAAAAGAGAAGTAGCTAGAAGCAGGAGCTAACAGGATGGTGTAAACAGGGCAAAAATTAATCACAGAGATTGCAAATATCAAGAAAGTTGGACGCAGTAAAGGCATTAAATACTAGAGAGTCAGGAAGAGAGGAAGAAGAAGGAGGAAAGACCAGAAACTTTTAGGGTTGTTCGAGCTCAAATCATTTATTCGAGTTCAAATCACTGATACATTTCCATGTATCAGTGACATTCATATATCAGTGACAAAGTATCAGGTTGATACAATACGACTTATCTCTAGTAGGCAGCCTTAAGAGCAACTTGCCACCAAAAAGCCAGCCTTTAAAGAAGTGTCAACTCAACCACAGCGGTATAAAGCCATCTCACAATGCGATGATACAAACATCAACTCTCACTTGAGGCTCTTTTGCAGCAACAAAGCGCGCCGAAAGCCTTCCGCATTCTATTTCTATGTGTTTGTTCTGCAGTACATTTGCGTCAAGGCTCAGTCCCAAATGTTTGACCTTTGGGCTTAGGCCAATAGAAACTCCATTTAATTTCGGTAAGTCAAATCGAGGAATTTCGCACTTTCCTGTAAATATTACTAGCTTCATAATACTGGGACTCACATTCAAGCTGTACTCTCGGCTGTAAATCAAATATATAAAAAAAGTGGAAGTATATCAAGAGACTGATTGAGCCTCTCCAAAAGCGTAGTTAAATACTTTCCTTACACGACTATGGCTATGTCGCCTGCAAGCAGCCACCTTGCAGTATTCACCGTAATGTTCCACAACAAAGAAGAATGTACTCCACCTTGAGGTGTGCCCTTGTTGACCCTTTGTCTCAAGAAAGAGGTAATTTCTCTGTTCTTAGGGAGCTGCGCGGAAAAAGCCAACAGTTACATATCAACATTTACCACCACAAGTGCCTCCAAGATTATTTCAGGCTCAATGCTGTTAAAAACATCCCATTTCCAGATACGTAGCAAGCGTATATTCGTGAAAAAAGATTTTTCAACTAATCTGGTAAAGGCGTAAAGAGCAGTTTCAACAGACTTGCTTTAAGTTTAAGCATTCTGGATTAATGTAGGAGTGAGTTATTAATGTAGTATCCAATGATCCTCTCCAAAATCTTTACCAAGACAGGACAAAGACATTGATTGATAGTCCTTAGGTTTGGCTTAGGAAACTTTTTCTTCAATAACAAATAAAAATTACTCTTGTTTTCTTCAGCTGACTAGAACATACGAGAAGCACAAGCACGCATTATTTACATCCTCCAGCCATGGTAGCCTTACTTCTTTAGGCTGCAGGATGTAAGTGGAAAGAACTTCATTAGGACTCAGAGATTTGCACGGTTTGATAGAATTTATGACCCACCTTAATTGGGAGTTGCAAATCTTAAGAGGAAACGATGCTCTACTTGCTGACCTACGTATGTTCTAGGAATATGATTTGCCGAGAAATATGAGTCCATAAGAAAAGTTAGAGTATCAGAGACCCCATTCGGGGCTAAGCTTAAGACCTAACGTAGATGATTTGACTTGTTGAGGCAGAAGGATCTTCGTGGAGACCTCTATGCCATGCTTACTTACTTAAAAGCCTCCAATTTCGTTTTATATAGTGGGCAGTCATTAAATCTTTTTGAGCAGTTAGACTCTCTCTTGTACTATCCGCAGGGCGATGATTTATATATTGCGCTAAGGGGGTTTCGGATGGGTCGCACGCTGCTCTAGCAGCATAATTGAGAGCACTGGCAAAGTTTTTCCCCATCTGATCCAGAACCTAGTATGAATCGATACACCCTGGAGAAATCTCTAAGGAGGATCTGGCCTGCAGCTTTATCCAGTCCATGTTTTATGGCAACCTGCTATGTCAATAATGGCAACCTGCTCCGTTAAGCTACGGCTACCCATAGTGAATGATATGTGCCTCAAATCAGAGAACGAAAACTGCTAGATGACCCAGTCATGCAAGGAGATATGGGTGATGCCCACTGACTAACGTAATGTCAAGAACATCCCCCGAATTGAGGTGAGGAAAGTCGGTTCGTTGCCAACAATTGCGATGGGCATATCATAGGGCAAGATGAAATAAAAAAGCGACTCACCTCAACCATATGGTTTTTAGCTGCCTACACTTCGTGATAAGCTTTAGAGTCAGCTTCTAGAATAAGGAACACAATAATTTTCTTGGCTACTGCCACCACATCTCTTATGATGACATAAAGAGAATTTGTACCTTGATGGTATTGCATGAAGGAGGAAACACGCCAGCAAGACTTCCGATTGATTCCCGCTGCAATAGCCATGTTATCCTTATAACAAACATTGAGAGGAACAAGGCCGTTGGTGATATTTTTGGTAAAAATACAAACTTTTAGGGTCTCTAAGCCATCGGGTATTATAAGACTGTATCTATTAGTGAGATCTACTCACCGTATAAACCCGTTTATTTCCAAACCACAGTTGTTGGATCACAATTAGCTTCTTCCCTGTCTTTGGCAAGAGAAGGAACATGACCGCTACTGCTGCTTTGGAATGTTGAAGATTGGTTTGACTGTACCCATACCAATTAGGGTAGCGTCTAGGTCATTCTCAGATGTTAAAGCTATCAACTCTCCGATTCACCGCAGGAATATTAGCGTTAAAGACCTTTGGGGACTCCATTATTTCTTCAATATCAGATGGGAAGGAAGAAATTCAGCCCTGCATCTAGACTGACTAGAGATTTGGCACCTTTGCACCTGGCCAAAGTTCCTCCAGCTCAGAGATTGCCTAATTGTAAAAGTCAGTCGAGAAATAGTCACTGAATTTTGTTGACAATTCGTTTTTCGAACATTAGTAAAAACACACCCCAAATCAAGCACACAACCGCAAAAACACCAAAATAGCAGCTAAACATCAATCGGTAAAATTGTTTAACGACTATGGGGGCACGTAGTCCAGTTTTACCGAAATTTCGAAATCTAAACCACAGCCAAGCATTAAACATTATCAGTTTTCGTATCACATATTCGTTTTTTTTTTCGAAGACTAGTCTTTCTTAAGAAATAAAGGGCTAACTGAGAATTCACTAAAATGCTAGCCACCGCTAAAGAGTTAAAATAAGGCCCCCTTAACCAGACCGGCCACAAAAGTAATTAACGTGCAAATTGGAATATTCGTTAGCCAGTCCGCTCCACATAATCTCTTTTTTACAGCTGAGAAAATAATCGACACTGAGAACTGTCGCATACATCAGATATATCACTCAGTTTCCTGAGAATCTTCAGATCACTTGTTTCGAACAACATATCCAGATTCGTTTAGAGTACTTTTTTTTCTACGATAATGCCAAAGCTCAGAGAATTATGCTTTGAAGCGAATACTTGGCTATGGAGACACATATGGGAGAAGCCGATATCAATTATTCCATTATTCTTTAATTTGCCACATTTTTTCCTATTTTCTGAAGCGCTAGTGTTATGACTAGTCGCTACTAAAGCTTTAATGTTACACTTTATTAATGGAGCGCTGGTATTATGCCCAGTGGCCGGCTGTTAAGACAACACAAGATGAATAAATACAGTCATGGGCACGGCGGGGCTCGAACCCGCGGGCAGTACGGGACTGATGCTTTAGCGAGCTAAGCTACCGATCCCTCAAAGAAAAGAGAGATAAAGATGAAATACATATATTTTAATTTAAACATCACCTTCCGCTCTCCATAATCTCTGAACATGTCAGTACGATAGTTAGCACCAGTGTGGCCAGATATTTGGGAGAAAATATAGCCCAATTTAAAATTTTCATAGCCCAAAATAGCGAAAGTTTTTTATTTGTAGCCCAAAAACCGCCACAGCAAACAAAAACCGTCACAACTGTCTTTATAACTAAATCAATTCGTTTAAGCTGTTTAAATTATAATAGGCGTGTTTTTTCGCTCCTCCTATCCATAACAGAACATAACAGACGCATTGGAAACAACAACAACTCATGTCTTGACAGGAACTGTTGTTGTTTTTAATGCGTCTGTTATGCTCTGTTATGGATAGGGAGGGCAAAAAAACACACCTAATATTTATATCGTGAATTTGAACTCTCATCACGACTCCGCTTTTGACCCGCTTTTTTAAGATTCCAAAGCAATCTACATTTCCAAAAACACTTTTTTAATTGTAAGTGAAGATACTTTATTCTAAACAGATCGTAACCAGCAGAAAGCTTCAAATACAGAAGCTAATTTTGTTGGGTCTGAAGTACGCTCAGTATTTTCTAGAGCACACAATTTAATGTTCATCATATATATTTGTGCGATAATTTAGTTTAATCCCCTGATTTAAGTATAACCTATCTATTTTAGTATAATTCCCTGGTCTAAGGGCTGTAAATGAGAAGTGCAAATAGGTGGGAAAAATCGAAGCTTGATGTCTTCCAGATTATCGCTGCTATTAGATCTAGTTTTATCAAAAACGATGGTGATGTTTCGGTTTTGTGTCTGCATTTCAATATCAGGTGTGTGAATCCATTTTTTAAAAATATCACCCGTCATCCAAGATCTTGTGTTAACTCGCCAAGTTATGCCCAAACTTCACTTAATGTCAGTTATTCCGAACGATCTTGGTCTTTTGGCTTTTCCTATGACCAGGAAATCTTTCTTTTCGTCGCTTGCACAGCACTGCAACTGCCGCACGTTGCTTTGGAGGTTTTCTATTTGTTCATCTTTACTATTAAAGGCATAGTAATTTTTGTGGTGTTGCGCTAAAAAATAATTCTGTTTCATCAAGATTATAGATATTTTTTTATACCGTAGTGAATATTGTAGCCCTTTTTAACGGATTCTAGCTACCCATTTGATGCTTTGAAATCACAAAGCTCTGATTTTGTAACGATTTGATAGGCTATACTATGAAGTATCGGGCCGGATATTTTTGAAGCGTGCCTTAGATAACCATTCATACAAAAATTTATCTATCTGGCAGTATGATAAATGCATTTTCAACCGCTTTCTGGCAGTGTCTTCGAAATTTTCCAATGTCTGCCTTAGCTGGTTTTTATTTTTTAATTACGTTGCACCTGATTCTTACTAATTTTAAAGCCATCGGAATTTTTTTCGACTGAGCAATTGTTTTCTTGCTTGCTTGCTTGTATTACTTCTACTCGTAACTTTTTGCGAACACTTAGTTCGTTGTATTTTGGCCTCATATTAGCTGCTACCAAAGGGAAAATGCACAATAATGGTCAAATATATCAATATTTTATTATTACCAGAATACAACTTAAATTGAAGCCGTCTACAGCGTACCAAATTCTACACACAAATGATTTTTCAGCAGAAATTCTTACAGAAATTATACGAAAAGTTTTCCTTGAAATATACCAGTTGATCTTTTTCTGGAAAACTCATTTTTTTTACACTTTTTCATTCTGCACTTAAAATTAGCAATTAGTAAGTACCACTGAACAAATTTTTGTCTAGCTAATCTGGTTCACGGTTTAATTCTAGAGATAAGCCGACTATAGAGTTAATTTTCTTCAAGAAATTGTATGTGTGGTAATTTTATAGTTCGATTGTTCAGGTGGTTCGATGTGTCCCGATTACTAGGTTTTACTGTATAGCCCAACTATAGTTTTTCAAAAAAATATATAGCCCAAAAGCCGCCAACCCGCGAAATCAAACAACATCCCGCCAATTCAAATTTTAGATAGCCCAATGGGCGGGAAATAGCCCAATCTGGCCACAGTGGTTAGCACTATATTTTGCCTACTGGCAAAACTTGTTTGCGTCATGATTTTCATTGTTCGTTATGCTGATGTTCAGGCCTACTTCTTTTGTTTCCTGGTCGAGTTTTAGCAGAAGTTCATTGATGGATGTGAAGGAACGTAGCAAGGTGTTGACGCAATCCGTGAAGACTTCTACCTGCCTGGATTTGTATAAAAGCGTACCTCTTGTATACGACAGCTTTGTTATCACGTAATCAAAAGCTAAGTTGAACAGCAAAGGAGCCAGCCTAAACACTTTGCTTTAGTCCGACATTTGTTATAGCTGTTGATTCTGATATGTGAATTTGTCGATGTCATCGTAATTTTGGTCTGCCGGACAAAAAGTTAGTTTGTACGAATACGAGAATAGTATATTGTACTATTGATAATTATTGGTATTACACGTAGATAGGTTCATTAAAACAAAACTCTCACTTATCTTGAATTATTTTATTTCTTTAAAACACGAACAACCATCTATGGAAGTGCAAGTTCCATCTTCAACTGAACTCAGAGAAGATAATACCATCTGTGCCTCGCACAATATACAGCTGTGTGAAAACGCATACATATGCATTTAGTCCCTTTTATGAGACAAAGTATTGATAAGAATGATTCATTTCGGAACACAACATTTCAAATAACCGGGGATGAGTTCTTATCACATACAGCGAATGTTAGAATTATTCCAAAAATAATCACAATTTGTTTTTCTGTAATCCATTATCTATTAATTCATCGCTATATGATATTTGCTAGGCTGAAACTCAATTTCAATTAGATATTTTTATTTTCTAGGTCCTCCCAAAACGACAGCGAGATAAAACGTGCCCTTTTTGTTTGGCTAAATTCACTTCCCTAACAGCCCACAAGATATGCTGCCCCAAACGAAACGTGGAAATTTGTACATATTGTTACTTGGAATTCACAGCAAACGAGAGCTTAGACGATCACATTGAAAAATTTCATGCTGATGGATTACCGTCATGCCATATTTGCTTATGTTCTTTTGAATCTTTTGGCCAAAGAAACAGTCACATTCGCAATAAGCACCCTTCAGTAGAGTACAAGTGTGAGGTTTGCAACAAAACTCTTAGCAATAAACGTGTACTGCAGAGCCACAAGACTCGGATGCATTCTGAACAGATAGAAAAGGAATGTTCCATCTGCAAGAAAGTTCTGGAAACGCAATACCGCTATGAGCAACACGTGAAATGGCATTCGAAAGTGAAAAAGTTCCAATGCAAACATTGTGAGAAAGGGTTTATGCAAAAGCACCATCTGGTAGCACACGAGCGCATTCACACTGGCGATAAACCTTTCCTTTGTGATGCCTGCGGTAAATGTAAGTTAGATTTTGATTTTTTTTTATGTATGGAGCAACTTTTTACAGCAGTCCTTCTATTTCAGCTTTCAAGCAGAACATCCAGTTTAAAATGCATTTGGCAGACCACGGCAGATTGGCAGTCCACCACAAGACATATGTGAAACATTTGAAACCGCTGCTATATTCCTGCGACCAATGCTCTTCCCAATTTAGCAATGAAGCAGCTTTTAAAGTTCATATCGATAAACATTTTGGACAAAAGAAGTCGTCATACTCTTGCGAAAGTTGTTGCACGCTATTTCACACAGCAACAGCCTACGCTGAACACAAATGCTCTGAAACACTAGCTTTTAAATGTTCGATTTGTGAGAAAGGATTTTCAACGCTTCGCACATTGGCCAAGCATGCTCGCACTCACGAAGAAAAACGCGAACACTTTTGCGAAGATTGCGGTAGCAGCTTCAAACTTGCTATTCACCTTCAAGCCCACCAGCGACGGAAACACGTCAGACTAAAAAAATTCACATGTTCAGACTGTGGAAAACAGTTTGTGGAAAACTATGAGCTGAAAGTACACAGGAGGCAGCATTTGGGTAATTCTCTACATTATTCTGGAGCATGAAATTCACTGTATTTTTAAATTTAATTAATTAATGTAGATGTCAAAGTATTCCAATGTGCATATTGTCCAGCTGTTTTTAAATGGAAAAGCGTCATGGAAACTCATCAACGGAATCACACAGGAGAGAGGCCGTATTCTTGTCCGATTTGCCGAAAAACATTCAAATACTCCAATTACATTAACAGTAAGGTTTAAATTTCCTGTTTACGAAAATAACTTTTTTTTTTGTTTTTCAGGACATCTGAAAACCCACTCCAAAGAGGAAATCAAAAACGAAGAAAAGAAAATCCTTCAAAAACTACAGCAACTGACCCGCGAAAATAAAATGGAACATCAAGAAGTCCAAGCTTCTGGAAAGCTGCATCAAAAAACGACTAATAAAATGCAAGAGTCAATTGGCGTCGCCACAGCGATCACAACAGAAACCATTACTAAAAACTCAGTGTCCGATGAAATGTACCTCGTAGAAGATTATATTTTAGTTAACGATAGTTCAGTGATGCTATCTCAGGGAGCAGATGTAACACTTGAAGACTCAATTTTAGATTTGCTGTATTAATGACTAACTATTGGCCATCATTGATTAACAATTTAAAATGGAAGCTATCGATTTAATAATAAAACAAACTCTAGTGTATTAGATCCACTAGAAAGACTGATTTTCGAATGCTTGATTGCTGAACAAACTGGTAAATACTTCGCATAAAAAATAAATGGAATTTTCATAGTATCTACCCGGCTCTTTACTTTAAATACGCTAGTAGAAATAATAGGCGTGTTTTTTTGCTCCCACTATCTATAATAGAACAATGCTGACGATATATTTCGAATCGATATGCGCGACTTAGCCCTAGAATGGTACGGTAAATTTTTGGATGATCTTAGGCACATGTATTTACTAAAACGAAGGCAACAATAGTATTATGTACATTTTTTTATTTTACATTAAACATTAAAATATTGTTGCATGCACACCAAATGAACCGTATGACGTTGTGGCGGCGCCAGAAAAAGCTAGAAACGGCGAGAAATACTCGACATACATCTCATACATGTATTTCATACATGTATTCAAACAATAAAAACAATAAAATGTAAAATAATCCTCTAGAAACCAGTTTGAGAATCTTCGAGAACCCCAGACACAGTCCCATTTCACATGACAACAGAGCGGATCTTTATATACCGTTTAATCAGGTAAGCGTTCACACAACCCAAAGTGATTTAGAATGAGGAGATTTAGAGAAAAAAATGTCATTCGAATTTATGTGTACAATTTTTTTTGGCGTGAAAGTTGTTGAAAATGGTGCAGGAATATGGAAAAACATTTTTTTTTCACTTTGTACAACTCACATTTTCCTTTTTTGTTCAATTTTTGTTATTTTAGAACGAAATTCGAATGACATTTCATAAAAATCTACTGTGCCTCTCACGGATGAAATTCAGCACGCTCTGAGAACAATTCAGCCGGGAAAAATTCACAATAGTACCTGATTTGTACTAAATCCACCAGCTTTCAACTGTCAGACGCCGAGAAAAATGTATAGGTAATCAGGTAGATTTAAGTTAATTTAGCTCTAAAGCGATCAGCTGATCGAAATCGCCTGATTTAGAGTGTAGTGTGAACGGCATATTAAATAGCCCATAGAGTCCTCTAGAAAGCAACAGCGGAACATTCCAGAACCCAAACCATGAATCAGATCTCACATGGTAACGGACGTTCACAATAGTCTTCCAGAAGCCAGATCAGGAGGCTTCGAGAACCCAAGCCACATGCGACACGACTATAAATACCGCCGCGAGAGGTGCTGGCAGTTAGTTAGTAGCGAAAGTTTATACACAATTGGTACAACGCGAGATTTAGTAGACAGCGTGTGCAGCGAAAAGGCTGTTACTGTGAAAAGTGAAACAGCGAATTTAGTGTATCCGGGCGCGGTTAATTAAAAGCGATAAAGTGTGATAGTTTAACGTGAAATTATAAAAGTGCGATCAGTAAAGTGTACGGAATTTAGTGTAATAATTATTTGTGTTAATAAAATGTTTTATTTCGCGAATGTGAAGAATATCGAATCCACGAAAGGTGTTTTAATGGAAAAACAAAACAATATTATATAGCTTCTAGCTTCATGGCAGTCAGAGTGGTAATCTGGCTGATGCGCGACGAAATATATATCGCATGTAAGTACAAATTACTCATGTGTACCATTCTAGGGTTAAACGTCAACATTCTGCTCTTCACTGATTGTTGTATTTCTCGCGAATTCGTTGTTCCTACGTACTTTTCTTAAGCCCAGTGAATCTTGTCCGTTCTCTTTGCATATTGCAAGTGCTTTCTGCTTCGTTCTTACTCTGTCTGAGTGACTTTTTACTATTTTTCGAAGAAATTTAGTATTAAACTCACTTCGCCGAAAATTCGTCATATATATATATATATATATATATATATATATATATATATATATATATATATATATATATATATATATATATATATATATATATATATATATATATATATATATATATATATATATATATATATATATATATATATATATATATATATATATATATATATATATATATATATATATATATATATATATATATATATATATATATATATATATATATATATATATATATATATATATATATACATATATATATATATATATATATATATATATATATATATATATATATATATATATATTTATATCAGAAAAATGATTAAGGGAGATAATCTCAGGAGTGACCGGTCCGATTGAGCTGAAGTTTTCGGAGGACATAGATGTATACAGTGGAATTCAGATATCTTTAACCTTTTCGCGGCGGGCGTTTTGGTGAATTTTCGGGTACTCCTATATTTCCAAGCAGTGTACATTTTTGTTAAAAAACGTATTGAGAATGAAAACTTATTATGCTTTAGGCTTGCCTATGGTGAAGAGTTGGACATTTTGAGCCTTGTGTAGGTGCTGAGTGCCTAAAAGTAGGCAAGGATTTTTTTTCAAATTTCGATTTTTCATTACTTCTAGAAAAAACAGTGGATCATCGTGAAATTTGCAGAGCGTATTGATGTAGACTAAAATTTAACAAACATGGACTTTCAAAACTGTGGGGGCAACTCTGTAGGTACAGCAGACTCCTGAAAAAAATCTTTCAAATCATCGACCCTCCTGAAAATGTTTTGATTTGAAAATTCCGCGATACACAAGAACAGCAACCCGTGATCAAATTACCTCTATTTTCAGCACTCAAAACTTCTGTTCACGAGAACTGACGATCGGATAATGCGATCAATACGAAATTTGTAGGACATGTTGGAATTAGCTAGGACCAAGTCTGATAGAAGTGATTTTGAAATACGGGCAATATTGTGGCAGTGGTGCAATTTTGAAAAATCGCGGACAAAAAAAAACTGGTTTTTGGCCTATAGCTTCCGATTTAGCCACCAGATTTTAACAACATTCACGCACTAGATGAACCTTACTCTAAGATAGATTTCATAGAAATTTGATTGAAAAATTGGCATAGGGTTACCAGCTATGGCAATTATTGTCTCCTAAATATTTGCAAATTTGCTCAGGAAAATAAAGGTTTTTCCCTGTAACTTCCGATGCAGTAACGAAATCAAAACGAAATTCATGTGAGAAGTAGATCTTGCTGCATTTCTAATCCTGTAGAAATTTCATTGGAAAATCGTGAAAGGGTTGCCAGCTATGATGAATTTCGTAATTTATTGACATTTCTTTATCGAGCGATGTTGGAATGATTCTGCAAATGGGAAAGATTCCGCAATGACAGTTAACAACAAATATTTAGGTTTCGAAAATTTGAAAAGCTTTGAGGATGGTTACTATAAAATTCTTTACACTCCTATAACTTCCAGCGCAGCCATCCAATCGAAAGAAAATTCAGAGGGTGGATTTCACTCAACGTGAAGCATCTATGGTGCTAACGCATGATTGCCAGCACCAGACAATTTCGTAAATATTGCACCAACAGATGCGTCCATTTTGTATTCATAAGTAAAGCATTTACAATAAAATAAGCAACTAATCGTTCAATTTTCCGTGTTTTGAAAATTTTTTTCGGATGGCAGCCCCAGACATAGTTTAATCACTGAAACTTTCGATGGTATCCTTGGATGAAAACGAAATTCAAAGGATAGGTTGATTAAGCACGAGCATGTTATGGTAGACTTATTGCTGCTGTGTTGGACAAATGTTGCCAGAACTGAACATTTTCATCATTTGTGTTATAGGAAATGCGGTCAGAAAATGGTATTTGTTCCTTTGAGTAAGAAATGGTTGATATAATACTACAAAGAAGTATATTACGTCTTCACATATTTTTAACTCCCTAAAAAATAATTTCTTCCAAAATTTGTTTTCTAGTGGTTCGGATGCGCTAGACTTCTTTCGTTTCTTGTGCTCTGATTTATTTTCTCTGCGAGTGCGCGAGTACTGATTTTCCTCCGGAGCCGTTAACTTATACTGTTTAGTGTCCGTGCCATTATTACACAAGAGGGTGTTTTCAATTATTATATGCGCTATATAGTTTATTGGAGACAGCCTCCAAAAGCTAACATTGAACCCTACCATATTTTACGGTGATAAGGTGTTATGACACTACATTAATAATGCCATTAATAATCCGAGTAGAGAGAGACAATGAACAAACATGCATATGTACATGTTGTATGAGCGAATAGGCCTCACTAGGCAATAATGCGAAACTGTCAAATATTAATGCCATAATTAATGTGGTGTGCTATAATAACGCGGGCGGCTTCGCATTATTCAGCTCCTAGCAGCTTAAATTTTGACAAGTCGCAAATTGAATGTGTCATATTCGAATATTTGACACATTTTAGCCTTGATTTAGGTCGATTGAATTATTCCTTTCGATGACAGTTAATCGGCACTGTCAAAACGAACAGTTGTTTTGACTTCAGAGACTACTTGTCTCTTTCACACTAAATATTTCGATTTCTTTTCTTCTCGGATTATTAATGAGATGATTAATGCGCAAAATAATGTAGTGTCATAACACCTATACGCAATATAATTTATCGGAGACAGCTTCCAAAAGCTAACATTGACATCTACCATATTTTATCGGAAATTTTTATAAAATTTTATTGCCATTAGAGACATTATACGGGAATAGAATGGAAATAATTAGAAACATAAGACTATTTTTTCGTTTAGAAGCTAAATATATTTCAACTTATACTTGAAGAAGAGGATTGCTAAGTTTCAAAATATTTTTGAAGAAATTGGAATGTATTAGGCTTAGAAGGAAGAAATTAATCTCTTACTTCAAACTTTTGTTACCTAGAAAACCTAGAAAAAGAATAAATAACTTGGCAAGATGGAAGAGTGCTGTAACTTACTCTTTTCGAGCCATTTGGTTTGCAGGGATATCTTCGTAGCCCTAACTGTGTGTCCAAGGCTGGCTGAAACAGCAAAACCTTTGAAACTAGTGCGTTTTGCTGTTTTCCGTTTTCGCGATCTTCTGGGAAATGTAAGATTCAGACAGTTCTTCTCTGCGAATAATTTAATTTTTTCCCAAACTACATTCAAGTCTTCTCGCTCACTTAGTAGTGTTTTAACTGTTCCATTCACAAGATCTATCCCATCCCTAAGAGTTGCATTTTTAGTTTGGAAATATGTGGTTAACATGTTCGTTATAAAAAAAACATAGTGAAAGATACAAACTTACTACAAACTTAGGATTACTGATTGAATGAAAGATCCCCAATGAATAAACTGAGTCGTAGTATTTTCCCCCATTCATTTCTTTTTCTAAAGCCTCTAGTCTCATAGCTATCGATCACATATTTGCAATTGTGAAATCTCATTGACTAACAAGTCGAGCTTAAACTTTTCATTCCACGCCTTGAATTCAGACCAACTGCCTCTTCAAGCTGCTTCAACAATTCGTGTTGTGATGGCTTCAAAAAGTGTGGGTAAAGGGGTTCGATGGTGTAGAAAAAGGATGTACACGTTTCGATTGTGAAAAATGTGTCCATCACAACAAGGATAATTTTATGAGCTAGACAGTGTACAAATGTGGCTGCAGGGTGTTTCATCTTAATTTAGATTTGTACACCACTTTTTTGTCCTGAAATGACACTAGCACCATCATAAGACTGTCCTACAACAGGTAATTCGCTAAGTCCCTAGCTGTCTAACAGGCTGAAAATTATATCTGCTAAATACGAAGTATTTCTAGCTCCTGAATAGTTTACAAAGCTTAAGAACCTTTCTTCAACTGCTAGCTCTTTAGTAAATCTGACAACCACAGAGAGTTCTTCCTTTTTGTGGACCCTTGCTTCGTCTACCATAATGGACATCAGTCCGCACTCTTTTATTTCAGCTGTATTGTCCTCGCGAACGATTTCCGCAATTACTTTTATTAATTCATTTTGTGTTTTGCCACTACAGTTGTTCGCAACCTTGTTTTTAAAATTATTTTCAAAAGTTGAATCATGCTTCGTGAATAATGCACAAAATTCCAACAAAAATGCACGGTTATCACTGGCACTACTCATCATGTCCTCTGAAGCACGTCTTTGGCGACTGAGACACGTCGTAAGGTCGATAAACTTTTCCAAATAATTTCGGTTTATCTTGACAATATTTCAAGACTGTTCAAGCACCATATCACTTACTGTCTTCCAGGCACTATTAGAGTTTTCACATTGTGCATGAATTTTTCCATCCGGATAATTTATCCGGATCGCGAAGTTTGGTCGAGTTAAAATTTTGGTGTATTTTTGGCGACAATGGAAATTCTATGGAAAATTTTGCATTGTAATAGCTTCACACCGAGTCATCAGACCATCACAAAATTTACAAGACTCATTAATGGGCATAGAAAATAAGTTTCTGTAGTTTTTAAATAATGTATGGGCAACCTTGTAGCTACCAAAAGTACGTAAACACAAATTTTTCACACGGCTTTTAGAATAAAATGCAAAAGATTGAAGAATTTGAAACTGTATTTATACAGTCAAATCTAAACTTGTAAAATTCCCAATCGGTATATACTGGTCTTGAGTAGATACAGGTCTGGAAAAAGTTTAATGAATATGATAAGAACCATGTGGTGGTTGTGTCACTATGAAAAAACACTCAGTGAAATTGAAGTGCTATGCCTTTTAACTTCTGATGCAGTTATCAAATTATAATGAAATTCACACACATTTAACCTAAGTGTAAACCAAGTAGGTCATAGATAGTGTGGGAGCACATAACACAGCCCATAATTACATATCCACACAGCACTATACAATACACCAAAATTCATTTATATAGTAGGCTAAGAAAAATGTAAATAAAAATATTGAAAAATAAGAATCAATAATATATTTTGTAAAAAGCTGTCAAGACGTGTTTCTCTTGATAAAATTAAAATTAAATTTTCAGTGGAAGTATTTACTTCCAAATTAAAATTTACTTCTAAAATAGCATAAAAGTGGCGGGGATACCATTTTTATTCTCCAAATGACTTCGAGAAGTGTATTCTACGTTAATACCATTTTAATACTCAGACTATATTTTGTGATCAGTTTATAAAAGTGTTCTTATCTAAATACCTGTATATTGCCTAGCAGGAATGAACAGATAATCTTAATAAAAAAAGGATGATTGGTGAGGCGGTTTTCGTCTTTTTCTTAACGTATAACTTGTCGAAATTAAATATTGCCGTCCATATCTCGAAATAAGTCCCATAAAATCGTAATTAATACCGCCAATAAGACAGTCTCTATGTTATAAGCAGTGTAAGCTGGTATAGGCTTACACTACTGCACTACACAACTCTTGTTGTAACCACAAAAACCTAAGAGGCGAAAACTTAAGTGTCTGCTGTTGGCCAACTTAGGGTCTGGGGGGGGGGGGCCAACTTAGGGTCTAGGTCCTTCCGATTGAACTTAGCGCGATTGTGCGCCGTGATTTCCGAAACCCAGACAGCGAGGAAATTTTCGCAAAACTCCGGCCCGGGTCCAACCAGTTTAATCAGTTCCTGTTTGCCTAAAAATCAACGTTTTAACCTCTATTATCAGAACGTTCGTGGACTAAGAACCAAATTGCTACAAATCAGGCTAGTCTCTATTATTGTTTCCGATGATTTTGTCTGTTTGACAGAAACTTGGCTTTCTACGGGTCTTTTTAATGATGAGTTATTTCCCCTGCATTATGATTTCAGACATGATCACAATCGTGATTTAACGAATAAAGCAGGCGGTGGTGGAGTCTTAATTGCCGTTCGTAAATCTCTTTCTATTTCACTTTGTGCTAGCTTCGTGGTGTCTCATCCTGTTGAGTGCGTTGCTGTCCGTATTTCCCTATCACATAACATTTGTTTATTATTTGTATCTGCATATGTGTCTTGTAGTGCATCCCTCTCCACGTATGAATATTTTTATAGTGAGCTATCTGATTTTATTATGTCTTACTATCCTCATTCTCCTATTGTGATTTTGGTGACTTCAACTTGCCTTCTATTCAATGGGACCTTTCGTCTTTAACCATCACCTCTACTAATTCGCTTTCAATTTCCCTTTCATCATTTCTTTCGTTTTGTTCTAAATTACATTCCTTATAATAATAATCGTTTGTTAGACCTTGTTTTTTTTCTAATTTTCCTTTTTCTTTTCGCATCATCCTTTCCTTACGGTGATTCTGACCCTCATCATCACCTCCTTTCCATTGATTTTTGTTTATTCAATAGTCCACGCACCAAAAGCATAGTTGTGCCGTCTTTCAACTTGTTTAAGGCAGATTATGAACTAATTGCTGCTGAACTCCTCCCTATCAATTAGTTTTCTTTTTTTTCTTGAAATAAATGATGCTGTTTCTTCTTTTTACTCTCTCCTTAATTCCACTGTTTCTAGATTTACTCCCGCGTTTCGTTCTCGTCGTGGTGCTTGTCCTCCTTGGTTTTCTGTCGCAGTATCCAAATCTTTGCGCGAGAAAGATAAGGCCCGTAATGAATTTCTTCACAGTTCATCTGTTGAGACGTTTCAGCCATATCGGACTCTGCGAGTAGTGGCTAAAAGGACTGTTGAAGAAGCGAAACGTGGATATTTCGCCCATATTGAAGCGAGTTTTTCCTCGAATATCTCGAAATCTTTCTGATCGTATGTCCGTTCCCTAAAAACTAGCAGTCGGTTTCCTAACACTTTTTTTCTTTAGGAAACTTCGGCTACTATCCCTAAAAAAACTTGTGATTTATTTGCTAAGTTCTTTGCTTCTTCATTTTCCTCTCCTAACTTTGCTTCAGGGAGTTCTGCTGTGGCTCTGTTTTCACATGAGAATTTTGTAATGACCAATCCTCTGGAGGTGCAAATCCTAATATTCTCGTTGGATCACTCAGCAAGCAGCGGCCCAGATGGCATTCCTAATGTGTTTGTTAAGTCTCTTGCATCTTCTTTATGTGTACCTTTGTCTATATTATTTAATTTGAGTTTGTCTGTTAGTGTTTTTCCTTCTACCTGGAAAGCTGCCAATATTTTTCCGATTTTAAAATCGGGAGACATTGGCAATGTGGCCAACTACCGACCTAAATCCCTCCTGTCCTGCTTTCCGAAGTTGCTTGAGCGGATTGTTCATGACAGAATTCATTGTGCTTTTAGTAACATATTTTCTGTAGAGCAACATGGTTTCATCAAGGGATGTTCAACGACTACAAATTTAGTGGAATTCACTAACTTCATCACGTGCAGCAAGCTGATGTGATTTACACTGACTTCGCAGAAGCATTTGACAGGGTAAACCACTCAGTGTTGTTGGATAAGATCTGTAATTTTGGTGTTTCCAGTTTCCTTACATCCTGGCTTTCTTCCTACATCCATGATCGCGTCTGCCGTGTTGTGTTTAATGGTTGTTCTTCCTCCCCTTTCTTTCCTACTTCTGGTGGTCCCCACCTTTTCACATTGTTTATCAATGACCTGCCTTGAAATTTTCAGTCTGACTCTCTGTTGATGTTGATGACCTTCCGTGCTATCGCTTCACAAAATTATTGTAAGTTAAAATCGGATCTTTTTGTTTTAAGTGATTGGTGCTTTGCGAACTTCCTTGCTCTTAATGTTTCCAAGTGTTTCGTGATGTCTTTTTCCAATATTTTCCTCTGAATATTTTTGCAGTGATAGTATTTTGAAGCATGTAGATCAATATCCAAAGTTAAAATATGATCTGCATATTTCTTTTGTCGTTGCTAAATCTTCAAAAGTAGCTGGTTTCGTTCTGTGCTGCTCTCGCTTTGCAGCCAATATCAACACATGTGTTGGTCTTTTTATTTCTCTTGCTCGTAGCATTGTTGAATATTGCTCCTAAGTGTGGTCTCCTCGTTTCGTGTACCTGTCTAATGCTGTTGAATTCGTTCAGCGTAATTTTACTCGCTGCCTTTTGTACAAGTTTAATGTTGCTTATCGTCTTTATGATGACCGTTTGCTTTTCTTAAATCTCCATTTGCTGGGTACCCGCAGAATTTTCCTGGATGAATGTCTTCTTTATAAGCTTTATCATGACTCACTCTCTTCCAACATTCGCGTGTGTCATTTCTTACGTGTGTCTGATCGCCCGGTTAGAACTCAATCACTATTCCTCACTCCTTTTGCGCGTACTCTTGTGTATTTGTGTATTTTAACTCACCAATAACTAGGATACTTAGAAGCCATGACGAGCATCAGTTTCGTTCTTTGTCCATGTCTTTTCAATCTTTCAATAAACATGTTGTTGATATGTTAAAGTAGCCTCTTAGTTATTTTTATTGTGCATTTGTCTCTTTAGTTTTCCTTTTCTTTTTTCAATTATTTTTATTCCTTTGTTTTGCTTTATAATAGTTTTTGTTATTTTTTGTATCTTAATTTTAATAATAGATCCTAAGCCAATTTAATTTCGATAACTTCATCGAAAGTTACAGCAATAGAAAGTTGTTTGGAACTGCGATCCCAAAAATGCCCAGACCTTAGAAAATTTAAACATTGTTAACTTATTTTCATTGCAAATGTTCGCGATGTGAATATTTAATGTAAGCATTTACAACCTACTTTGCAAATTTCAGGTTGATCCGATGGCTGCATTGGAAGTTATAGGGACACCAAAAATTTAGGGTTACCACTAGCAAAAGTTTTCCAATTTTCAAGATAATAGCATTGGTTGTTTATTTCCACTACCAGGTCACTATGATTTGAAAATTTTATGATAAGATCGCTTACTTAAGATATGCCAACAAATATACAAAACCAACCATAGCTGGCAAGCCTATCATTCTTTTTCCAACTAGATTTCAGCTGAATATTGTCTACAATAAGTTCAAGTTGCCATATGAATTTCGTTATGATTACATGACTGCTTTGGAAGCTAAAAGGCAAACAGTTTTATTTTCCTGATCGAATTTTTCAAATTTTAGACACCAAAATTACCATATCTGGCAGCACCAACCTAAGGCACAAACGTGCCTTAGAGTAAGATTCAGCTACTGTGTGAATTTCGTCAAAATCTGGTGGCTGAATTAGAATTTATAGAGACAAAAGCAGCTATTTTTCTTAGTGATTTTTCAAGCTGGCACCACTGGCACAAAATCGCGCTTTTATCAGACCTGGTTCTATTGAAAACCAATATATTTTGTAAATCTCAACCGTTTTTGATTATTGGGTCGTGAGTTCTCGTGAACAGAAATTTTTGTTGCTAAAAGGTAGGCCATCTATTGGTTTCTTTTTAAATCATAGGTTATTTTGACACTGAAAGCTGTTTCCCGCTTGAAATCTTGACAAAAAGTTAGCATCATACCTCCGCAGAACGAAATGAGTCGCTTTACGCTTGAACAACGTTGGAAAATATTGGAAACTTATTTCCAAAGTGAGTGCTGTGTAGCCCAAACAGTGCGTTTTTTGAAAATTAGTTTTGGCCGAAATGAAGCACCCACCGCACCTGCTGTACGCGAGCTTGTGCGAAAAATTCGTGAGACTGGCATGCTAGTAGACAGCACTCATAGCTCCCATCGTCGTTCGGTGCGCGCAGACGAGAATGTGGCTCCTGTAGCCGAGAGTGTGAGACTCACTCCACGAACAGCAACTCGCCGTCGATCTCAACAGCTCAACAGCTCAACATTTCACGCTCTAGCCTGAGGAGAATTCTGCACAAAGATCTCGGATTATTCGCTTAAAAGGTCCAATTGACTTAGCAATAGAAGGTGCGCTACCACCCGCTTCGTTATCGCTTCGCAATTGGGCCCTTAGAGCAGCTTGAATTGGACAACGATTTTGGGTGAAAAATCGTCTTTTCTGACGAGCCGCATTTTCATCTCGGCGGCTACACTAATAAACGAAATTGCCGCATCTGGGACTCGGAAAACCCGCACGTTATTGTCGAGAAGCCATTGCATCCACAGAGAGTGACAGTTTGGTCCGGATTGTGGAGTGGTGGCATCATTGGACCATTTTTCTTCGAATATGAGGCTGGGAACAACGATTTGGTCAACGGTGTACGCTACAGAGCCATGTTATCCGACTTTATTTTTACTAAAATTGAAGAAATGGATTTGAACGACCTTTAAATAATGCAGGATGGTGCGCCATGCCACACAGTCCATGCCACAATCGATCTTTTATGCACCAAAGTCCCAAATCATGTTATCAGCCGCCTTGGCGATGTCAATTGGCCGCCTCGGAGCTGCGATTTGACCTCTTTGGACTTTTTTTTGTGGGGAAACGTGAAGGACAGATGTTATGCCAACAATCCAAAAACGATTCAAGCACTTAAGGCCAATATCATCCAAGCAATCCGTGAGCTACAGCCCGAAACCATCAACAAGGTCTTGGAAAATTGGAGTGACAGAATGCGCTACTGCGAAGCCAGCCGAGGCGGCCACTTCAACGAAATTGTGTTCCATCAACAATGGGAATGTTTACTTTTACTAATAAAGCCATAAAACATGGAAAAAAATTAAATTTTTTGTCATTTTAGAGAATTTTTAAAAAGAAACTTCTAAATGGCCAACCCTGTATAGATAAATTAGAGGAGGGTTACTTTTGTTGTTCGACATGCAATTTCCAAAGTTCTATTTTGACTGCTTAGACAAAGCATAAGATTTGTATATGAGCTGCTTGTTTTCTAAAAAACGAAAATCTTTCAGGAGAATCAATGTTTTGAATTTTGGATTTTCAACTTTGAATTGTTTTTTTCTTTGCTTCGTCGGACATTTTGTATGGACTCTTCTACCTCTACTTTTGGACTTGATGGGCTTCCGTTCCGAAACAAAAAAAATTATTAGGTAAAAATATCTTAAGGAAAACAAATTTTTAGTAATTAAAATTGAATTTTTTGATGATTTTGTTCTAGATATCCGAAATTGTACAAGGATGGAAGAAAGTTGCAAACGACTTTGAAGAACAGTAGAATTTCCCCTAAAAACATACACTAATAGAAAAACTTTATAACTCAGGACCGTGATAATGCAATTATAAAGGTGTTTTTAGTATTTTGTTCATGGCCATTGTCAATGTTCAATATTAATTCATGATGGTTGACGTTGAGGCAAACGGACGAATATCAGATGGTAGAGTTATGAAAAACAAAATATTCTGGAGAATACTGTTAGAAAACCCACTAAAGCTTCCTGATCTGAGAAAATTGCTTGACACTGCGAAGCTGTACTTGTGTGTACTTGAAGGGTATGAAGCGTTTTAACTACATCTAAAATTTATGAAGTCCTTAACCGATGAAAAACGCATTTTTAGCTATAGATTAGGATTGTATAAAATACCTTTGGAATCTTGATAAAAAGATTTAAAATGTTCCAAAAACAAACTAAATTCCAATCGGAAAAGGCTCGTAAGATAGTAATGCGTTGTTGTCATTTACACAATTACTTGTCAAAAGGAACATCGATTACTTTTTACAAAGAGGTAATATCAACTATGAGAATACAACCAATGGCATTACTGAAGAAAGTTCATGGTTAAAGGGAAATACAGCCTACTTTGCAACTTCAAGAATGGTTAGAGGTAACTCAGGTGTGGAAGCGAAAAACACAAGGGATGATTTTACAAAGTATTTCAAATCATCCGCTGGGTCAGTTTCATGGCAAAATAATTGTCTGCATTGATAACGCTACTAACAGAGATCAATTTGAAAAACAATTCAAAATTAAATATATCCCAAAACAGTTTTTAAAAATGGAATGCTTATGAATTAAGTTAAATTGCACTAAATTACAAAAAAAACTCTAGCGCACCTGAACCGCTAGAAACACTAATGTTCGAAGAACAGTAGAAGAATCGTGCAGATTTTGAGTGCATATTCTACCACACTAGCTGCTTATTACAGCCAAACTAATTCAAACGCCAGGTTTTACTTTGGTCTTATAACTCATATGGTGGAAAGGTTTCAGATATTACCAGTGGCATGAATTTCAAAGTTTATGAGAGCAACACTTGTTAATTATATTCGCTCTCAGTTGCTTATTTCACAAAAATTTTCAAAGCAGCATCTCATAGAACATCAATGAAGAAAATGCTCAGTGCCTGCAGCACTGTAACTGAAGTTGGTGTTTGGGGCAGCGATCCGAAACATTTGCAGAACTTTGGGAATTGAAACATTGGTTATTTATTTTCATTGTAAATGTTTCCGGTATGAATACTAACTGTAAGCATTTATTGATGCATAAGTAGCACAACCGACTCGTGCTGGCAACCTTTTGCCAGTATCAAAGCCAATAATATATTACATCTGCTTCACGTTGTTATATTACATTCGAAGTTATAGGAGTATAAAGAATTTTAGGGTTACCTGCAGCAAGTTTTTTCAAATAATCGAAAACTTAATATTTCCTGTTTATTGTCACTACAATATCATTACCAATTGAAAATTCTACGATAAAACCGCTTAATAAAGATATTGCAATTAAACACAAAACCAACAATAGCTGGCAACCCTATCGTGGCTTTTCAACCAAATTTGGCCTGAATAATGTTTATAATAGGTTTCATTAATTGTAT
>OX376372.1:75283910-75502266 GCA_947369275.1 Nemotelus nigrinus
CGAAAATGAAAGATGGATATGCAAGAAGTGTGAATCGAAAACGATTGTAATCGAAAGTGAAAATCTGTCGAGCAGATCAACGACGACACTTACTGAGTCTACAATGCTGTCCAAACGTAAAACCCTTCGGCTACAAATGCTCGAAGAAGAAAAGGTGCTACATGAAAAAATAGACAAGGAATATCTTAGGAAAAAGTTTCTGCTCCTAGAAGAGGACAATGACAATGAAGGAGAAACAGGAATACAAGAGCCTAAATGTTTAAGCAAAGCTGAAAAACAGTTATTCCTAAAGGCCGAGAATGAGGCGGAGATAAATTTAGCAACACAGCGAATTTGTAACGACAACATGGCGGGTATACTGTGAGTGCAACAGCAACAAAATATAACCCAAACTGCAAGCATTCCATCTTTTTTGTCAAACCCTTTACTGAAAGAATACGCCCGGGCGTCAGAAACGACTCATCGTCAGCTCACCAAGAACCAAATTGCAGCCCGACAAGCAATAACAAAAGACTTGCCTTGCTTTAGTGGCAATCCAGATCAGTGGCCACTCTTCATCAGCCCATACGAAAGAAGTACAAGGATGTGCGGTTTCTGCGATGATGAAAATCTCATTCGCCTGCAGAGATGTCTAAGAGGGAAAGCGCTAGATTTGGTAAGTAGATTATTATTGCCAACGAATTTTTCAGGCATCATAAGCACTCTTCGCATGATAAACGGTCAATCCGAAGTGATAATCTACTCGCTAATAGAGAAGATTCGCAAAGAACCTACGCCGCGATCGGAAAAGTTAGAAACCATAATATCCTTTGCTTTGTCAGTGCAAAATATATGTGGTACAATGGAAACCGCAGATCTGGGGGATCACTTGGCCAATCCAGTCCTTTTACGAGAGCTTACAGACATGTTACCTCCTCAAATGAAACTGAATTGGGCAACATATAAGCGTACGCTTTCGTTTGTGAATTTTTCCACGTTTAGTAGGTGGATAGGTGAAATCGCTGAAACGGTGAGTGACGTGACATACACTCCCGCCTATAACGACGACATGTAAACACACATAGTGAGATCAATAGAAGAGGTTACGTTTATGCCGAACTTGTTTGATTTCACATACTAGTGCACGCTGCCAGTCAAATAAACAATGTTGTGTAAGTGGGTGCATATACAGATACCATTCAGCGCTCCACAAACATACAAATGAAGTTGACAAGCCGCAATCAACAGCTCCAGCTGTCTCGCTGACAACGACACAAAATTGCAATGCTCAGAGAGCGACGTTGCCAGTTTTATTTCGGATAGTGCCAATTACTCTGCGAAATGATAATGTAAAAATAAACACTTTCGCATTCCTAGATGACGGTTCATCAATAAAAATGGTTGACAGTTCTCTCGCTGCAAAATTAAAATTAGCTGGTCCAACAGAGCCATTGTTTTTGAAATGGATAGGTACAACGAATCGGAATAATTCTCAAGTGGTATCACTAAAAATCTCAGCCACAAATAATGATAAAACTTTTATCATGCAGAATGTCAGGACAGTTGGATCTTTGAATTTACCGCGTCAGTCTCTGAATGTTAGTGATTTGATATCCAAGTATGCACATCTGAAAGGGATTCCATTACATTCATACGAGCATGCAGTTCCACAAATTCTAATTGGTTTGGATAATAGGAAATTTGGCTTTCCTCTTAAAATAAGGGAAGGTGGTGTAATATACGAATAATGAATATATGGCAGTACTCAAATATAGTTAGTTATAAGAGAATGTTACTGATAACTATTATACCAAATGTATAATAATTAAACTTAATATAAGAGATGAATTGAATGTAACATGAAAGGAGAATAAAGTCACTTGTAAAATAGCACATGGCGCAGCCGGTACGGAATTTTACGTGTCAGAGTAAAAAAGTTAAATTTGAATAAAAAGTTGGTTAAATAAAGTCAAATATCACAAAAAGTAAAAAGAAACACGACTCATCGGGTGCTGGTTTTGAGCAAGTTTCGAGAATCGGGTTAAATAGTTCGTTTTGTGGAACAGAATATCGATTAGAGTTGCCGCCTCCGAAACCGATGTTAACTAACGGAGCTAACGGAGATTTATACACCGCATGGCAGAAATTTCGAAGAAGCTTCGAATTGTATATTGAGGCGAGCGAAGGAGCCGGAATAAACCCCAAAAGAAAAGCTGCTCTGTTCAAATATTCAATTGGTGAGGATGCTCTAGATATAATTAATAATCTAAACATTTCAGAATGTGAAATAAACAGCTACGAAACACTGGTGCATAAATTTGATGCGTATTGCAAACCATTCCAAAATGCAACATATTCGCGAGTGTGTTTCAACAGCAGAATGTGGAGAGAAGGCGAAAACTTTCAACATTTTTACGCCGATATTCGAAAATTAGCAGGTTTGTGCGAATACAAACAACAAAAAGACGAATTGATTAGGAACAAAATCATCTCATCGTCCTGGGATGCTGGTTTACGTGCGCATTTGATGAAATTACATGCTCCAACTTTGGATCAAAGCGTCTTATGCTGCAAGCAGAATGATCTTCATAAAGAATGGGAGGCCATTAACAACGACAAAAGCAGACAGGTATTAGAAATAAAACAAAGTAAAAATTTATGTAACAGATACACGAAAAGTACGAACAAACATATGCACTTAAGAATAGCAAACACGGAAAGAATACTTTTAAAAGCCAGTTAGAATACGATAAAAGTGTTAAATTTAATAACAAACAAGTTTTTGAATGCCCAAAGTGCGATCGTAGACATGAATCGAAAAACTGTCCAGCCTATGGTAAAATATGTTCCAAATGCCATAAGCCTAATCATTTTGCAATTAAATGTAGAATGAAACGGGAATTTTTTACAATCGATAACTATTATCTTGACCAAATTGATAAACGGGTCGACAATAATTGTAGTAGTTGGTTTGAAAATACAACTGTTTTAAACAAAATAGTTAAATTTAAAATTGATACAGGTAGCTCCTGTGATGTTATACCATTTCACACAATAAACCGTTTAAGTTATTACAAAATCAAACGTCATCCAAGTGCAAAGGTTTTCCAACTGGAGAAGGCTTGTTCAAATAACGATATTCGTCTTTCGTTTTATGTGGAATATATCGGCAAGAAGGCGAGAAAGATTCAAGAGAGCTGGGATCTTAAGCAAGGACGAATATTTACATGCTGAAAACTATCTATTCCGACAAGGGCAGTCAGACCACTACAGGGATGAAATCGCTTGTCTTATAAACAACAAGAATCTACCGATTAGAGACAAAATATCTTTAGAGAAACGTAGTCCTCTTTATAACTCATCACCGTATCTGGATGAAAGTGACGTTATACGATGCCACGGACGAATAGATGCAGCAACTCGAGTAGTTGAAAACATGAAACGCCCAATTATATTACCCAGAGAACATCACATCACCCGGTTGATAGTTCGTTCGTATCATTGACTGTACCATCATCACAACCATGAAACAGTCGTGAACGAAGTGCGGCAGAAATTTATAATCCCACGTTTACGAGTTGCATTAAATAAGGAAAGGCGTGTTTGTCAAACTTGTAAAAATCAACGAGCCAAACCAGAGCCTCCGGAAATGGCAGCGCTCCCATCAGCAAGATTATCATCGTTCTCACGACCAATCTCTTACATTGGGCTGGGCTATTTTTGACCAATGATGGTTGTCATAGGTAGGCGATCAGAAAAGCGATGGAGAGTTCTCATTATATGTCTTACAACTAGGGCCTCATTGACCTCTGACTCTTGCATCCTCGCAATCAATAGATTCATTGCCAGGCGCGGGGCTTCACTAGAGATACGCTGCGACAACGGAACTAATTTCCACGGAGCACAGCGTGAGCTACGCGAGGCCACCCGACAGCAAAATACTACAATGTGAAAAAATTGTAGTATTTTGCTGTCGGGTGGCCTCGCGTAGCTCACGCTGTGCTACTACAATGTGAAAAAAACCCGCTGCTCTCAAATGTAGACAGCCGTGTTCGTGGGTGCAAAAGACGCCGGAAAACTAGTGGAGTCGCTGTCAGGGCAGCCGTCCGACAGCGACAAAAATAAGCCTCGACTCTTCGTGTACGACCGCCTGAGTAAGCTGACGTTTTTAATAGACACCGGCGCTGACGTCTCGGTCATTCTGCGCCCGCATAACCTTTGTCTGGCAAAGCGGACGTCATACAAATTGTTTGCGGCAAACGGGACGCCTATTAACACATATGGCCACACGATTCTAAGCGTGAGTTTGGGACTTCGAAGAGAATTCCGATGGACATTCTGTGTTGCGAACGTCGCAAAGCCCATCATTGGTGCCGACTTTTTAAGGCATTACGCCCTGATTGTAGATATAAAAAACAACAGGCTAGTGGACCAAAGCACAAAAGTCGCCATTATCGGACGGGAAGCTGAAGCAAGTTGCGGTTCTATCTCCACGATAAACCAAAACTTCAAATACCGATTTTTACTGCATGAATATCCGGATATCACGAATCCTTCATTGCAGAAAAATAGTCCAAACCATGGCGTTCTCCATCATATAGTAACAACAGGCCTACCAGTAGCAGAGCGACCACGCCGATGAACTGCCGAAAAGTTAAAGATTGCAAGACAGGAATTTGATTATCTGTTGCAAAAAGGTTACTGTCGACCTCAAGCAGTCCTTGGGCTAGTCCTTTACATTTGGCTCCCAAAAAGGACGGAACGTGGCGACCATGTGCTGATTTTCGGCGTATGAATGCCATCACAGTACCGGACAGGTACCCTATGCCACATATCCAGGCCATTGTCGCTGATTTGGCTGGAAAATCTATATTCTCAAAGATAGATTTGCTCCGTGCATTCCACCAAATCCCTATCGCTGAGGCCGATATCCCGAAAACAGCCGTCATCACGCCTTTTGGATTCTTCGAGTTCACAGTGATGACGTTCGGATTGAGAAACGCCGCCCAATCGTTTCAACGATTTATGAACTGGGTGTTGCGAGGCCTGGATATCTGTGTGTGCTACATCGACGACATACTTGTCGCGTCAGAGACGCCTGAGCAACACATTCAGCATCTTCGAGCAATTTTTGAACGGCTCAGCACATACGGCGTCGTAATCAACCTGGCGAAATGTACGTTTGGTGTCGAAGAAGTTGAATACTTAGGACACAACGTCAATCGGCATGGCATTTCACCACCAGTTTCACGCGTGGAGGCAATCACCAATTTCAAACGCCCGACTACCAGCAAGCAACTCCGTCGTTTTCTTGGGATGTTAAATTACTTTCGTCAATTCATCCCCAATGCAGCTAACATGCAGGCGCCACTGCATGAATTCTTACGAGAAAACAATAAGAATAAAACGGTCGAATGGACGGCGGAAACAAAGAAAGCGTTCGAGGAATGCCGAATAAGTCTTGCAAATGCTACTTTGCTCGTCCACTACCAGCGCAACAAACCGCTTGCTTTAGTGACAGACGCATCTGACGTGGCGATTGGTTCTGTACTCGAGCAACTGCAAGAAGGACGCTGGCGATCGATTGCATATTTTCAGCGAAAAATGACGATGGCAGAGAAAAACTACAGTGCCTACGACAAAGAGCTACTAGCTGTATATTCCAGTATTCGTCACTTTCGACACATATTGGAGGGTGCTCAGTTTGTAATCAAAACAGATAACAAGCCACTGATCTATGCCTTCGCCCAAAAAACCGACAAAGCATCGCCACGCCAACTACGACAACTCAACTTTATATCGCAGTTTTCGACAAACATCGTGCACGTGAAAGGTGACTGTAACATCGTCGCAGACACGCTTTAACGCATCGAGGGTATTTCTCTACCGACTACAGTCGACACGGACGAATTGCTTGCCGAACAGGAGAAAGACGACGAACTCAAAAACATTCTAAAAAGCAACTGCACGTCGCTCAAATTACAGCCCGTAAACGTAGGAGGAAACAAAACGCTGATTTGTGACACCGCACAACCGACTGTAAGACCGTTTGTACCCGCAAAATTGAGAAAAAGGATATTCGACACTTTTCACAGGTGTTCTCATCCTAGCGGCCAAGCAACGTTCAAAGCAATCCACAAGAAGTTTGTCTGGCCGGACATGAACAGAAATATTAGCCACTGGGCTAAAACGTGCACACAGTGCCAAAGATCTAAAGTGGGAAGGCATAACAAGAACGAGTTTCAACCTTTTGCAATGCCAACAAAACGATTCGAGCAAATACACGCCGATATAATAGGCCCGTTCAATACATGCCGCGGTTTTCGATATTGTCTAACGATAATAGACAGATTTACTCGGTGGGCAGAAGCATGTACCATGCCCGACCAAACGGCAGAATCGGTTGCTGAAGCACTGTATACAACCTGGATCGCACGCTACGGTGCTCCAGCCGTGATCACCACTGATCAAGGCACGCAGTTCAAGTCGGCGCTCTTCAAAGCTCTCTCGAAACTAATAGGGTGTAAACGCACGCGCAGTTCACCGTATCATCCAGCAGCAAACGGTGCAATAGAACGTTGGCACCGTTCTCTTTTAACGCAACTGCGTTAAAAAGGATCTAGGCACATCTCCCGCAGAAATGGTTTTCGGAACGACACTCAGATTACCAGGTGAGTGGTTCATAGATGATGACAACGTTTGCGCCCGAAGCCGATTGTACATCGTACGAACAAAAACGTGTTTGTATACAAGGACCTCAGTACATGCACGCATGTATTTGTGAGGGTAGATGCGGTAAGAAAATCCCTAATACAACCATATACGGGACCTCACCGAGTAGTAAAGAGACTGTCAGCCGTCGTATTCACGGTTGACATAAACGGCAAGCAGACGAATATATCGACGGAGCGACTCAAGCCAGCGTATCTGGTTGCCGACGTGAACGAGTTTGCACCGACGTCCAGCGTAGCCACAGCGCAACCATGGTTAGGACCTGCAATACAATTACCGAAAATAGTTAAATGGAAACAGCATACAACTAAAGCTACCGCAACTCCAACTATAACTACGAGTCCAGCCGCCGTTGCAGTTCAGCCATCAATTATGCAACGAAGTAATTTGCGATCAGAATCATCGTCAACTTCCAGAACTATATACTCTCCAATCATTCCACGACCGGCTAACGCACAAAGGGCATACCCGCCGAAACGTTAACAGCAAAAATCATCGTGCCATTGACATCACCACTTAAGAGGGAGTAATGTAGGATTTCGAAGTTCATCTTCTCTCCACTGTGTACTCGAATGGCGCTAACATTCGTTAACCGATTTTTGTATGAATTTGTAAATATCTCGTTCACTTGGTTTTTGACTATCGAGGTGAGCACACGTCTGAAATAAAGTATTGTGAAATGAATTCGTATTTTATTGTGGAACCCCACACTGCCTTAAGTTTTGCGTGCTGTCACTGACTTTACCGCGTGGAGTGCGTATGTGCTTTTTCTCTTAGTGAATTTGTACATTTTCGACATTTAATACTTATCATCCGAAAAGTGTGCGCGCTTGATCATAGTCCGTGCTAATGCCTAGTACTATACTCGAGCGAAACGAATTGTCGCGAAAAGTACCCTTTCAGCAGCAGCGAAAAAGCATGCCGATATTGATAATAGATGGCACTATTTTGTGAGTCAAATGCGAGCACTAGTCAAGTTTGAGGCCGGATGTAGTTGATTGTCGAATATGTCTGCTCGAAAGTAGTTCAAACGTAAATTATGCGAACTTGCTTTAATCAGTTCAACAATAATAAAACAAAGGCATTAAAGCTTTTTTAGCGAGGAACATTAATGAAATGAGTAAACTAATTTATTGAAAAGTCAAAGTAGGTTTTAGCGTGACTGGAACGACAGATTAACTTGATACGGCATTGAATTTGGAATTTCATCGAAAGTCTCAGTTTTTTTGCATGACAATTGAAGTGTTGGTTTCTAAGCTCAAGAGTGAGGGAACAGTGATAAAAATCTATTGATCGTTCTTGCGATTATGGACTATAACAGGAATATATTGGTAATAAATATATTTGGGAATAAGAAACCAAATGACATTTTTGCTCTTATAAGACACTACAAGAGTCTTATAAGAGGAAAACTGAGAGGACAGTTCTAGTAATATCAGCTTTGTAGGTAATTAGTATGCTACTAGTATTAAATGGGTAATTTATGAGAGCTATTTTAGCCTTATAAAAATATTTCAATTTTTATAATGAGACTAATAAAGCGCTTATGGTTTAACTTTTAACATGCTTATTAGTGTACACAAGTACTTTTGTGAACGTGTAATTGTGAGATCAAAAGTCTTTTTATAAAATTTGCACTCTCCGTACAAGAGTCGCTATGTTTCAAAAAAGGCTAATATAAGATTATAGTTTTTATAACAAGTTTAATATTAGATTATAATTCTTCTCATATGGATATAAATTTACCTTGTCATTACATAACACCTCTAAAAGATTATCAGTCTCACACTGAGAGTGTTATGAAAGTCAGCTGAAATGTCCTTACAAATGCTTAGCTCTGGAGACTCTCAAGTGGATTTATAGAGTCTCAAGTGGCTTAGTAGTCTTGTAAGACATCCCAACAGCTGAATTCTAGAGATTATGTTGCTTGGGATTTCAGTTGTATTTTTCAGTCCCTAACTACAAAAAATGTCTGAACATGATTAATTAATGCACACTATGAGAAGCGGATGCATTTTCATATACATATAGTCCAAACAACAGAAACAAGATATCTATGTCGGCACCAAAGCGCGCATTTAGCCACACTTGAATAGTTTCCGTACATTGTCATCTAATTAAGTGTCCTGACTATCTACATACAATTCAGCATACCAATGTATCAAAATCAATTCTATATCCTGGTTTCTCCCTTCATAAATCATCATAGCGTAATGTGCTACTTAACCAGCGTGTCAACTCAGTATAGGTACATATCAGTGGCGTGGCGTGACAATTTACCGAAGGGAAGCAATTGGTTGATGTCCATGGCTGGCGTCCATGGTTGATTACGCTTTCCGCAAATTCGTTACGTGTAATAGAACCCCTGTATAAAAACACCCAGGAATTACTAACGGGGACGTGAGAGTAGACATTATGTACTCCTATGAAAATAAAAGTTCACAGTCCTCCACACATTAAGAAACCATATGAATATTTATCAGTAAAATAATAACATTCCTAGAACTAGAAATATAATATTTTTGAAAGTCGCCAAACTTCGAAGAATTGAAAAGGTTTAAAAATCTGAAACTTTTTAAGGATGAAAACCTTGACTTTATTTTAACGATTATGCTACCAATTATTTCGACATAAGCACTTGTAAAGAATGATACAACATTCTCATTTATTCAATTATGCACCTTGCTGTTTAACGACGTTTTGGTGTTTCACAAATCAACCATAAATCGTTCCCAATTACCGTGAAACTATTTCTTGAAGCTTGTTTTTGATCTTCAAATTTTGCCATTTTGTGAATATGATTCGGTATATTACATTGTAAGGACTGAAGTATGTCGATCAGTTTGTTTTTTTTTACATTAAACATTCAACAGAAAAATAAACTAAGAATATTTAAGCAAAATAAAAAGCCCACTCTCATTATTAACGATCTCTCCACCTCAAATATTTTTATTTTTTCCGTTATATTTTCCGTTATATATTCCACGAGTTATTTTAATTGCTCTTTATTATAGAAAAATTGTTAAAAATAACCAACCATTAAAAGTCCACCGTTTCGGAGCTAATTTCTGAAGCATTTTTTGACGAATAAATACAAAGCAAATAAAATTATTGTCGTTGTTGAAAAACTAGTAATAGATTTGGTAAATTCTGCATTCGCGTATACTATTGCACGATTTAGATAAAATCAAATTTAGTCGATGTTCGAAGAAATGAATATATATTGCGTTTTTATCCATTTGTTTTATACATGTTTGCAAATCAGTTGTTTTGGCAGATATTACAGAGGCTCCTCAAGGCTTTGAATTTTCGGACAACATGCAATACAAAGTTAAATGAACGGGACGCATTTCGGTTATCAGAAACATCAGTGAGATTTATGAAAGTATCTTTATCTGCACCGAAAGAAGTAATGTAACCGAAGGTTGTTGAAAGTTGTGATCGATATGATATATCGGTTGTTTTATCTAATATTATTGCTATGAATTTGCTTTTCTGAATTGCATTACAATGATATCGTTTTGAAACTAATGAGATCATTTTGAATATAATTCGATGTGCCGGAAAAAAACCTTTGCTTGGTCCAAGTGAGCTGGCAATTATCGGTTATGTACTGTCAAAATATTTATTGTCTTTAGGTGATTTACCCCTATTGTAAGAATACACATTTTCATTATGACTATGTAATTGTTCTTCTTGACATCCTAAATGACACACAATGTTCATTATCTTCATTGTTTCTTAATTTCTCCTAACTGTGAGCAATATCACTGAATATTTATATTGACTACTCAGCAATTCTTCAAATCACCGGAAACAAACTTGAAAAGTAAAAGGACTATTTGTACCAAGCCTGTTCACAGCTTTAGCATTATTTAAATAACAAAATCCGATATTTCGCCAAATGTCTGAAACGCTCGAAAATAGTACACATAACCAGCAAAATTATTTTTGTTTAAGATAACAACCGATAATCCGTTCCGAGTTTTTCATTAATTAATTTTCCGATCAAACTACCGAGTAGATACATCTCTTTGATATAGAGACAATTTACGAATTCAATTTCGATCGATCCTGGTTGATGATGTTTTTTTTCAGCAAATTACCGAGATCCAATTATATAAAAATTAGATAAGTTGACGAGTTCTAAAATATTGACCCACAGAACAAGTGAACACATTCACCTATTTCAACCTTTCTCTATTTCAAATATCAATCAAAAGTATCATGCAATTTTACACAGTAATTTTACACATTTAATTCGACACATTTCTAGCCTACAGCTTTACCTATTACTACATCGAAATATTATTACCAAATCCTATAGGCTATAAGTGACTAAAATCCGCCGCCAATTGAAAACACCTTCATAAAAGTTTCCATACAAAATAGAACACACAAAAAATAATGTCATAATATAAATCATAAATAAAACGACTTATCGAATCCAGAACATCTGGCAATGCTTTCCACATCTCGTAATTCAAATTCGCTCACAGCAAGCATTTTTCATTCACAAAAAAATCTGTACAAGCAAAGCAAAATGATAACAATAACAATTTACCTTGCTACTAGTGAGGGGAACGCAGGAATAAGTTCCACAGTAGTCATGCGTTCGCAGCTCTGCTCTGAGTCTCTCTCTTGAGAAGATAATTTCCCCTTGGAAGCAACATCTTCATTGCTTCCAAACATACCGTATAGACACATTTTTTTTAATGACGTCACAGTCTAGTCTATATGGGGTCAAATAAATGCTCGTAGATGCAATTTTTATATTGCTTCCAAGTCATGGTTGTTCGTTCATTATTTTGATTCTGTGGTGTTACCAGATCAACTATGTGAGATGTTCACAATTTGATTTGAGAATTTTTTTTTATAAATGTTTATAAGCGATTATTTCACGATTTCGAAGTGAAAACTATTAATTTAAAACTCATGTCAGCCAAATGTAAGGGAAGCAATGCTTCCCTTGCTTCCATGAACGCCACGCCACTGGTACATATACGGCTCAAGTCTTCCAGGAAACCGGCCTAGTTTTTTATGTTTATACTATGTCAAAATGAACTTTTTGTCCTCAACAATAAATGTAACACCCTCAAAAACAATTAAGAAATTTTTCATCGGCATGCAATAGTATATATTTAAAATGTTATCTGTCGCACAGACTAGAGGTATACTTTCTTTACCTCCCACACATTTTGTGTCGACGGATCGATCATCTATGTTTGAAAACTTTTATAGTTTTCAGTGATTATTAGTCAGTTCAGCTTATTATACGTAGTGTTAAATAGAGATACATTTGTAGCGAATCTACCACCGGCATTTCAATAGGGAATAAATACACGCAAGACAGAGGACATATAATAAAAGTTCAAAATATCAGCAATAAATACCTTCAACTAGCCATCACTAATTGCATATGATCCGTAAACGAATAAAAAGTAACATCAATAAATATTCCATTTGCATTATAGCATTGAGGGAGAAAATTGATGATCGCCGTACATATTTCAAGATATATACGTATACACCTAGCATATTAAGTGCAATAATGTTTTCCCATCACAAAAACAATGCAGCAAATACACGCGAACACACAATAAAACGTTACACATTTTCATTTTCAAGTGGCAACCACTTTAACCAACAAACATTACTTATTTCGCTGAATTAAAAGGGATCCGACCCATTGAAAAGCTGCGAAATATTACCTACCGACACCTATCAGCATTTTTAATTCGCGGTTTGCGCCTTCGATCTCGTTCATTAGAGTATAATACTTGTTCGCCAGCGAATTGTTCACTGACGAATTGAAAAGCTCTTTTTGTATGGGATTTGACGGTTGAATTCGTTTCGCTCGAGTATAATACTAGGCATAATTTTGAACTTGTGCTTTTTTTTATCGAAGTTTTTACATTTCTGACATTTCATACATATTATCCGGGAAGTGTGCGCGCGTGATCATAGATTTTGCTTTGCGAACTTGTGCTTTCTTTAACTTTATCGAAGCTTCAATTCATCTTCTGCTTTCGGACAATTTAAACTTTTGGACAATTTCTACTTTTGGTCAATTTATCAATTTATCCTTAACCCTTCGCGTATAGCGTGTGTGAAATATTGACACTTTTGAATCGGTGTGTGGTAAATACATTCACAACTAATTGAACATTATGGCACTCTGTGATGCTGCTTGCTGCTTAGACAAGAAGGATACCTCACCCATGGTGACGTGTACTGGCTTTTGTTCGCTGACGATCCATTCGAAAAGTGTTTTGCTGCCGGGAAAGTGCACTGATGCGATCTCTAATCGAGACTCGGGGGTGTACTGGTTCTGCGTGAAATGCAGAAAGCATTCTATGGCTTCCTTTGCTTCGCGTCTTCGATCCGCTAATTTGGCCATCGATATGCTAGCGAGATCTCTTGCTAAATTAACGGACGAATTTCAATCCACCAGCAAAGAGGGTGATCTGCTGGTCCGTATTGCCAACGTTGAGCAACCTTCAACATCTTCATCCGGAGGGCTGAATAATGACTGTGTATTACCGAGCCCACCTGGTTCCCCGACAGCTATGCGTACTCGTTCGCGGGTTCAATCCACAGCTTCGAAGCCTCAGTTGCTGCCTCAGCTGCAACCATCGCAACTATTATTGCCTTCATCTGCCGTGTTCAACACACAAGAATGTCTGCAGCCTGAGAGCCGTGTAAAGTCTCCGACCGTGCCTACTAACGATATTGTGGTGTAGCATCCAGTAATTTTTATATTTTTTCACTTAAAAATTACTGGTCACATATCTCCGACCCACACTGTATGGATCGGAGACGCTACAATGTTTTGCAATTGAAAATACATTTCAATCGCACAAAAATAAAATCCCGCAAGTCCCCCGGGTGACCTTATTGTTGTTTTCGCACAGCCAAGAGAAAATCCCGTTAGGAATTTCGTGGCTGTGCAAGTGGCTTGCGAGCTGGGACGATTGTCGCGGTAGCGACGTGTCGTTTGGCGTGGCGGCAGAGTTAAGAGAGAGAACAAGTGGATAAACGAATCAGTGCTCGTGTGTTACTTACAATTAATAAATAACAAGATCAGATAGTTTTGAAGTGCTGTAATTGGGTGGTTTTGTGACATTTTCCTATCGAAACTAGTGAAGAGCGTTCGTTAGGCGAGTGATCTATCAAACGGAACGATCGGCATCAGCTTCAAGGCTTACGGCACGTTCAAATCGGCGGAAAAGAAGTGTTGGGACTGTTTGTGACCGACGGCCCATGTGAAACCCCTACCGCGGCTCAGATCAGTGGTATCCGAGAAAAATATTCTGAATTACGATCGTTCGAAGTACTGAAAATTTTCGAGTAGCTTAAAGTGAAACGAATCTGGTGTACGAGTACAATCCTAGTGCAGCAGCGTGACATCCACGGTTGACCACTTAGACTTCGCCACTATTTTCTAGCATTTTTTTTATGCCACCTTTTCTTTGCCCCAAATACAATTTGATCCCGACAAAGGTGTTCACCAAGATGTGTGAGCGAGCTTACACGAAAGAAAAGTGATAAATTGCCATCCACCCGCTCATCAAGGTGCTCGTGGCGCCATTTTTGCTGGAACGGCGTTGTGCTACATATTATAGGAGCTCCGCTGCACATCACCCCAAGTTTGAGCTCAAAAGATCAATAGTTGTCGGGTGGATGAGTTTAGGCGGCGAGTAAGTTGATCGAAGGAAAACTGGTTGGTCCGATTTGATCGTGATGCATTACTACATGCTGGCTGTCGTGAAGTCGACGCGATGATATCACAAAATATAATTCATCGGTGGTACTCTCATGTAAGTAATTTCGTTCATTTCTAGCTGCGGTAAAAGGGGGAAAAGATTGAGCACTGACCGAAGTAACGTGGTATCATTGGCTTTTACTCGGATTAGTACTTTGGATGCGGCTTGGTGCTACTTGGTCGCGAATAACCACATGTTCGTGGGTTTTCACAAAATTTTGGCAGTCGATAAGCACTTATTGAAATCCAATACATCACTTATCTACCTATTGTTTCCAACTACATCCAACAAAAGCAGTGCTCAACTGAGCATAAGTAACTGAAACGATTGTCATCAAGGAGGGACATCGGTTAAAACGCACAGCGAATGAGTCATTTTATTCTACAATATCGTGGTGCGTCTACATTCTGTGCGTTCCCCAGGCCTGCAGTTTCAATTAAGTTTGGAACCTACATATTAATTTTTAAAGTAGCTTTTCCATTTCCTCTGACGATCGTCAGGTATAAATTTTGTAATAGAGAAAAATAGAAGAGTTTCGTAGGTGGTTTTCCACTTGAATGTGTGGCAGTGACTAGCAGCCGAGACTGAATTCATGTTTAATTTCTGGTTGGTTACGGGCCGTAAACGACATATACATTGAATTTTTCTTAAATAACCACCCTTTGAAGGGTCTAATATGTAATTTCAGAAGAGAAAGGAAATCCATATGTTTCAAAAATTAGTTATGTAATGGCGTCGAAAATAAGCAATCTAAATCTTTTTAAGAAGAATTGTAAGCCGGCCTTGCTCTAGGTTAAGAGATACTAACGATGATTTGTAAAGAAATCTTGGTATTCGCTTCATGAAAGTGAACTAGTTTGCTACAAAGGCTGTACCTGAACTGAATAAGGACAGCGTTATTATTCATTCAAAGATTGGATGCGATGCACTATGCACACACTGTACTACCATTAACGAATATTTCGATTTACATACGTCTGTTGATAGAGCACAACTTAATTTTCTTTCGATCTACGGTATTACCTTTGAGCAAACTACTTGACTTTATGAATACTGAAAGAAAGAACAACAAAAAAAAAACAAAAAAAAAAGAAAAACAAAAATATGTCAACAAACTTGTGGATATTCTTTCTGTTTTTTTCTCAATGTAACTTTCACATGTGAGGTGCGCAGCACACACCATATGTTTTTGACTTCTAAGTCAGTTCCCGAATCATGCGTTCAAACAGGTTGTAAACTCTAAAATTTATTGGCATTTAAATTTTTTTGACATGTATTTTCAATTGGTTTCAATAATCATGAATTGTTAAGCTTAAACATTTGGTCTTCTTATTGGGCGGAAGCCCGAGAAGTTCTCTTCTTTTTCAGGGTCTGCGCTTGGCCTGGCTGGCCTGTAATGAAATAGTTTTTTTTTTTGTGAATTTTTCCGTATTTTTCAACTTAAAAGGGAGGGATGCTGGCCACACATAGGTAGTTTCCGCTTTGATGTAAATTTTGGTGGTTTTTTTTTTGATTAGATTTTTGAATTCGTAATTTTTTTGATTGATATGGCCAGCATCAGAGGGTGGAGGACCCCAGACCATCGGGGTCAGGGCTCCACTAACATCGGGGGCCCGGGGCTGTATGCCTCACCCGGGTTCCTTAGAAAAGAGAGGTAGCGCGTTTTCCTTTTCCCGTTTTTAGATTTTTCAATTTTTGGCTCCGTGCGTTGTCACGAGCACTGGGTCTGCTTAGTCAGCCCATGTTGCAGAGCCTGGGTGGTTTCCTTTACGGAGCTATGCCCCCTTTTGGTCCCTGGGTATTTTACATACCAGTTTGCGGCTACAATTCATGACGGATGAATATACGTAGCATCCCGTTTCTTGAGAGCATTTGTTTAAAGAACCCACCCCAGCCGCAGCGAGCTAGCAAAGCGGCACCCCAGCATCCGTCGGGGTTGGTTAAAGGGTGCTCCGCTAATGCGGACAAGGGGCCTTCACGGCCATTTCTAGGGCACCCTGCTCTCGGGGCAATTCTTTTTTTTTGTTTTGCCTCTTGGATGGCACTAGCCATTCCACTTTCAGACTTTAGCACTCTTGGTTCTGGACTTCGGTCTGGTTCTAAGTTGTGCTAAGGCCCATTCTCATCATCAATATTCGCTACAGTGGCCTAACGGAAATCATGAGATGCCTTAAAACGGATGGCACTCATAGAACTTTCGAGGAACTATTAGAGCGCTCCGTTTACGAATATAACTCAAGCATTCACTCGGTCACCGAAAAAAACCTATCGAACTGTTTTACGGTCGGATCGTTTCAACAGACCCAGAACAATTAGAAAAGTCGAGAAGAGACAACGTAGAGCAGCTGAAAAAGAAACAGAGTAAGGATCTCCAAACGCACAACAAAGTTAGGCAGCCAATCAATGATTACGAAATAGGGCAGGAAATATACCTTAAGGTTAACAAACGCGTAGGCAGCAAATTAACAGCTAGATACCGCAAGGAAATCGTTAGGGAAGATAGGCCAACCTTAGTCATTACCCAATCAGGAAGAACCGTCCACAAAAGTGACATAAAAAATTGATTTCTCTTCCAGATTTTGCGTTGCATTAGCAAACGCCAACATCCAAATCATCGATTACTCCAACTCACAATTCTTGACTCTCGACATCGGAACGGCACAAATTCAGAAAGGAAACCTAAAATTGGTTCATATCATCCCCATAGATCAGTAGAGGAACTTTGTTTTGGAAGCTTCAGCCACTCTGAAGGAACACATTTCCTTCAACAATCCATTCCATCACCTTCTAGACTACGAATTAAACCAAATTGAAAAATTAATAAGCGAAATAGATCAGCAAAGAAAGAAAAGATCTCTCAATTTTATTGGCTCCGCTATAAAATGGATAGCGGGAAATCCTGATTATGATGATCACGCATTACTGGAAGGAAGCATCAATGACCTAATCAAAAATAATGACAAGCAATTCCTTATAAATCAAGAGCACAGTAATAGAATCAATAGAATTACTAACATCACGAATGAAATACTAAATACTATTAAAAGAGACAAAATTTTCGAGAATACACTTGCCTTAAGCACCCAATACAAAATAAGAATAGTTAAAGAAGATCTTGTAAGCCTAACTCAGTCAATCCAATCGGCAAGAGCCAACATCGTTAATGCAAATATCCTTTCAAAAGATGAAATTTCAAGTATCCTAGATAATTTTTCCAAAAAACATATTCCATACCATAGCATCGAAGATGCACTGCAATTTTCCGATGTAAATGTTTTTCAAAATAAAACTCACATATTTTACAACATTAACGTTCCAACAGCTTCCGAAGAAAATTTCCGAAAATATTTAATCAGACCTATAAGAAAGCAAAATCTAGTAAACAAATCGATTATCAATACATTCTAAAAAACAACGAGAAAATGTTTGGCATTTTAAACTCATGCAAAACCATTAACGAAATTTCCTTGTGCAAACGGCAAAATATTGTAGATTTAAGTACCGTAAAATGTATAACAGACATATTTATGAGTAAGAAAACTAGTTGTACAAGAACGAATGGTCACCATTTACCATCCTTAGAAGAGCTGGCACCTGGAGTAATATTCCTAAACGATTTCGACGGGCTAATCAACACCAACGGAACAGAACAACAACTACGTGGAACTTACTTAATCACCTTCCAGAACACGAGCATCCTCATTAACCAGGAAAAATTTACATCTTCTGAAATATCGAACTTTCAATTGCTACCACCACTCATTCAACCAGGGCATAATAACGACGAGATCGAAGAAATACTATCTTTGGAAATGCTGAAAGAACTCCATTTGGATAACATACAGAAAATAAACACCATCGAATTCAACTACAAACTCAGTACCTGGTCATGCTACGGACTCTGCATCATCATATTTCTTTCATCCAAACTCATGGCTCGGCTCAAGAAAAAGCAGAAAAACACAAGAATTCAAATTAATACAATTTCCACAGTACCAAGCGCATCTTTCAAATCGAAACCGCACATCCAGACCCCAACCATGCCGAACCATCCACAAATCGAAAGAAATCGCAGCATCCACAACATTCCATTTTTTTAATTGAGTGAGGACACTCAAATTTAAGCGGCGGATAGTTAACACTATTACGCCGCCTTTTCATAAAAATTTATGAAGATTGAAAAAAGGCCGTTCTTTCGCATTCTCATGAATGCACATCCCATGAGGTACGAGGGCCGTTCGTTCGGATCCTCATGAATACATGTTTCATGACATTATGAGCGCCGTTCGTTCGGATCCTCATGTCTTCATATTGGGACTGTCACGAATCCATAAAAGAAAAAACAGAAGCCCCAAAAGCAAACGCACAACCACAAAAACACAAACATAATCGCCCGACATCTATCGGCAAAATTTATGTAACAGCTGTGTGGGGCATCAAGTTCAGTTTTAACGTTTATAGAAAGCAAGTGACGCCATTACGGATAAGCGCGATCGTGTTCCGTCGAATTGGTTTTTCGCAGAATTTTGTGGTTTTAACTGGGCAAAATCGCTGGTAAATAGTGTGTAACGATAATTCGTGGTACCCGGAAAGTGCGTGATAGAAGTATTGATCGGTAAAAGTGATGTGAACCTTGGAAAATTGAGAGAACATTTTTGATATATAACCAACGCAAAAGCGCATTGTGTCCGCTTCGGATATAGAATACCGAATTGTGAAGAATTGTTGGTAATAGATGTAGTAGATTTATGCATTTAATAACTTTCTTAAGAAAAAAAAAGAGGAGGAAAAGAAGTTCTGAGATTATTTTTGCATCGTTTGTAAAGCAAGTGACGCCATTACGGATAAGCGCGATCGTGTTCCGTCGAATTGGTTTTTCGCAGAATTTTGAGGTTTTAACTGGGCAAAATCGCTGGTAAATAGTGTGTAACGATAATTCGTGGTACCCGGAAAGTGCGTGATAGAAGTATTGATCGGTAAAAGTGATGTGAACCTTGGAAAATTGAGAGAACATTTTTGATATATAACCAACAATGAATGCACATCCCATGAGGTGCGAGGGCCGTTCGTTCGGATCCTCATGAATACATGTTTCATGACATTATGAGCGCCGTTCGTTCGGATCCTCATGTCTTCATATTGGGACTGTCACGAATCCATAAAAGAAAAAACAGAAGCCCCAAAAGCAAACGCACAACCACAAAAACACAAACATATTCGCCCGACATCTATCGGCAAAATTTATGTAACAGCTGTGTGGGGGATCAGGTTCAGTTTTACCGTTTATAGAAAGCAAGTGACGCCATTACGGATAAGCGCGATCGTGTTCCGTCGAATTGGTTTTTCGCAGAATTTTGTGGTTTTAACTGGGCAAAATCGCTGGTAAATAGTGTGTAACGATAATTCGTGGTACCCGGAAAGTGCGTGATAGAAGTATTGATCGGTAAAAGTGATGTGAACCTTGGAAAATTGAGAGAACATTTTTGATATATAACCAACAATGATTGCACATCCCATGAGGTGCGAGGGCCGTTCGTTCGGATCCTCATGAATACATGTTTCATGACATTATGAGCGCCGTTCGTTCAGATCCTCATGTCTTCATATAGGGACTGTCACGAATCCATAAAAGAAAAAACAGAAGCCCCAAAAGCAAACGCACAACCAAAAACACAAACATATTCGCCCGACATCTATCGGCAAAATTTATGTAACAGCTGTGTGGGGCATCAGGTTCAGTTTTACCGTTTATAGAAAGCAAGTGACGCCATTACGGATAAGCGCGATCGTGTTCCGTCGAATTGGTTTTTCGCAGAATTTTGTGGTTTTAACTGGGCAAAATCGCTGGTTAATAGTGTGTAACGATAATTCGTGGTACCCGGAAAGTGCGTGATAGAAGTATTGATCGGTAAAAGTGATGTAAACCTTGGAAAATTGAGAGAACATTTTTGATTCGTTCGGATCCTCATGAATACATGTTTCATGACATTATGAGCGCCGTTCGTTCGGATCCTCATGTCTTCATATTGGGACTGTCACGAATCCATAAAAGAAAAAACAGAAGCCCCAAAAGCAAACGCACAACCAAAAACACAAACATATTCGCCCGACATCTATCGGCAAAATTTATGTAACAGCTGTGTGGGGCATCAGGTTCAGTTTTACCGTTTATAGAAAGCAAGTGACGCCATTACGGATAAGCGCGATCGTGTTCCGTCGAATTGGTTTTTCGCAGAATTTTGTGGTTTTAACTGGGCAAAATCGCTGATAAATAGTGTGTAACGATAATTCGTGGTACCCGGAAAGTGCGTGATAGAAGTATTGATCGGTAAAAGTGATGTGAACCTTGGAAAATTGAGAGAACATTTTTGATATATAACCAACAATGAATGCACATCCCATGAGGTGCGAGGGCCGTTCGTTCGGATCCTCATGAATACATGTTTCATGACATTATGAGCGCCGTTCGTTCGGATCCTCATGTCTTCATATTGGGACTGTCACGAATCCATAAAAGAAAAAACAGAAGCCCCAAAAGCAAACGCACAACCAAAAACACAAACATATTCGCCCGACATCTATCGGCAAAATTTATGTAACAGCTGTGTGGGGCATCAGGTTCAGTTTTACCGTTTATAGAAAGCAAGTGACGCCATTACGGATAAGCGCGATCGTGTTCCGTCGAATTGGTTTTTCGCAGAATTTTGTGGTTTTAACTGGGCAAAATCGCTGGTAAATAGTGTGTAACGATAATTCGTGGTACCCGGAAAGTGCGTGATAGAAGTATTGATCGGTAAAAGTGATGTGAACCTTGGAAAATTGAGAGAACATTTTTGATATATAACCAACAATGAATGCACATCCCATGAGGTGCGAGGGCCGTTCGTTCGGATCCTCATGAATACATGTTTCATGACATTATGAGCGCCGTTCGTTCGGATCCTCATGTCTTCATATTGGGACTGTCACGAATCCATAAAAGAAAAAACAGAAGCCCCAAAAGCAAACGCACAACCAAAAACACAAACATATTCGCCCGACATCTATCGGCAAAATTTATGTAACAGCTGTGTGGGGCATCAGGTTCAGTTTTACCGTTTATAGAAAGCAAGTGACGCCATTACGGATAAGCGCGATCGTGTTCCGTCGAATTGGTTTTTCGCAGAATTTTGTGGTTTTAACTGGGCAAAATCGCTGGTAAATAGTGTGTAACGATAATTCGTGGTACCCGGAAAGTGCGTGATAGAAGTATTGATCGGTAAAAGTGATGTGAACCTTGGAAAATTGAGAGAACATTTTTGATATATAACCAACAATGAATGCACATCCCATGAGGTGCGAGGGCCGTTCGTTCGGATCCTCATGAATACATGTTTCATGACATTATGAGCGCCGTTCGTTCGGATCCTCATGTCTTCATATTGGGACTGTCACGAATCCATAAAAGAAAAAACAGAAGCCCCAAAAGCAAACGCACAACCAAAAACACAAACATATTCGCCCGACATCTATCGGCAAAATTTATGTAACAGCTGTGTGGGGCATCAGGTTCAGTTTTACCGTTTATAGAAAGCAAGTGACGCCATTACGGATAAGCGCGATCGTGTTCCGTCGAATTGGTTTTTCGCAGAATTTTGTGGTTTTAACTGGGCAAAATCGCTGGTAAATAGTGTATAACGATAATTCGTGGTACCCGGAAAGTGCGTGATAGAAGTATTGATCGGTAAAAGTGATGTGAACCTTGGAAAATTGAGAGAACATTTTTGATATATAACCAACAATGAATGCACATCCCATGAGGTGCGAGGGCCGTTCGTTCGGATCCTCATGAATACATGTTTCATGACATTATGAGCGCCATTCGTTCGGATCCTCATGTCTTCATATTGGGACTGTCACGAATCCATAAAAGAAAAAACAGAAGCCCCAAAAGCAAACGCACAAACAAAAACACAAACATATTCGCCCGACATCTATCGGCAAAATTTATGTAACAGCTGTGTGGGGCATCAGGTTCAGTTTTACCGTTTATAGAAAGCAAGTGACGCCATTACGGATAAGCGCGATCGTGTTCCGTCGAATTGGTTTTTCGCAGAATTTTGTGGTTTTAACTGGGCAAAATCGCTGGTAAATAGTGTGTAACGATAATTCGTGGTACCCGGAAAGTGCGTGATAGAAGTATTGATCGGTAAAAGTGATGTGAACCTTGGAAAATTGAGAGAACATTTTTGATATATAACCAACGCAAAAGCGCATTGTGTCCGCTTCGGATATAGAATACCGAATTGTGAAGAATTGTTGGTAATAGATGTAGTAGATTTATGCAACTAATAACTTTCTTAAGAAAAAAAAAGAGGAGGAAAAGAAGTTCTGAGATTATTTTTGCATCGTTTGTAAAGCAAGTGACGCCATTACGGATAAGCGCGATCGTGTTCCGTCGAATTGGTTTTTCGCAGAATTTTGAGGTTTTAACTGGGCAAAATCGCTGGTAAATAGTGTGTAACGATAATTCGTGGTACCCGGAAAGTGCGTGATAGAAGTATTGATCGGTAAAAGTGATGTGAACCTTGGAAAATTGAGAGAACATTTTTGATATATAACCAACAATGAATGCACATCCCATGAGGTGCGAGGGCCGTTCGTTCGGATCCTCATGAATACATGTTTCATGACATTATGAGCGCCGTTCGTTCGGATCCTCATGTCTTCATATTGGGACTGTCACGAATCCATAAAAGAAAAAACAGAAGCCCCAAAAGCAAACGCACAACCAAAAACACAAACATATTCGCCCGACATCTATCGGCAAAATTTATGTAACAGCTGTGTGGGGCATCAGGTTCAGTTTTACCGTTTATAGAAAGCAAGTGACGCCATTACGGATAAGCGCGATCGTGTTCCGTCGAATTGGTTTTTCACAGAATTTTGTGGTTTTAACTGGGCAAAATCGCTGGTAAATAGTGTGTAACGATAATTCGTGGTACCCGGAAAGTGCGTGATAGAAGTATTGATCGGTAAAAGTGATGTGAACCTTGGAAAATTGAGAGAACATTTTTGATATATAACCAACGCAAAAGCGCATTGTGTCCGCTTCGGATATAGAATACCGAATTGTGAAGAATTGTTGGTAATAGATGTAGTAGATTTATGCAACTTATAACTTTCTTAAGAAAAAAAAAGAGGAGGAAAAGAAGTTCTGAGATTATTTTTGCATCGTTTGTAAAGCAAGTGACGCCATTACGGATAAGCGCGATCGTGTTCCGTCGAATTGGTTTTTCGCAGAATTTTGAGGTTTTAACTGGGCAAAATCGCTGGTAAATAGTGTGTAACGATAATTCGTGGTACCCGGAAAGTGCGTGATAGAAGTATTGATCGGTAAAAGTGATGTGAACCTTGGAAAATTGAGAGAACATTTTTGATATATAACCAACAATGAATGCACATCCCATGAGGTGCGAAGGCCGTTCGTTCGGATCCTCATGAATACATGTTTCATGACATTATGAGCGCCGTTCGTTCGGATCCTCATGTCTTCATATTGGGACTGTCACGAATCCATAAAAGAAAAAACAGAAGCCCCAAAAGCAAACGCACAACCACAAAAACACAAACATATTCGCCCGACATCTATCGGCAAAATTTATGTAACAGCTGTGTGGGGGATCAGGTTCAGTTTTACCGTTTATAGAAAGCAAGTGACGCCATTACGGATAAGCGCGATCGTGTTCCGTCGAATTGGTTTTTCGCAGAATTTTGTGGTTTTAACTGGGCAAAATCGCTGGTAAATAGTGTGTAACGATAATTCGTGGTACCCGGAAAGTGCGTGATAGAAGTATTGATCGGTAAAAGTGATGTGAACCTTGGAAAATTGAGAGAACATTTTTGATATATAACCAACGCAAAAGCGCATTGTGTCCGCTTCGGATATAGAATACTGAATTGTGAAGAATTGTTGGTAATAGATGTAGTAGATTTATGCAACTAATAACTTTCTTAAGAAAAAAAAAGAGGAGGAAAAGAAGTTCTGAGATTATTTTTGCATCGTTTGTAAAGCAAGTGACGCCATTACGGATAAGCGCGATCGTGTTCCGTCGAATTGGTTTTTCGCAGAATTTTGAGGTTTTAACTGGGCAAAATCGCTGGTAAATAGTGTGTAACGATAATTCGTGGTACCCGGAAAGTGCGTGATAGAAGTATTGATCGGTAAAAGTGATGTGAACCTTGGAAAATTGAGAGAACATTTTTGATATATAACCAACAATGAATGCACATCCCATGAGGTGCGAGGGCCGTTCGTTCGGATCCTCATGAATACATGTTTCATGACATTATGAGCGCCGTTCGTTCGGATCCTCATGTCTTCATATTGGGACTGTCACGAATCCATAAAAGAAAAAACAGAAGCCCCAAAAGCAAACGCACAACCAAAAACACAAACATATTCGCCCGACATCTATCGGCAAAATTTATGTAACAGCTGTGTGGGGCATCAGGTTCAGCTTTACCGTTTATAGAAAGCAAGTGACGCCATTACGGATAAGCGCGATCGTGTTCCGTCGAATTGGTTTTTCGCAGAATTTTGTGGTTTTAACTGGGCAAAATCGCTGGTAAATAGTGTGTAACGATAATTCGTGGTACCCGGAAAGTGCGTGATAGAAGTATTGATCGGTAAAAGTGATGTGAACCTTGGAAAATTGAGAGAACATTTTTGATATATAACCAACAATGAATGCACATCCCATGAGGTGCGAGGGCCGTTCGTTCGGATCCTCATGAATACATGTTTCATGACATTATGAGCGCCATTCGTTCGGATCCTCATGTCTTCATATTGGGACTGTCACGAATCCATAAAAGAAAAAACAGAAGCCCCAAAAGCAAACGCACAACCAAAAACACAAACATATTCGCCCGACATCTATCGGCAAAATTTATGTAACAGCTGTGTGGGGCATCAGGTTCAGTTTTACCGTTTATAGAAAGCAAGTGACGCCATTACGGATAAGCGCGATCGTGTTCCGTCGAATTGGTTTTTCGCAGAATTTTGTGGTTTTAACTGGGCAAAATCGCTGGTAAATAGTGTGTAACGATAATTCGTGGTACCCGGAAAGTGCGTGATAGAAGTATTGATCGGTAAAAGTGATGTGAACCTTGGAAAATTGAGAGAACATTTTTGATATATAACCAACAATGATTGCACATCCCATGAGGTGCGAGGGCCGTTCGTTCGGATCCTCATGAATACATGTTTCATGACATTATGAGCGCCGTTCGTTCAGATCCTCATGTCTTCATATAGGGACTGTCACGAATCCATAAAAGAAAAAACAGAAGCCCCAAAAGCAAACGCACAACCAAAAACACAAACATATTCGCCCGACATCTATCGGCAAAATTTATGTAACAGCTGTGTGGGGCATCAGGTTCAGTTTTACCGTTTATAGAAAGCAAGTGACGCCATTACGGATAAGTGCGATCGTGTTCCGTCGAATTGGTTTTTCGCAGAATTTTGTGGTTTTAACTGGGCAAAATCGCTGGTTAATAGTGTGTAACGATAATTCGTGGTACCCGGAAAGTGCGTGATAGAAGTATTGATCGGTAAAAGTGATGTGAACCTTGGAAAATTGAGAGAACATTTTTGATATATAACCAACGCAAAAGCGCATTGTGTCCGCTTCGGATATAGAATACCGAATTGTGAAGAATTGTTGGTAATAGATGTAGTAGATTTATGCAACTAATAACTTTCTTAAGAAAAAAAAAGAGGAGGAAAAGAAGTTCTGAGATTATTTTTGCATCGTTTGTAAAGCAAGTGACGCCATTACGGATAAGCGCGATCGTGTTCCGTCGAATTGGTTTTTCGCAGAATTTTGAGGTTTTAACTGGGCAAAATCGCTGGTAAATAGTGTGTAACGATAATTCGTGGTACCCGGAAAGTGCGTGATAGAAGTATTGATCGGTAAAAGTGATGTGAACCTTGGAAAATTGAGAGAACATTTTTGATATATAACCAACAATGAATGCACATCCCATGAGGTGCGAAGGCCGTTCGTTCGGATCCTCATGAATACATGTTTCATGACATTATGAGCGCCGTTCGTTCGGATCCTCATGTCTTCATATTGGGACTGTCACGAATCCATAAAAGAAAAAACAGAAGCCCCAAAAGCAAACGCACAACCACAAAAACACAAACATATTCGCCCGACATCTATCGGCAAAATTTATGTAACAGCTGTGTGGGGGATCAGGTTCAGTTTTACCGTTTATAGAAAGCAAGTGACGCCATTACGGATAAGCGCGATCGTGTTCCGTCGAATTGGTTTTTCGCAGAATTTTGTGGTTTTAACTGGGCAAAATCGCTGGTAAATAGTGTGTAACGATAATTCGTGGTACCCGGAAAGTGCGTGATAGAAGTATTGATCGGTAAAAGTGATGTGAACCTTGGAAAATTGAGAGAACATTTTTGATATATAACCAACGCAAAAGCGCATTGTGTCCGCTTCGGATATAGAATACTGAATTGTGAAGAATTGTTGGTAATAGATGTAGTAGATTTATGCAACTAATAACTTTCTTAAGAAAAAAAAAGAGGAGGAAAAGAAGTTCTGAGATTATTTTTGCATCGTTTGTAAAGCAAGTGACGCCATTACGGATAAGCGCGATCGTGTTCCGTCGAATTGGTTTTTCGCAGAATTTTGAGGTTTTAACTGGGCAAAATCGCTGGTAAATAGTGTGTAACGATAATTCGTGGTACCCGGAAAGTGCGTGATAGAAGTATTGATCGGTAAAAGTGATGTGAACCTTGGAAAATTGAGAGAACATTTTTGATATATAACCAACAATGAATGCACATCCCATGAGGTGCGAGGGCCGTTCGTTCGGATCCTCATGAATACATGTTTCATGACATTATGAGCGCCGTTCGTTCGGATCCTCATGTCTTCATATTGGGACTGTCACGAATCCATAAAAGAAAAAACAGAAGCCCCAAAAGCAAACGCACAACCAAAAACACAAACATATTCGCCCGACATCTATCGGCAAAATTTATGTAACAGCTGTGTGGGGCATCAGGTTCAGCTTTACCGTTTATAGAAAGCAAGTGACGCCATTACGGATAAGCGCGATCGTGTTCCGTCGAATTGGTTTTTCGCAGAATTTTGTGGTTTTAACTGGGCAAAATCGCTGGTAAATAGTGTGTAACGATAATTCGTGGTACCCGGAAAGTGCGTGATAGAAGTATTGATCGGTAAAAGTGATGTGAACCTTGGAAAATTGAGAGAACATTTTTGATATATAACCAACAATGAATGCACATCCCATGAGGTGCGAGGGCCGTTCGTTCGGATCCTCATGAATACATGTTTCATGACATTATGAGCGCCATTCGTTCGGATCCTCATGTCTTCATATTGGGACTGTCACGAATCCATAAAAGAAAAAACAGAAGCCCCAAAAGCAAACGCACAACCAAAAACACAAACATATTCGCCCGACATCTATCGGCAAAATTTATGTAACAGCTGTGTGGGGCATCAGGTTCAGTTTTACCGTTTATAGAAAGCAAGTGACGCCATTACGGATAAGCGCGATCGTGTTCCGTCGAATTGGTTTTTCGCAGAATTTTGTGGTTTTAACTGGGCAAAATCGCTGGTAAATAGTGTGTAACGATAATTCGTGGTACCCGGAAAGTGCGTGATAGAAGTATTGATCGGTAAAAGTGATGTGAACCTTGGAAAATTGAGAGAACATTTTTGATATATAACCAACAATGATTGCACATCCCATGAGGTGCGAGGGCCGTTCGTTCGGATCCTCATGAATACATGTTTCATGACATTATGAGCGCCGTTCGTTCAGATCCTCATGTCTTCATATAGGGACTGTCACGAATCCATAAAAGAAAAAACAGAAGCCCCAAAAGCAAACGCACAACCAAAAACACAAACATATTCGCCCGACATCTATCGGCAAAATTTATGTAACAGCTGTGTGGGGCATCAGGTTCAGTTTTACCGTTTATAGAAAGCAAGTGACGCCATTACGGATAAGCGCGATCGTGTTCCGTCGAATTGGTTTTTCGCAGAATTTTGTGGTTTTAACTGGGCAAAATCGCTGGTTAATAGTGTGTAACGATAATTCGTGGTACCCGGAAAGTGCGTGATAGAAGTATTGATCGGTAAAAGTGATGTAAACCTTGGAAAATTGAGAGAACATTTTTGATTCGTTCGGATCCTCATGAATACATGTTTCATGACATTATGAGCGCCGTTCGTTCGGATCCTCATGTCTTCATATTGGGACTGTCACGAATCCATAAAAGAAAAAACAGAAGCCCCAAAAGCAAACGCACAACCAAAAACACAAACATATTCGCCCGACATCTATCGGCAAAATTTATGTAACAGCTGTGTGGGGCATCAGGTTCAGTTTTACCGTTTATAGAAAGCAAGTGACGCCATTACGGATAAGCGCGATCGTGTTCCGTCGAATTGGTTTTTCGCAGAATTTTGTGGTTTTAACTGGGCAAAATCGCTGGTAAATAGTGTGTAACGATAATTCGTGGTACCCGGAAAGTGCGTGATAGAAGTATTGATCGGTAAAAGTGATGTGAACCTTGGAAAATTGAGAGAACATTTTTGATATATAACCAACAATGAATGCACATCCCATGAGGTGCGAGGGCCGTTCGTTCGGATCCTCATGAATACATGTTTCATGACATTATGAGCGCCGTTCGTTCGGATCCTCATGTCTTCATATTGGGACTGTCACGAATCCATAAAAGAAAAAACAGAAGCCCCAAAAGCAAACGCACAACCAAAAACACAAACATATTCGCCCGACATCTATCGGCAAAATTTATGTAACAGCTGTGTGGGGCATCAGGTTCAGTTTTACCGTTTATAGAAAGCAAGTGACGCCATTACGGATAAGCGCGATCGTGTTCCGTCGAATTGGTTTTTCGCAGAATTTTGTGGTTTTAACTGGGCAAAATCGCTGGTAAATAGTGTGTAACGATAATTCGTGGTACCCGGAAAGTGCGTGATAGAAGTATTGATCGGTAAAAGTGATGTGAACCTTGGAAAATTGAGAGAACATTTTTGATATATAACCAACAATGAATGCACATCCCATGAGGTGCGAGGGCCGTTCGTTCGGATCCTCATGAATACATGTTTCATGACATTATGAGCGCCGTTCGTTCGGATCCTCATGTCTTCATATTGGGACTGTCACGAATCCATAAAAGAAAAAACAGAAGCCCCAAAAGCAAACGCACAACCAAAAACACAAACATATTCGCCCGACATCTATCGGCAAAATTTATGTAACAGCTGTGTGGGGCATCAGGTTCAGTTTTACCGTTTATAGAAAGCAAGTGACGCCATTACGGATAAGCGCGATCGTGTTCCGTCGAATTGGTTTTTCGCAGAATTTTGTGGTTTTAACTGGGCAAAATCGCTGATAAATAGTGTGTAACGATAATTCGTGGTACCCGGAAAGTGCGTGATAGAAGTATTGATCGGTAAAAGTGATGTGAACCTTGGAAAATTGAGAGAACATTTTTGATATATAACCAACAATGAATGCACATCCCATGAGGTGCGAGGGCCGTTCGTTCGGATCCTCATGAATACATGTTTCATGACATTATGAGCGCCGTTCGTTCGGATCCTCATGTCTTCATATTGGGACTGTCACGAATCCATAAAAGAAAAAACAGAAGCCCCAAAAGCAAACGCACAACCAAAAACACAAACATATTCGCCCGACATCTATCGGCAAAATTTATGTAACAGCTGTGTGGGGCATCAGGTTCAGTTTTACCGTTTATAGAAAGCAAGTGACGCCATTACGGATAAGCGCGATCGTGTTCCGTCGAATTGGTTTTTCGCAGAATTTTGTGGTTTTAACTGGGCAAAATCGCTGGTAAATAGTGTGTAACGATAATTCGTGGTACCCGGAAAGTGCGTGATAGAAGTATTGATCGGTAAAAGTGATGTGAACCTTGGAAAATTGAGAGAACATTTTTGATATATAACCAACAATGAATGCACATCCCATGAGGTGCGAGGGCCGTTCGTTCGGATCCTCATGAATACATGTTTCATGACATTATGAGCGCCGTTCGTTCGGATCCTCATGTCTTCATATTGGGACTGTCACGAATCCATAAAAGAAAAAACAGAAGCCCCAAAAGCAAACGCACAACCAAAAACACAAACATATTCGCCCGACATCTATCGGCAAAATTTATGTAACAGCTGTGTGGGGCATCAGGTTCAGTTTTACCGTTTATAGAAAGCAAGTGACGCCATTACGGATAAGCGCGATCGTGTTCCGTCGAATTGGTTTTTCGCAGAATTTTGTGGTTTTAACTGGGCAAAATCGCTGGTAAATAGTGTGTAACGATAATTCGTGGTACCCGGAAAGTGCGTGATAGAAGTATTGATCGTTAAAAGTGATGTGAACCTTGGAAAATTGAGAGAACATTTTTGATATATAACCAACAATGAATGCACATCCCATGAGGTGCGAGGGCCGTTCGTTCGGATCCTCATGAATACATGTTTCATGACATTATGAGCGCCGTTCGTTCGGATCCTCATGTCTTCATATTGGGACTGTCACGAATCCATAAAAGAAAAAACAGAAGCCCCAAAAGCAAACGCACAACCAAAAACACAAACATATTCGCCCGACATCTATCGGCAAAATTTATGTAACAGCTGTGTGGGGCATCAGGTTCAGTTTTACCGTTTATAGAAAGCAAGTGACGCCATTACGGATAAGCGCGATCGTGTTCCGTCGAATTGGTTTTTCGCAGAATTTTGTGGTTTTAACTGGGCAAAATCGCTGGTAAATAGTGTGTAACGATAATTCGTGGTACCCGGAAAGTGCGTGATAGAAGTATTGATCGGTAAAAGTGATGTGAACCTTGGAAAATTGAGAGAACATTTTTGATATATAACCAACGCAAAAGCGCATTGTGTCCGCTTCGGATATAGAATACCGAATTGTGAAGAATTGTTGGTAATAGATGTAGTAGATTTATGCAACTAATAACTTTCTTAAGAAAAAAAAAGAGGAGGAAAAGAAGTTCTGAGATTATTTTTGCATCGTTTGTAAAGCAAGTGACGCCATTACGGATAAGCGCGATCGTGTTCCGTCGAATTGGTTTTTCGCAGAATTTTGAGGTTTTAACTGGGCAAAATCGCTGGTAAATAGTGTGTAACGATAATTCGTGGTACCCGGAAAGTGCGTGATAGAAGTATTGATCGGTAAAAGTGATGTGAACCTTGGAAAATTGAGAGAACATTTTTGATATATAACCAACAATGAATGCACATCCCATGAGGTGCGAGGGCCGTTCGTTCGGATCCTCATGAATACATGTTTCATGACATTATGAGCGCCGTTCGTTCGGATCCTCATGTCTTCATATTGGGACTGTCACGAATCCATAAAAGAAAAAACAGAAGCCCCAAAAGCAAACGCACAACCAAAAACACAAACATATTCGCCCGACATCTATCGGCAAAATTTATGTAACAGCTGTGTGGGGCATCAGGTTCAGTTTTACCGTTTATAGAAAGCAAGTGACGCCATTACGGATAAGCGCGATCGTGTTCCGTCGAATTGGTTTTTCACAGAATTTTGTGGTTTTAACTGGGCAAAATCGCTGGTAAATAGTGTGTAACGATAATTCGTGGTACCCGGAAAGTGCGTGATAGAAGTATTGATCGGTAAAAGTGATGTGAACCTTGGAAAATTGAGAGAACATTTTTGATATATAACCAACGCAAAAGCGCATTGTGTCCGCTTCGGATATAGAATACCGAATTGTGAAGAATTGTTGGTAATAGATGTAGTAGATTTATGCAACTAATAACTTTCTTAAGAAAAAAAAAGAGGAGGAAAAGAAGTTCTGAGATTATTTTTGCATCGTTTGTAAAGCAAGTGACGCCATTACGGATAAGCGCGATCGTGTTCCGTCGAATTGGTTTTTCGCAGAATTTTGAGGTTTTAACTGGGCAAAATCGCTGGTAAATAGTGTGTAACGATAATTCGTGGTACCCGGAAAGTGCGTGATAGAAGTATTGATCGGTAAAAGTGATGTGAACCTTGGAAAATTGAGAGAACATTTTTGATATATAACCAACAATGAATGCACATCCCATGAGGTGCGAGGGCCGTTCGTTCGGATCCTCATGAATACATGTTTCATGACATTATGAGCGCCGTTCGTTCGGATCCTCATGTCTTCATATTGGGACTGTCACGAATCCATAAAAGAAAAAACAGAAGCCCCAAAAGCAAACGCACAACCACAAAAACACAAACATATTCGCCCGACATCTATCGGCAAAATTTATGTAACAGCTGTGTGGGGGATCAGGTTCAGTTTTACCGTTTCTAGAAAGCAAGTGACGCCATTACGGATAAGCGCGATCGTGTTCCGTCGAATTGGTTTTTCGCAGAATTTTGTGGTTTTAACTGGGCAAAATCGCTGGTAAATAGTGTGTAACGATAATTCGTGGTACCCGGAAAGTGCGTGATAGAAGTATTGATCGGTAAAAGTGATGTGAACCTTGGAAAATTGAGAGAACATTTTTGATATATAACCAACGCAAAAGCGCATTGTGTCCGCTTCGGATATAGAATACCGAATTGTGAAGAATTGTTGGTAATAGATGTAGTAGATTTATGCAACTAATAACTTTCTTAAGAAAAAAAAAGAGGAGGAAAAGAAGTTCTGAGATTATTTTTGCATCGTTTGTAAATACTGTATGTAAAACCATATTTTTCTTCGTACGTCTTAACTTGCGATTTGTTAGTTTATCGTTAATTTTCTATACAACAAGATTCTGGAAATCCCATAACTATAACAAACACACAACTTTAAGTCGCTCTTGGCGAATCACTCGCTCTATTGGGTTTCATCGTGTCGCTTGTGCAATAGTTTGTCGTTTTGATTGTAAAGAAAGGATAAAAACAGCCCGAAAAATAGCGTGCAGCCGTCATCCGTTAAACAATTGGAATCTTGGCGGAACAGATGTCGTTTACACATACATACCGTTTGGAGATTTTTCGTTTACACATCCATACAGTTTGGAGATTTTTTCTGGATAATCTGGATAATTGATGGTGATTTCAAACCGGTAAATATTTTATTGACTGCAGATTATTACATCGACTTCTAATTAAGCAAGTGGTGAAATTTTGGCAAAAGTACTAAGACAAAAGTGATATAGTGTATTAAGTTTATATAACCGTAAAGTTTCGAGTTTTGCTAGTAAATTTTCATAGTGTCAAGGGCTCGTCATCGCAGCTGGCGCCCACCGGTTTTCTTGCTAGTCGTCTTTCTTCTGCTGTGCTTCCTTCCTATAGAATCAGTTCGCGTGAGTTTTGTTGCGTGCAAACACCACGGTGTCGCCTTTGGGGTTTTGACCACGTGGTTGTTGCGGTGCCGTACAGGTTGGTTGTTTTCGCCTTCTTGGTTTTGAGATACAGCTAACTTGTCCGGTTCTGTATGCGACAAAGCTCCGATTAAAGTACATTTGTGTTGTCATTCGCCTCCATCTATGGATTTTCGGTTTCATAACTTTGAAACATAGATGGAACAGCGGATGATCGCACAAATTCAATTTTGTGAATTCAACAGTTATTCTCTTTTGTCTTTCTATCCTTTTCGAACTCTCGAAATTGAACATCGTTTACACATCCGGTTAATAGTCAATTTCAATCTCATTCACCTGTAATTTCATCCGCATCAAATTATATACACCCAAACTCGGAATCAATTCATGACTATCATGTAACCAGACGATCCATAAATCACTCAGTTCTTTCTTTGCCCATATCCAAATGGGGAATTTATTTCGACGGCACTAAAACTAGTTTTAGTGCACAGTCTTTCATTTATCGCTTGAAAGCTATGGCCGATTCTCAAAAAGTTTCCTATGAGAATCTATCCCAATGTTTCCACATTTTCCTAAAAGGACCAGCTCTTGAGTGGTTTTGGAAACACCACGAGATGCACTCGCATCAAATAAATTGGACTTCCCTCACCACAGCTTTTCTTAACCGATATTCAACCTTCACGGTAGATATCGATATTCTTCGGCAGATGGATGCTCGTCTTGGGGGGCAACCAAGAGTCCTTCATCGAATTTTACGATGCATTGGAAGCCCTGTCTCTCCAATTACGTCAGGGAATGTCAGATGTTGACTTCCAGCATACGGTGTTCAGGAACATGAACAGGAGACTTCGCGACCACCTTGCTGGTCGATATTTCAACAGCACGCAGGAACTAGTTCAATGCTGCGTGTCCGTGGAAGCTGTGTGGAATTTGCATAAACCAGAAAAACTACACGCTTTTCAGCGAGCTAATCACTTTGTTCATGAACTAAATCAGTCCGATGCCCCTGATGTTCTAGTGGAGGCTTTCAAGCCACAATCTACTCTCTAGCGGTCCGAATTTCTCGTCTGCTGGAACTGTAAAGAAATGGAACATTCATTTTCTAATTGTTCGATACCTATCAAAGGTATCTTTTGTTTCGGTTGTGGAGCACCTGGAACTCTTAAGGTGCGTTGCCAAAAATGCAATCCTTCGGTAAACGGCAACAGGAGTGTTTCGAGGTTGGGGAATCGAATCACTCCCAACAAATCGAATCTTCCATTACATTCCAACCGTGTGAGACCTTCCACCGAGGAAGCAGCCACCAACATCGATCCCGAATTCCATCGTCGCCACTAGAGGCGAGATCTTTCAATTCCTCTTTATCGGGTACTTCTGATTTTGCATCAGATCTCATTCAGTCCGTAGACATCGCTACTCAGACTGAATCTGTTACTCCTTCTTCACACAAATTTTCCGTCTATGGTAATTTATCAACAATAGTTGATCCTTCTGTCATTCAGCCAAATAAATTTGGCATTTCTTTTAAAAGCCTTCGTCGACGTTCGCGTTCAATTGTATACTTTCGCGCTAAACGTGCCTTACGTCGATTAGCAGTTAGCTCCATGATATCTGACAAGGTTCCTAATGATCTTCGTCCATATTGTGACATTTACGTCAAAAACCACAAACTTACAGGTTTGATGGATAGTGGAGCTAGCGTTAGTGTGTTAGGTCAGGGTTCTTTGGATCTAATTGAGGAATTAGATCTAACTCTACACACAGTAAAGGCTAATATTCAAACGGCGTCTGGACAGTCCGAATCTGTCCTCGGTTATATTCTCGTTCCAGTTCGTTACGGCTCTGAAACAAAACCTTTACGGTTTTTAGTCGTCCCTTCGTTAGCTAACAAGCTGTATCTTGGAATCGACTTCTGGAACACTTTTAATATAGCACCGGTGCAAATGCCTATTATAGGTGAGCTTCGTGAAACCCTTCCTGCTGCCTCTAATGAGGACCTTTCGACATATCATAAATTGTCAGCTGACCAAGAGCAACAATTACAGAAAGTAATTGATAAATTTCCATCTTTCAATAAACTTGGTCTAGGAAAGACGCATTTGGTTTCTCACCACATAGACACTGGATTCGCTAAACCCATTAAGCAAAGGCATTATGCTATTCCTCCGGTTGTGCAAGACTTATTGTACCAAGAACTGGATCGTATGCTCTCGTTGGGGGTTATTTGTGAGAGTAATAGTTCTTGGAGCGCACCAGTGACTTTAGTTCGTAATCCTGGTAAAGTGCGCTTATGCTTAGATGCACGACGGCTTAATGAGGTTACTATCAAAGACGCATATCCTCTACCCTTAATAGACGGTCTGCTCGCACGATTAAGGTCCACTAAGTTCATTACTAGCTTAGATTTGAAGGACGCCTTTTGGCAGATACCCCTTGATCCTGAATCTCAGGAAAAAACAGCCTTCACGGTGCCGGGTCGTCCTTTATACCAATTTAAAGTTATGCCTTTCGGTCTTTGCAACGCTCCACAAACCATGTGTCGTCTTATGCACAAGAGCTGCATGACAAGATCTTTGTCTACCTAGATGACTTGCTGATCACTAGTTCCTCTTTCGACGAACATATCGACCTTCTCATCACAGTTGCTAATTTATTATCAGCTGCTGGTTTGACAATTAATGTCGAGAAAAGCAAGTTCATCCAGCGTGAGATTAAGTATCTGGGTTATGTGGTAAGTGATGGAATACTCAAAACCGATCCATCTAAAGTCTCTAGCATCGTTGACTACCCAACACCTAAGTCAGCTAGAGACGTAAGACGATTCATGGGGATGGCTGGCTGGTACCGTAGGTTTATCAGTCGCTTTGCCTCCATCACGGCACCGTTGACAGATCTTTTGAGGGGCAAATCTTCATTTAAATGGACCGACGCAGCAGAAAACTCCTTTCAGCAGGTTAAACAAGCCTTAGTTTCTGCCCCTGTTCTCATCAACCCTGACTTCAACAAACCCTTTGTTATCCAATGCGATGCTAGCACTACCGGAATAGGTAGCGTCCTCTTTCAAAAGGACGAGAATGGTCATGAACACCCTATAGCTTTCATGTCCGCTAAGCTCACTTCTGCTCAGAAAAACTTCACCATTACTGAGCTTGAGTGTTTAGCTGCAGTTCAAAGCGTGAAGAAATTCCGCGCGTACATTGAAGGCTTACCATTCACGGTCATTAATGACCATGCTAGTTTAAAGTGGTTGATGAATCAACAGGACTTGTCTGGCAGATTGGCCCGTTGGAGCCTGAAACTTCAAGGTTTCAACTTTTCAATCCAACATTGTAAAGGCTCTGCAAACACCGTCCCTGATGCATGATCTCGAATCCACGAGCGAATTGAAAGTATTTCCGTTTCTTCTTTGGCGTTTTTACCTGAGCACACTCACATTAGCGAACTTCTTCCTGATTCCACGTTTTTAGAACCCGATTATTTAGAGCGCATTCTTCTGATCTCTAAGCAACCTGAACGGTTTCCTAATATCTGGGTTCGCGACGGGAAAGTTTTTATCAATACTGGCAGTATTTCGGATACCGATATAGACATCCCTCGAACCAAACTATGGGTTCCGGACAGTCAACAACATAAGGCGCATGACAGTCCGACTTCATCTCATTGTGGCACACGTAAGACCACTGAGATTCTTCGCCGCTTTTATTATTGGCCTACTCTCACTAAAGACGTTTCGACATACATTTCCAATTGTGTTACTTGTAAGCAAGTCAAACCATGTCATCAAGTCTTGAGACCTCCGATGGGTCAAGAACGTGTTTCTGATAGGCCGATGCAACGACTTTTCATCGACTTTCTAGGGCCTTATCCACGTTCCAAAAGCGGAAATACCCAACTCTTCATAGTGCTAGATCACTATACTAAATTTATTTGGTTAAAAGCTATGCCCAAAGCTACTGCAGAATCTGTTATCAAATCTCTTCTCGATATTTTTCACACTTTTGGTGTACCTGAGTTTCTCCATTCTGACAACGGCGTGCAGTTTACGTCCAAACACTTCGCACAATTGATGCAGGACTATGGCGTGTCACATATTTTCACTCCTCGGTATTCTCCGCAATCGAACGCTTCTGAGAGGACTAACCAGTCTGTTTTGTCTGCTATTCGAACATATATTGGGGAGGACCATCGGAACTGGGACGGGCATCTCAGGGAGTCGTGTGCAGCATTTCGCAATGTTGTGCACGAGTCTACGGGATGTTCGCCACATTTCCTCATGTTCGGATTTCAGGCGATTAGACATGGTTCAGATTATAATCTGCTAAGACAGTTATCCTCATTTGAGGATGGCGAAGTCGAATTGTCCACTCAGACCGATCGATTGAGGAGAATTCACAAGCGAGTCCGTGCCAGGCTTGCAGATGCCTACGCCAAGGGCCAACGCCGGTATAGTTTACGCGTTCGAGCACGAGCCTTTTCGCCAGGTCAACTGGTATATGTGCGCAATCACGTTTTGAGTAGTGCTGCAGAGGGATTCGCAGCCAAATTAGCCCCGAAATTTGTGCAGGCGAAAGTGGTTCGTTCAGTTGGACAGGTTTCATACGAGTTGGAGGATTTGAAGGGAAAGCATCTGGGAATATTCCACACACAGGATATTCGTACCTAATGCAGGTATAATTATAGTCTTTCACGTTTGGTGATGAACACGCTTCCGACATTCCCTTTCTTCACACACACCCTTTTCTTAGTCTATTTTGGCTATATTAGCTATATTTGTGTACTACACGTACCCTTTATATATACACTTTTGTTTACTAGATCACGATTCTCTTTCCTTAAGCAAATGACCTTCTTTAGCCCGGCTCCTTAAGAGACTCTTCTCAGGGCGAGGTCGTCTCCACGTTTGTTACGCCGCCTTTTCATAAAAATTTATGAAGATTGAAAAAAGGCCGTTCTTTCGCATTCTCATGAATGCACATCCCATGAGGTACGAGGGCCGTTCGTTCGGATACTCATGTCTTCATATTGGGACTGTCACGAATCCATAAAAGAAAGAAAAGAAGCCCCAAAAGCAAACGCACAACCACAAAAACACAAACATCAAGTCCAGTTTTACCGCAAGTCCAGTTTTACCGTTTGTAGAAAGCAAGTGACGCCATTACGGATAAGCGCGATCGTGTTCCGTCGAATTGGTTTTTCGCAGAATTTCGCGGTTTTAACTGGGCAAAATCGCTGGTAAATAGCGTGTAACGATAAATCGTGGTACCCGGAAAGTGCGTGATAGAAGTATTGATCGGTAAAAGTGATGTGAACCTTGGAAAATTGAAAGAACATTTTTGATAGATAACCAAAGCAAAAGCGCATTGTGTCGGCTTCGGATATAGAATACCGAATTGCGAAGAATTGTTGGTAATAGATGTAGTAGATTTATGCAACTAATTACTTTCTTAAGAAAAAAAAAAAAAAGAGAAGGAAAAGAAGTTCTGAGATTATTTTTGCATCGTTTGTAAATACTGTATGTAAAACCATATTTTTCTTCGTACATCTTATCTATCGTACATCTTATCTATCTATCGTTAATTTTCTATACAACAAGATTCTGGAAATCCCATAACTATAACAAACACACGACTATAAGTCGCTCTTGGCGAATCACTCGCTCTATTGGGTTTCCTCGTGTCGTTTATGCAATAGTTTGTCGTTTTGATTGTATAGAAAGGATAAAAACAGCCCGAAAATAGCGTGCAGCCGTCATCCGTTAAACAATTGGAATCTTGGCGGAACAGACGTCCTTTACACATACATACCGTTTGGAGATTTTTCGTTTACACATCCATACCGTTTGGAGATTTTTTCTGGATAATTGATGGTGATTTCAAACCGGTAAATATTTTATTGACTGCAGATTATTACATCGAACTGCAGATTATTACATCGACTTCTAATTAAGCAAGTGGTGAAATTTTGGCAAAAGTACTAAGACAAAAGTGATATAGTGTATTAAGTTTGGTTATAAATTGTAGCACCAAAGTTATAAAGTTGCCTCGGCTAATAAGCTTGATATTTTGTTTTTGGTTTAAAAAGGAAATGGTTTGTTTAAAAAAAAAAAAGTAAATGATTTGTTTTAAACAGGGAATGATTAGTTTAATAAATAAAATGTGTGAAATAAACAAGTAAAAATCGTATTATTGTGTGTGTGTGCGAGAATTTTCCCTAGGGATGTCGGCGTGCGGTATCGCGCCTTAACGATGTTCGGTGTCGCGAGTGTTTCTTCCGCTCTCCTGTTTGTTGTTACTTCCGCTTTGTAAATGTGGTTACCTCCGGTGACCTAGTCCGGGATTTAAAAAAAAATGAATTTTTTGAAACCCAACAACATCAACTCATCATACGACACCTGTCTGGCATCATCCAACACCTAGACCAGCGAAGCAGTCGTTCCCACGTCCGAGGAATTTCCTGCCGTGCACGTTCCGCAGCGTCAGCAACCGAGGTGACATATAGAAAAGCTAAGCGAATACTGGTAGTCTTTAGTAGATCTGCAGACCATTCGGTCATTTGAATAAAATAAAATATTTTTTTACTTGAAACCGCAAGTGTTTCATTAACTTGTATTTCCTATATTAGGTATTCAAAAGATTCAAAAATTGCATTCACTTCAACAATGGTGAAGTATGTCACATTGCAATCACATACATTAACGTGAAGTCGGCTTCGAATTTTTCAATCCTCAATCGCTCGATCCGCATCTTTTAACGCCCAAGTCGATCCAACCTTGTAAAATTTCGTGATCGGATCGACTTAACTCAAATCAATCCACTGCGCGTATACAACACGGCTTGACTAATCCTAAGCCGGTTTGAAACCACGTTATAAACGATGCTACTGACGTTGGCCTGGAGATAAAACAAAACAGTCGGCAACAAGACAGCGAAGCGATTAGACCAAACAGTAATCTTGTGTAGTATTTGCCTTTTGTGTAGTCATTCTGACAATTATTTGATTTACTTGAATATTATATGAATAAAGTATGCTATTACAACACGGTTGTATAGTAATTAAAATATTTTCTGTCTACCTTGCAAGAAGTGTAATGAAGAGTAAATTGTTATTTTGCAGCCAGTTTCGATTCAATTTTTGTAAAAATACCTTTAATAAAATCGACTTAAACGTTTTGAGGTGTTTTAATTTGAAAGGAAAAAATACTTTCTTAGATTTGTTTTTAAGAAGGCAAAGTTATAACTTTGTTAACAAGCAATCGTAGCAGGTTACCTCACGAAAAAAAAACGTTCGAAAGTAAGTTACGATAAACGTGAAGTTTCGGAAACTTGATCGAGGGGTGTCGGTACAAGTGACGCAATTCGTACCTTAGTAGATTCGAGACTTGAGGGTTCTACGTCGTGAGCGTACAAGGATTATTACGATCGGTTTTATGCGAAATTGAAAATAGTGATGTGTCGCGAAACCCCCTTGACCTATCAAATGCTGTATATGGAGTTCATTTGGAGCGACGCAGCTTTGCAATGCGGTTAGCACACACAGCATCTAGTACATACATGTAACACATTTTTAGTTGCAAGCTTTGCCTCTATGGCACTGTTGTCGATGTGGGAATTAAGATGGTGAGTGTTTTTTGTGATTGCCATTTTTGAAAAATACAGTCTTCTAATTTTGGCCATCAAATAGAATATACAAGTTTATTCTACGTTTAACAAATTTAGTAAGATTGCCACCGACAATTTTAATATTGTTGTCCCCGATCATGTCAATCACATTTCGAGATGACTAACAAAGAACAATCACTTCGGCATGGAACCGAAAAACCAGAAACCGAGAAATCTGAAGCCACCGCTGCAGACGAAATTGCACAGGACTCACCAACTGCGATCAATGACATCGGTCAAGTACGTATCCCACCATTTTGGAGTACTAGACCAACACTGTGGCTCGCTTGTGTTGAAGCACAATTTCAAGTCTGTAAAACGCGCTCAGGTACCATGAAATTTGACAAAATAGAGAACTGGACTGCGCGATATTAGATGCAATAAGCGACATCGTGGAAAACCCCCAACATCAAACAAATATGACGCTTTGAAATCAAGACTCATCAGCGTCTTCGCACCATCTGAAGAAACTCAAAGCCGCATAATGCTCACTGGAATGGATTACCCAACGAAACGAATTTACACGAAGATGCTTTCTAGATGATAACTATTTGCATCGCTAGAAAAAAGGCTGGTTTGTTTGGCATAATCTTATATGTCTAATTCAACGGAACAACACAATTTTAAAATCAATTGAATTTGCACTGGGCGCATTAAGGCCCCCACTCACGAGCAGTACATCAGTCCAAATGGCCTGAGGCCAGGCCGATATCTCACCGTGTGTGGGAGAACTTGGATGGACTCATGGACTGAAACAACCAATTTGCATTTCCAATCAATCCAAAGTCCATGGACTCAGGCCATCGGGATTTTTTTGGCTCGACCGTGTGTGGGAAAATAGTAGGATGAATTTAGACAATCGATAAAATGGATTAATCGTGTGTGTTGCTTTGCACGCTGACCTGTGACAAGCTCATTGTCTGTTTCTATGATTATTTTGTTTAATCGAAAAATTCAGCATTATGGATAGTGGTGGCCATGATTTTGTTTTGGAAGTTATCGATTAATATAGGTCACATGAATGTATATTATATTACTTGACCCAAAGCCTGCAACCACTTGCTAAGTACCGCAAAGCAACGGTTAATCTTTCGTGAGGAGTGATAGTTTGACTCATATTTGTATCCTTTCGTTTGATAAATGGAGTGACCAACTATAGCAACGTGTTATATGTCGTATCATCCATTCTTAAATAATTTTGCCAATCAGAAGGCTCAAGTGTGAGTTTTTGTTTACCAAATTTTACAATTTTCGCCACTTCCTTTTTGGCTTTCGTTGCTTTATGTAGATGCAAGTTGTAATTGCCAAAAAAATCCTTCCTATGCTTCTGATCCATTATTAGATTAAACATATTTTTTTCTTCAAGTTTATCTTTATTTTTTTCTAAATTAATGACAGAAAATGAAATGGACTGACTAGATCGAGGCTCTATCGTGAGTGGCGAGCTAAACCAAACGGACTCAAGCCAAATGGGCTCAGGCCATTTGGACTGCTCGTGAGTGTGAAGAACGTTTTTTTACTCCCTCAGCTTACAAATTTTGGGGACTCAGCAAAGATCGGAAAAGCATTTTCATCCCGATAAATTTTAATCATGGTGTCGCGTGTCTTCGAGTCGTGAAGTGAGCAAAAGAAATATTTCGTGACGTCTAAATTGTGATCCGACATTTTGTGCTAAATACTACGCCATTTAGCTATTGTGTATGTTGTTCAACTGCTGTAAGTGTGTGGGACCTGTGCCAACACAAGTAAATTGTGTATAACGTTGAACGTGGTGCTGTACTTTTAGAGCTGAAAACCGATCGTGTGTGTGTTTGAAGCGTTATTGGAAAGGTGTATAAACAGTACGTTTGAATCAGTGGAGTGGTGTCCGAGAAAAATGGTGGAGGCGAAAGACGAAATGGCGCAATTAAAAGACGATAAAGAGTGTGATGTGAGATATAAATTGACATTAGATAGAGTGGATGAGATGAGTGTTGGTCAGATACGAGCTGAGCTCCAGAAGCGGGGGCTTGAAATAGTAGGCAGTAAGGTGACTGTAAATAAAAATATGTGCGATGCTGACTGTATTAGTGAAGACGATAATGATGGAAGTGGTTGTGTAGATAGTGACAAAAAGGAGCACATAGCTATGTCAATCAAATCTTCCACACATAGTAAATTGTGTAGCTATAGCTGTGAAAGGGAACCTGGAGGACAGAAATTAGCTTTTAGAGATGTGGAAGACTCCATTGAAAAGTTTAGTGGTTGTGGTGATATTCCAGTAAAAAAGTGGAAAGAAGAGATAAAAACTCTAGCGCACCTGAACCGCTAGAAACACTAATGTTCGAAGAGCAGTAGAAGAATCGTGCAGGTTTTGAGTGCATATTCCACCACATGTGCTGCTTATTACGGCCAAACTGTTTCAAATGCCACGTTTTACTTTCGTCTTAAGAATGCATTATAACTCATATGGTGCAAGGTTTCAGATATTACCACTGGCATGAATTTCAACGTTTATGAGAGCAAAACACGGGTTAATTATATTCGTTATCAGTTGCTTATTTCACATAATTTTGAAAGCAGCATCTCATATAACATCAATGAAGAAAATGCTCAGTGCCTGCAGCACTGTAACTGAAGTTGGTGTTTGGGGCTGCGATCCGAAAAATTTGCAGAACTTTGCGAATTGTAACATCGGTTATTTATTTTCATTGTAAATGTTTCCGTTATGTATACTAACTGTAAGCATTTATTGATACAAAAGTAGCACAACCGACTCGTGCTGGCAACCTTTCGCCAGTATCAAAGCCAAGAATATATCAAATCTGCTTCACGTTGTTTAATTACATTCGAAGTTATAGGAGTATAAAGAAATTTAGGGTTACCTGCAGCTAGTTTTTTCAAATGATCGAAAGCTTAATATTTGCTGTTTATTGTCACTACAATATCATTACCATTTGAAAATTCTACGATAAAACCGCTTAATAAAGATATTGCAATTAAACACAAAACCAACAATAGCTGGCAACCCTATCGTGTCTTTTCAACCAAATTTGGCCTGAATAATGCTTATGACAGGTTTCATTAATTGTATGAAATTCGTATTGATTTCATGACTGCACTGGAAGTTATAGTGCAAAAAGTTTTATTTTCCTGAGCGAATTTTCAAAACCAAAGACACAAAAATTACCATAGCTGGTAGCACCAATCAAATTTTTCAACCAAATTTCCACCAAACAGAGATTAGAGTTAGGTTTAGCTTCTGTGTCAATTTCATGAAAATCTGGTAACTTATTCACATTTCATAGGGCAAAAAGCAGTTTTTTTTCTTTGTAATTTTTTAAGATGGCACCACTGGCACAGAGTTGCCCACAATTCAAAATCGCTTCTATCAAATCTGGTCTTACTTAAGTCCAATGCATTCTGTAAATTTTAGCTGTATCTGATTATTGGTTCGTGAGTTTCCGTGAACAGAAGTTTTTGATGCTAAAAATATAGGTTAACTGGGAGAGGGTTACCGTTCTTGTCCGACATGAAATTTCCAAAGTTTTATTTTGAACGTGTAGATAAAACATAAGATTTATATACAGATTGGTTTTATTGTAAGAAACGGACATTTTTTTGAATATTCGATGGTTTGAATGTTTTCACTTCCAAATTTTTTTTTTCAAAATGAAGACACCAAAATTATCACAGCTGGCAGCTCCAACCGAATTTTTCGACCAAATTTCTACCAAACGTGGCTTAAAGTAAGGTCCAGCAATTGTGTAAGTTTCGTCAAAATCGAACGATTCAATCAGAATTTATAGGGCTAAAAACAGTTATCTTTTTTAGTGGTTTTTCAAGATGGCACCACTGGCACAGAATCGCCCGCATTTCAAAATCACTTCTATCAGACCTGGTCCTATTTAAGGTCAATACATGCTGTGAATTTCAAATAATTCTGTTCATCGGATCGTGAGTTTCCGTGAACAGAAATTTTTGATGCTAAAAATATAGGTAAATTGGGCAAGGGTTGCCAGGCGTGCCCGTAATACCATATCTTTTTTTTTTTTTTGGTTTTGTAAACAAAGCACAAGATTTACATATGAAAGGCTTATTTTTGAAGAAACGGCATTTTTTCAAGAGAGACGATGATTTGGAGGTTTTCACTTTCAGTACCTACCCTTGCTACAGGGTTGCCAGCACGCTCATTAAAAGCCACACAAATCTACAACCAAATAATATCAATATGTCCTGAAAATTTGGTAATGATTGAATAGCTCTGTCAAAAGTTATCGAAATTTAAAAATTTTCAAATTTTCCCGTCCTCTTTTTAGGCACCCAGCGCACACATAGGGTTAAAAAATTCCAAAGCATTATCCGATTCATATGTAAAACACGTTAGAAATTTATTTCATTAACTTTATTTTTGTGAAAATCATTTGTGCACGAAATAATAGGTATATTAAAAATATCACTTAAATGCCCGCCGGCGCGAAAAGGTTTACAATAACTGACATTTAAAGAGACCTGGACCTATTCTGCATATACACCAATGTATCCTGAAAGTTTCAGCTCAATCGAATGGCGCGTTCCCGAGATTATCTCACTGAAATTTTTTGTACATATATATATATATATATATAGAAATATGAATTTTTGGCCGAATCGATTTTAATACTAATGTTCTTCGAACATTAGTAAAAACTGAGTATTATCCTGTTATGATAGTGTATCACCCTTATATATCTTTGTTCATTTCTTGGTCACGTTGTGCTGACTAATCATTTCATATGTATAAAAACTCAAATTAAATACTTATAATTGTTCACTTCTAAATTGGCGTTTCATTTCACTACATGGTAGCAGAGCGTAGTTCTAATCGTATATAATCCGCAGTCCACGTTTATTCGTAATCGGATAGAAAGCGCTAAGTTGATTTTTCGCGAAATTTGATATCGTTGTGTTCGTTGTGTCGTGATATCGTTAAGTGGCAGTTCTTTATTTGAAGATCGAGATACGGCAAAGGCTAGTTGAAATGGCGAAAGATTTCGATGTCGAAAAACTTAAGGGTAGTGAGAACTTCCATACGTGGTGTTTCGCGATAGAAAATGTGCTAGCGTATAGGGGACTAGACATATGCATTTCCGCGGTGGATGCGGAGATGAGTGAAGAAAAGCATGGCAATTATTGCTTTAAGTGTTGATAGCTCCAAATATGTGCACATACAGAAGTGTTCCACTGCCACGGAGGTTTGGTAGACCCTGAAAAAACTGTACGAGGAAAAAGGGCGATCCATCAAAATTGGGTTGTTACGGAACCTAATTTCTACACGTCTCGAAGACTGTGATGGAATGCAACAGTTTGTCGACCGCATAATAACCTGCCCGAACAAATTAGTTGGGATCGGATTCAAAATATCCGATGAATGGATTGGTGCGATTATTTTGGCTGAATTGACGGATCAGTATATGCCATTCATAATGGGTATTGAGGCTTCAGGCGAAACTATAAAATCCGATGTGATTATCACAAAGTTGTTGGACAGCCAACCATGCGCGGGAATGGCAAAAGGCGAAGCATTGATAGGAAAACATGAAAAGCGTAAAAAAGAAAAGAAAAATTATCGAAAAAAATGCTACGTTTGAGATTCTCCGGAACATTTGAGCCTTGCATGCGATAAAAGTAAACCATCAAATGACACCGGAAAGGCCAAAACAGCATTCATAGTCACGGAAAAATTGAATTAGCCAAACGAATGGTATGTTGATTCTGGAGCCTCAAGTCACATGAGACCTTGCAAAAATTTGCTGACTAGAATGAGGCCAGTGAATGTGAAACACATTGTTGCGGCCAATAACTCGAATATGGGCGTAGAATGTGCTGGGAACGCGATTTTGACTTTAAATAAAAACGATATCGAAATAAACAATGTTTTACGCGTGCCCTCATTGACTGCTAATTTGTTATCGGTCCATTGCATTATTCAGCAAGGAAATAGTGTAATGTTCAATAAGAATGGATGCACCATTTTAGATTCGACGGATAACATCGTTGCGCAGTGTAAATCTGAAAATGGTGTTTATAAACTTCGTGGGGAAAGTAGTGATTTGTGTTTACTGACAAGCCAGAGAACTAATGCGATAACATGGCACAGACGGTTAGGACACATGAGCTATCAGCTTATGAAAAAAATGCGTGATTGTGCCGTTGATGGAATCAATTTCAGTGATGATGATGATGGTCAAGTGAGGCAGTGCGAAGTGTGTTCAAAGGCCAAACATTCGAGGTCACCATTAAAATCCAGTGAGAAACGATCCACAAATATCATAGAACTTATATATTCTGATTTAATGGGTCCGAGAGAACACGAACGATTGGTCACGCGAGATATATATTAGCTTTTGTAGACGATTGTTCAAGAAAAGTTTTTGTGTATTTCTTTAAGTCGAAATCCGAAGTGCTGAACACATTTATAGACGTCAAAAATTTCATTGAAAATCAAACTAATCTGAAAATAAAAACATTTCGATCGGACAACGGAAAAGAGTATGGCTTTGACCAGTTTGATAAGTTTTGTCAGGCAAATGGAATTCGTCATCAACGAACAGCACCCTATACTCCTCAGCAGAACAGAGTAGCTGAAAGGATGAATAGAACGTTAATTGAAAAGGCGAAAAGTCTTCTATTCGATGCAGATCTTCCGAAGTGTTATTGGGCCGAAGCAAGGAATATGGCGGCATATCTTACTAATCGAAGTATTTGTTCAACGACGAGGAAAGTTCCGATTGAGTTTTGCTACGGGAGCAGAGTGAATTTATTGAATTTGCAAATATTTGGGTCACCTGTGATGGTACATATCCCTAAACTGAAACGACGTAAATGGGATGCGAAGTCTAAAAGGATGTTTTTCGTCGGCCATGACAGCGATACAAAGGGATATCGTTGTATAGATAAGGAGACGAGAAAACTCACTATCAGTAGAGATGTGATTTTCCACGAAGACAACTCAGCAGATAAGTTCTACATCAAAGGCGTTGATATGCAGTATCCAGATGCAGTGAGGTATAGCGATTTTATGTGATGAGGAGTGCTAGACTTAGCACAACTCAGAACCAGACCGAAGTCCGGATCCAAGATGGCCAAGATCCAGCACAAGTGGAGGAATGGCCGCTGCCATCTTGGTTTCAGACTTCGGTCTAGTTCTGAGTTGTGCTGAGTCTAGCACTCCTCATCACATAAAATCGCTACAAATGGCACCCAACGTGGGGCCCGAAACTTGTTTTTGGGCAACCCACATGAGTGAGAAAATAGTTTATGAGTTTCGACTCATACTCCCCTCAAGACTTTACGTCTGTAATCCCTACAATTCCATTCTTACTCGCATGTCTTCGAATCGCCTCCTTGCGATTCCACTTATCTTCGTTCGAGAGAACAAAACTCTTTTAAAACAAGACATGCATTGCTAGCTCTTTCCCTTTTAGCCGCAAACATCCTACCCCAATCCCCTCCTATTAAATTCAATCCTTTTAGCATACCTCTTGGGTAGCTTCCCTTTGTGTTGTCTCTTGAGTTTTTTTGACTCTGGGTGCAACCTGGAGGTTGGCCGTGGATAACAGGTTTTGGTGGTTTACCGCCACTCCTGTCCCGGTCATCCGAAGGGCTCCTGCCCCACTTTGTGTCGGGAAGCTATCCCAACCTGATTATCCTTGTTGTCTTGACCCAGGTTTGGCTTTTGGCTCGGGTCTGGTTCAAGCTGTGGCGGATTACGTGGGGTTGGCGTGGTGCCGCCTACACGTCCCTGCAGCTTGGCAAGACTTGGACCATTTGCTGAATCTGAATCAAACAACAACATTGTTGTATTTTGATCCTCTGCTCCTCTCTTTTCAAGGAATTTCGGGTGGGCGAACAGTCCCCCATACTGGGCGATTCGCTTCTGGAATCGACCCAAGTTAATAGTCAAACTTAAACAATTTTCACACTTAAACAATTTTCACACTTAAACAATTTTCACACTTAAACAACTTCCACACTCAAACAATTTTCACACTTTAACATGTTTCACATTTAATTAAACTCATTCTTACATAAACAAATAAAAAAAAAATTTCACCATCTTTCCGTTTGTTTTGGAAAGCCAGCCAGCCGGCGGACCTGAAAAGTGGAAAGGATGGCGCTCAATGAGAAGGCCTACTAATATAAATTTTGAGTAATTTATTTTTGAAACCTACTTCGTATTTTTACGTTAAAACCTCTTTGGCAAAATTTGAAGTTTTCACGAGGTTTTGCTCCATTTGAAATTTACTTAGACTTAATTCATCTTGAAAAGTCAGACACACCACCTAGTGTACACTGGTTTTCGAATTTTTGGCACTTTAGCCTATTATCTTCGTTTTTTAGCTTTACCTCAGCATTTGGCTTAGGTTAAGTACTCCTAACATTGATTGGTTAGACACACCACTAGGTGTGCACTTATCCTCTATTTTGAGCTTCGGCACTTTGGCCTACTAATTATTAAGTATTGCTATTAGCAACTTTGGCTTAGGTTAAGAAACTTATACAAAAGAGTTAGACAAACATTGTTGTGCACTTGGTTGCTGCCTGGATTACCAGTGAACCACCTTTAGTTTTAAGCGTATTGATTTCATTAGTCACGTTATCGTGCAATTAATACTTGAATTTTCAAAATTTCTTCAAACTTAAACATGCCACTAAGACACAGTAGTGAAGACCTGTCTGGAACCACAGTGGAGGCTCAGTGCTCCATATTTCAGCAATCATTCACTGCTACCCAGGCCACGTATTCCACGAAATATGGACATAATTTCGAAATATGGACGTGCCTGGAGGAATGGCTTAAACATCACATGGATTGCCCGCTGTGCCGTGGACCACTGAGTCTCCCCTTAGGAGCCAGACAGGCCCCCACTGCTGCAGCATCTATGCCACGAGGGGCTCGGCCGAAGTCGCGGCGGCCGGGAGTAAAAACCCCAGGCATGCGATCCGAAGAATTGGACATAAGGGACTTCGATCTACAAGCCGAGTCGGGGGCGGAAGGTTTAGTTCAGCCACCTGGCCCACCATCGAAAGTGTCCCCAATATCTGACGTACCCTCAGAAGCCGCCGGAGTGCGCTCTATAGTGCACCGAGAATTAGGCGGACTGCAGCAACAGATTTCAGATCTGCAGAGCGGCATGCGCGCGATGCTGGAGCGCATGGCCGAATTGAACCTTCCGTCCCAAGCTGGTAATGTAGAGTCACCAAGATTAAACCCTCGCGCGCAATCGTTCGTACCCGTTCAGCGTTCTTACTTACCTCGCACCCCTCGTGGCAACAATGTACAGTTTCACCACGATAAGGTGGCTAGTATTATTGGTGGGTCGGGCTTAAAGTTCTCGGGTCGAGAATCGCCTGTGCCAGTAGAGGTATTTATTTATAGGGTCGCGCCTCTCACAAGGAATACACTGGGCGGAAATTTTAATATCCTATGCCAGCACATTCACCTTCTATTGACTGGACCAGCCGCTGATTGGTTCTGGAGGTTCCATAGAACAAGACGAGACTTCAGTTGGAGGGATCTGGAGTCGGTCCTGAGCGATCGATTCGGGGATCGCTTCACGGATGCCGACCTGATGGAGCAGATCAGAGGAAGGAAACAGCGACCCAATGAAAGTTTTGATGATTTCAGTGCGGAAATATATAAGCTAGTCGACTGCCTACAGCGCTCTATTGCCGACGCTGGCAGACATGCTTAGGCGCAATTTACTGCCAGATATTCGTCGTGGTTTGCTTCAAATTCACCTTCCCTCCGTCCGTATGCTCCGTCAGGGCGTCATCCATGTGGAGAATTTCAAAATGGAGTTCGGAGGCCACCGCCGTCCATCTCAATGGAGAAATGCCGCTGAAGAATTGTGTGAAGAAGACCCGCTGGACAATTTTGAGAACTCTCCTGAAGATCATGGAGTGGAAGCTGTCACGGTCCTGCCTACTTGCTGGAATTGAAAGAAGGTGGGACACCGTTTTGATGATTGTATGGAGGCCAGAACCATCTTTTGCTATGGCTGCGGAAAGGCAGATACGTATAAGCCAAATTGTGCGAACTGCCAAGCAAAAAAACGTACCGCAGGGAGCGCGGAACAAGATCTCACGCCTCCTCTAGAGCAAGCAACCTCCACGACGCTCCAGCAGGTAGACAGGACCAGTGATTTGACACCAAATTCCTTTGGCCCAGCCACCAATAATACTGGAGTCCAGACGTGTGGGGAACCCAACACCTTATCGATGCCACACTTACAGGCAGAGCCTCCTACATCTTTGACTTTTCTGCCATACCACCTAAGATGGCAGAAACATACGGCGGTCCGAGACCGAATCTTTAATTCTGAAATTGCACGACCGAAGCAAGATCGTTCCAAACCCAAGCGCTCAACGCTGAGGATGAGAGCATTCTACTATCGCATTCGGCGTTGGCGCTACCAGCTCAACTGTGCCACTCTGATGGACGTGCCTTCAGGTGACGTCCATCCATAAGCACAGGTTATGTTGTTTGGCCAACCAACAGCAGGCTTGATCGACACAGGAGCTTCCGTGAGCGTGATGGCGGCTGACTTGGCAAAGTCATTCCTCGAGAGGAACTCTTTTCACTGGAAAAGAGCTTCTCTCAGGTTGAAGACTGCATACGGCACACAACATCAAGCCGTAGGCCGAGTGTCAGTCGACATCACGTTCAGGGGAGTCACCAAGTCCTTGATGCTCTGGATAATCCCCACCCTCAGCCAAAACTTATATCTGGGAGTGGATTTCGTGCGTCAATTCGCCTTGGCTGCAGACCTGTTCGCGCCATCCCAACAAGTCAACACCACTAGTAGCCTCGAACAACTCGACGATCACGCCCACCCTCTCACACCGGAGCAGCGTCGCAGACTTACGTCTGTGATTGCTAGCTTTCCGTCGTTCGCAGTAGAGGGTTTGGGAAAAACAGCGCTGATCGAGCATGAAATCGACACTGGCAATCAAAAACCAATTAAACAGAGACACTTTTCTGTTTGGCCGGCTGTCGAAAAGCTCTTGTGTAAAGAGATAGACCGCATGCTCGCGCTGGGCGTGATCAAGGAGTCCAAGAGCTCGTGGTCCTCGCCAGTGACCCTAGTGGTCAATCCCTCCAAGATACGCCTGTGCTTGGATGCGAGGAAGGTTAACTTGGTCACAGTGAAAGACGCCTATCCCCTGCCTTTGATAGCCGGCATCCTAAGCAGACTCCCTAAGGCCACTTTTATTACGAGCCTGAATCTAAAAGATGCCTTCTGGCAGATTCCTTTGGAGGAACCGTCAAGGGAGAAGACGGCTTTCACTGTGCCCGGGCGACCCCAGTATCACTTTGTCGTGATGCCGTTTGGCTTGTGCAATGCACCCCAAATGATGTCGCGACTTATGGACAAGGTGATCCCTCCGCATCTAAAGCACCAAGTGTTCGTATACTTGGATGACTTGTTGGTGATAACCGAGGCCTTTGATGAGCACCTGAAGGTACTGCACCAGGTCGCATTCCATCTGCGACAAGCTGGCCTTACCATCAATGTGGAAAAGGGCAAGTTCCTCTTGCGCGAGGTGAAGTACCTTGGCCACATTGTTGGTAATGGGACGATCCGGACAGATCCTGATAAGGTGAGATCCATTATGGATTACCCTGTTCCAACGACCACGAGGCAGCTGCGGAGATTTGTGGGAATCTGCGGCTGGTATCAACGCTTAGTCAGGGAATATGCGTCTTTGTCAACACCACTGACAGACATGCTTTCGAAGAGGACTCAATTTGTGTGGACCGACGAGAGGCTAAATGCTTTCAAGCAATTGAAAGTGAGCCTTGCTTCGGCTCCAGTGTTGCACAGCCCCGACTTCAACAAGCCCTTCTCCATCCAATGTGACGCAAGTCAACATGAAGTAGGTGCCGTGCTAGTGCAACGTACGGAAGAAGGAGACGAAGCCCCCGTCGCCTATATGTCCCACAAATTGAATCCCGCTCAGCGCAATTACACCGTCACTGAGAAAGAATGTCTGGCAGCGGTGTTGGCAATCAAGAAGTTCCGTGCCTAGGTGGAAGGTCATGAATTTGAAATCGTGGCCGACCCTGCTTCCCTAAAATGACCAATGAACCAACCAGACCTTAGTGGCCGATTAGCCCGGTGGACCTTGAAACTTCAAGGGTTCAACTTCAAAATAGTCCACCGAAAGGGAAGCCAAAACGTAGTGCCGGACTCTTTGTCGCGCATGTTCTCTGCCGAGGCGTTGATGCCGGTGGAATGCGAGGAGACTTCAATGGAGCTAGACTTAGAGTCGCCGCATTTTAAAAGTGCTTCTTATACGGAGCTAGCGGCAAAAGTCTAGACAGAACAACACCAACTGCCGGACCTAAAAGTAGTAGACGGGTACGTGTACAAGCGGACCGAGTATGCGACCGGAAACGGACTTCAAGAACAGTTGGCTTGGAAGTTGTGGGTGCCGTCAGATATGACGGCAGAATTAGTGAAGAGAGCGCACGACCCACCCTTGAGCGCGCATGGTGGCATGGCCAAAACCCTCGGCCGATTACGGCAATGGTTTTACTGGCCACGGATGGCCGCTCAAGTTAGTTAGTATGTGGGATCATGCCTCACCTGTAAAACCACCAAAGCTCCTTCACACACCCTTCGACCACCAATGACGCTTCAGTCCGTACCCGAGCGCATATTCCAGCGCTTGTATATCGACATTATAGGCCCCTACCCTAGGTCCAGGTCCGGTAACATAGGAGCTCTCGTCATCCTAGACCATCTCTCGCGGTCCCCATTTATCGAACCGCTTCGAAAATGCACTGCGAAGGCAGTAGTGGACATCTTAAGGAAGAGGATATTCCACCTTGTTGGAGTCCCAGAAACCATCGTATCTGACAACGGCGTGCAGTTTCGGTCGCATATTTTCTGTAACGTACTGCAGGAATTCGGGATCTCACACACATTTACAGCCGTGTACTCGCCACAGGCAAATGCCTCCGAACGACTAAACCACTCCATCCTCGCGGCCATCAGGACCTGCATCGATCCCGCACAGACCACCTGGGATGACAAACTCTCGGCTATCACTAGCGCACTACGCTCCGCACCTCACGGGAAGTCCTACACCCTCCTCCGGCAATTACAACTGTTGGAGGAACCTGAGGTGACCCTGACTCAACCCGACCACCTCACCATCATCCGCCAACGCCTTCGCCAACTCACCACTCAGGCCCAGTCTCGAAACGCAAAGGCCTATAACCTTCGTTCCAGGTTGGTTACATACCAGCCTGGCGAAGTGGTCTACAGCCACAACTTCCCGCAAAGTGACGCAGCTGCGCACTACAATGCAGAGCTGGACCGGCAGTTCTTACCTAGTAAGGTAATTAAGAATATCGGCGGTGCTTATTACCAGCTGGCCGATCAAAATGGACGATCAGTGGGCGTCTTTCACGCGAAAGACATCACCAAGTGATATACCCACTAAGTTCACCAGTTCACGATCTGCTACCAAATTTTATTTGGAGATCGTCCATTTGCGCCTATTTCAGGTGTCACTCCTGTCTCAATTGGAAAGAATCTAGGGATGTTAACCTAGTTCACCATTTCCCCTCCAAAGATACTTTCACTCTTAATTCAGTATACGTGTTCACGTTATTTCCTCCAACTACATTTACCCCCTTACTTTGCCCACTTGTTCACGCAATATCCATAAAGGATTGGATAGTAAAAGACATGATCACTTGTCCACGTCATTGTCCTTCGTAAACTTTATCCATCCTTCAGCTCTTCCCACGCACTTGCCCTTGTGGAAAGATATGTGTTGTAGCACCCAGTAATTTCCAGCGAAATTGCTGGACACTTAATTTCGACGCACACTGTACGTGCTCGAAATCGCTACCTTGTTTTCAAACTGAAACGCATTTAAATTTGAACAATAATAAGGTACCGCAAGTCCTAGGCGACCTTATTATTGTATTTGAGCAGCAAGCAAATTCCTAACGGAATTTTGTTGCTGTTCGTTCGCTCATTTCGAGACGCAGTCGTCGTTTCGAGACAGTCTTTTGTACATCGTGGCGGAGGCCAGACATCGTGGCCTAAGCCAAACAGGGAGTTGATCGGGATCAAAAATTAGCGTCGAAGCGTGGATGTCTCGTGAAAATTGTGAAATATCCGATGACAACTTGACGCAGCGCCATTTAAGCTAAATTTTTTTGTCCGCGAAACAGACCCCTTTCGGAATAAAAAACGAGATTATTGGATCCCCAAAACTGGTCGAAAAACTGTGAAGAACCGTGATACGTTTGAGTAGAGTGCGCACATGGCTGCTTGTTCCTAATTATAATCGGAGTTGAGTGACGATCTTTTTTTTAACAAACAATAATCTCGACCTAGTTAGTGTATAATCAAAATGTCCCTGAAAACGTGACACGCGTTGGCTGTCGAAATCCAACAAGAAAGTAATTGGCCATCAAGGCAAAAGCATTTGCACTTTCCCGTACAGTGTTACCCTCAGGCTTGTATTACGTGAAGAATTCTGAATTTGATGGAGTGCATCGAAGAGCGTGAGAAACCTTAATCGAGTGTCGTAAATCTGAAATATTGATTTCAATTTAGAAGAGTGGTGTTTGCATTTTGCTTCCGCCTCGTCATATTAAAAACTAAACTACTTTGTGCATTCTATTTAATATATGTATATTCTATACCTAAGCGGTATGAGGTGTGAACAGTTTTGTTTCTTTTGGAAAACGGCGCGACGCTGTGTCAGATCGTGAACACATAATTATTGTCGTGTATAATCGACGATAGCGTCACTTTGACAAAAAAAATTAACCGTTAACTTTCGAAAATGTGCATAGCCCAAGCACATACTAAGTGCGAACGAAAGGAGTGAAAGATAATTTTATAATGAGCTTGGAGCTTACAGGCATGCAAAATCGGTGGGGTTCGTTATCCGGTAGTCCCCCACGGGGGCAGCTTGGGTCAAAATGGCGGTCGGTGATTATTGGAGTTAACGACGACTTTGGAATGTCAGTAATTAGATGGAATTTCGTGTATCCCGTTACAGTGACTCGACCGCAGTCTGGTACATTAACTCATCCAGCGAACGAGTACCTAGTTAACAGTGAGGAAAAGTGTGATCGGTTCGCAACGAACAACCGATCGGCAAGGGACGCAAGTACTGTTTGTAATAATCTTAGACAATATTCCATTAATCGATTTATCTTGGTCAAAAACGATTGCTCCAGCGCATGCAATTAAACTATATTGCTCGCAGTGCTGTGAATAAATCTAGCTTACATAAACATATATTTAGTTTAAAAGAACCACTGCTTTTCAAGTTCCGGGATGCGACTGCAGGCTTGGCACTGGAATCAAATGACGTTACAATCGTAGATTTTGATGATGCGATTTTTCCATCTACCTAATATTAACATGCTGGCGAGGAATAGTTCTATTTAATCCAGACGAGCACTGTCGCACCGAACATTCCGGAGACGACGGTCGTTTTGCTCAACTATAGCTACAGTTACCTGCGTTACGTTCGACCAGCTTAAAATGTCTCGATCATTTATTCTTTTTCCGTTTAATGGGAGAAAAGCAGCTTGAAACATTTCTGGAGGAAGACTTGAATACACCACTTTGCTAATTCGAATGTAATGCTTCATCCCAACCAACGTTGTCGGCTTAAGACAATTTTCCTCTTGTAAAATTTAAAAGTGAAACTATTGATTATATTTTACATAATGCATTAGAGACTTTTGCTCATATTTTGCAATAATCCAAAGAAACAGAATTATTTACCAGTTTTATTTGTTGGTGGGTTGGTATCCGATCAGGGGTTGCTATTGTCAGGTGCACGCCAACAATTTGGAGTTGTGTGAATTTGCTGTATCTAATGAACAGTGCGAATCCTGTAACGCTTTCTCTTAAACATAAATTTTAAACATAAAACTCAACTAAAGTATGCATTGTTACCTGCTTGAACATAGTTCGCGCGCTTCGATATAAGAAAAAAAAACAAAAATCTTTTTTTTATGAAACTTTGGTTTCTGTTTTCTGGAGAATTTATTAGTTATTAAGATAATTACGCATGATATAATCAAATTTGTATATATATATATATATATATATATATATATATATATATATATATATATATATATATATATATATATATATATATATATATATATATATATATATATATATATATATATATATATATATATATATATATATATATATATATATATATATATATATATATATATATATATATATATATATATATATATATATATTTATATATATATTGTAAACGTGGATTACAATCGCCTAAGAGAATGGGCAACAATCGGTACTCGTTGGAAGTTTGTAAACATATTCCGAACGCAGCCGTGGCAAGCAGCAAAAAGGTACACTGGGCAACACCGATTGATGATAGAGGGAGTCATCTGACAACCAGCGCTGAACGACTCGGATAACGAGATCGAGAAATATACAGTGTAATAAACCAAATTGTCAAAAATAAACCCAGATTTCAACTTCAGGTGTGGGGTAGCAACCCAAATTAATGAAAATGAGTCAACGCTAAAAACCGAGGAAGGGAACAGTTCCAAAAGTGATAATGCCAAGCCGCATGCTCGAAACCGACGCCGCCATTGAAATGGCACGAGCGCGACGTGGTGACGCCGTTGCCACCGAGGGGGCGCCAGCCCCGCGAGACGAAGCCGCCGCAATTGAAATCGAAGCGAATCAAGGCGGAGGCGCTGCCGCCACCGAGGATATGTTGAATTATCAAGATGGAGCCGCTACAGTAGAAATTCAAGTGAATCGCGAAGAATCCAACCATCATGAGAGGCACGTCAAACCGATGCGTAGATGCTGCTGTTGCCAATGGAGTGCCCGAATTCAAAATGTCAGCTGCTGCTACTGAAGTCATTTTGAACCGAAGTGGAGAGATCGATGTTGCCGACAATTTACGAGGTTGCCAAAGGAGAATAGCCACCTTAGGAAGTTTGATGAATTTAAGAAGAGCCGCAGCTACTGTTGGAAAGGGGGAAACAATTCCAAGATACGCAGCATTTGTCGGGAATGCGTATGACAGATGGGAAGGAGCTGGTGAGCAGAAAGCGGGCTATTCTGGACCAGAAGATGATGCTGCAGATAGCGGAAATATATGCAGCGAATTGTCAACGCTTGAAAGTGTAAAAAAGAAATTGAAATTACAACTGGAGGTGCTCGAGTTAGAGGCAGCAGTTAGGAAAGCAACTAGAGAGGTTACCGAAGATATAGGTTATCCTCGTCGAGATGAGCGAAGGCACTATGAGGAAAGTGGACAGCCGCCGATAGGAAGAGACGGATTGCCAATGCCAGCCGATGTCATAGCCGTACTGATAAGGGATGCCGAAGTTCATCAGCCAGAGGTCGAACAACGAGAAGTACCAGTATCCGAAAAAGGCCAGATGTCTTTTCTAGAGCTGCAGGCAGCTCTACCTGAATATACAGGAGACAACGCCTTCCAACACATCATTCGATTCTTTGAGGACTTGGAGGAGATCCTAAGGTTAGCTAGAATCCGAAGCGAGGAGAGGCTTATCTATTTGAGGAGATCTCTTACTGGCACTGCCAAAGCTTTCCTGCGAACAGTAAAGGCTCGATCGTATGAGGAGCTTAAAGAATTGCTCATAAGAGAGTTTTCTGCCTCAACCAGTTTAGAGGAAATATACGCCAGATTACGTCAAGCGAGATGGAATCCTGAAACTGAGTCGTTACGCAGATTCATATTAAACCTCCACGGAATCGCTCAGTTGGGTAATGTACCTGAGAATGATTTAGTCGATATAACCATAGGATTGGTTAAAAGTAGCGGTTATGATCCTTCAGTACTGATTGGGTCGGGAACGCTGGAGGAACTGAAGTATAGGGCTATACGCTATTACCGGCAAGTAAGCTGTGAACCATTAGAAGAAAAATTCCGAGTGTCATCATTACAAGGTTCGAGATCAGATGTATCAAGAAACCGAAGCCCGATGAGAAATCGTCCGAGTTCGAATATTTTCCGAAGTCCAAATATCTTCCGAAGCCCGCAGTCTAGAATGAACAATGAGGAAACCTGATGTTACAACTGCTGCCAGATGGGGCATTTCCAGAACCGATGTCCCCACCCGAAGAGACCACCTGGCAGTTGTTTCAATTGCTGGAAACTTGGACATGACCATTACGAATGTACCAACCGCCGAAGAATCCCGCCTACTGTTGCGAACAATTGCCGAGCTAGGACGTCCACCCCGAATGTTCCGGTGGCCGCTGCAGCAACCGATGAAGCCGAAGAACGGATGAGCGGCCTCAACATTACGAACATGGTAAGTGTCTTGTTTCAAAATATTGAGCACGGAAACAGAATAACAATCAAATTTATTTCTCTTTTCGATACGGGGAGTCCAATCAGTTTGATTAGTTCGACCCTAGTACCGCCCGAGATAAATATTCAGCCGCAGAATCCGATGTACTGAGGCCTAGGTGGAAATCTGATCAACTTATGTGGAAGTGTTGAAGCAAAAGTCGAAGATATACCTGTTAGGTTATATGTCATTAAGGAAAGAAAAACGCTGTTCCCGTTGATCTTAGGGAGGGATTACCTCAATCACAGCAATATACGTTTATTTAGAATCCAATGTTACCTTTATGACAAAATTAAGTTGCTAAGAATAAAAGAGAATGTTGAAATGAAGAAATGTTTGTGTTTCCGTGCTCAGAATAGTGTTTTAAGGAAAATAGAAAAACTTGACTTAGTTAAGAAGGAAAAAGATGAACTAACGCTGCCACCTCAATCTACCAACTCCGAGTCTGAATTAATGAACGAAATTTTTAACATAGAAGTTGATGAAGTTAGAGTATGCCCAGATGTAGATTTTAAATTGCCGCCTGATTGTTATAAAAAGTTATTAACAATAATGAATAGTCAAAGGAGAAAAATAACTCCGGAACCTTTGTACTTTGAAATGAATATTCATCTGACCTCTGACGTACCCTTCCACTGCTCACCCCGAAGGTGATCGGTGATGGAAAAGCAGAAAGTCAAGGAAATTACTGACGAGCTACTCAATGAAGGAGTAATAAGGCCAAGCTGTTCTCCATATGCTTCTGCTATTGTTTTAGTAAAAAAAAAGAAATGGAACTATGACAATGTGCGTTGATTATCGCGGTCTAAACAAGTTAACGGTGAGAGATAATTATCCGCTGCCTTTGATAGAAGACTGTTTAGAATATTTGGAGGGAACACAAATATTTTCAGTGTTGGACCTCAAGAGCGGGTTCCATCAGGTCCGAGTTGCTGGGCCCTCTATTCAATATACAGCCTTTGTAACTCCAAGTGGACAATACGAATATATGCGAATGCCGTTTGGGCTTAAAAACACACCGGCAGTGTTCCAGTGATTTATTAATATCATTTTTCGTGACCTTATCGAAAAAAGGCGAATTGCTATATATATGGATGATATCATGTTGGCATCGGTTGATTTTGAAGAACATTGCAGCCTATTGAGGGAAGTATTCGAACGAATAAATCTCCGCGGTCAGAAGTTAAATACGGCTAAGTGCAAGATAGGATTTTCTGAGGTGGACTTCCTGGGTTACCAGGTAACAAAGAGTGGTATTGCTCCTAGTTAATCCCATCTTACAGCTATTCGGAATTTACAAATGCCGAAAAACGCTCGAGAGGTTCAATCAACCTTAGGTCTATTTTCATACTTCCGAAGATTTGTGCCGAATTTTTCAAGAATAGCTAAACCTTTACAAGATCTATTGCGTAAGGATGTTCGTTATGACTTTACCGAGGCTAGTGGTTGTACCTTCAAGCAACTCAAAAAATTATTGACCGAAGCGCCTGTGTTGGCGATATAAAACCCGCGGAATGAAACGAAGCTTCATACTGATGCAAGTTCATTGGGCTTTGGTGCTATTACTGCAAAGGCAATCAGATAAACGACTACATCCGATAGCATACTATTCAGAAACTGCTTCAGTGGCCGAATCAAAGTACCACAGCTTTGAGCTGGAAACATTAGCCATCATCTATGCTCTAAAGCGGTTCCGAGTTTATCTAGAAGGAATTAAGTTCACCATAATAACTGATTGCAACTCGCTGACGCTAACATTAAACCGCAAGCAAGTGAATCCAAGAATTGCCCGGTGGGCCCTGGAGCTTGAAAACTTTGACTATGTCATCCAACACCGAAAAGGGACAGGAATGCCCCATGTGGATGCTCTAAGTCGAAATCCCATAATAGCCGCTGTTACTGACGAGGATGTTGATTACAGATTACAGGTCGCTCAAGCACAAGATGTGATCATTCAGCAGCTGAAAGAAAAATGAACTGCTAAATGATAATTTAATTGATAATTATGAACTGCTAAATGGTGTCATATTAAGCAAGAAAGATGACGGAAACTATTTATTATATGTACCCGCTGCAATGGAGGAGAATGTTATTAGAATGGTTCACGAACTCATTGGCCATTAAGGAGTGGATAAAACTTATTCGAAAATTTGTACTAGATACTGGTTCCCAAAAAGTAGAGCCAAGACCGAGAGCTTCATTAGGAATTGTATACCATGCATAATGTATTCTTCTCCGGTGAGTACTAACGAACGGAATTTGTATAACATACCCAAGAAGTCATTGCCGTTTGATACCTTGCATATCGATCATTTCGGACCGCTGCCCTCCTTGAAGTCCAAAAGAAAACACATTCTGGTGGTATTTGATGCCCGACAAATAGTACAAGCACCAAAGAAGTCACCGCAGCTCTCAGTAAATATTTTAACTATTACAGTCGACCTAATCGAATAATCTCAGACCGCGGTACGTGTTTCACCTCATTGGAGTTTGCTGAATTTGTGGGCCGAAACAACATAAAACATGTGCAAGTAGCCACCGCATCCCCGCAGGCAAATGGACAGGTTGAAAGAGTCAACCGGACTCTCAAAAATATGCTAGGAAAACTGACCGAAGAAATAAATTACGCTGATTGGTCTTTAAAACTGTCCGCTGTTGAATATGCTATCAACAATACCGTTCATACCACTACAGGACATATTCCGAGTCAAATAATTTTTGGGGTAGACCAACGAGGAAGTGAAATTGATGAATTGGGTGAATATCTGGGAAACAAATTTGATATTAGAAGTGTTGAGATCGATCAAGTTAGAGAGTCTGCTGCTAAGAATATCCAGAAGTCTCAAACCTATAACGCTGAATACTTTAATCGACGTCACAAGCCGGCTAGGCAGTTCAAATTGGGAGAATATGTGGTTATGAGAAATGTTGATACTACCCCAGGTCAGAATAAGAAGTTTATTCCCAAGTTCCGCGGACCCTTTGTTATTCATAAAAGTTTAGGCAATGATAGATATGTCGTCAGAGACATCCCGGATTGTCAACAATCCCAACTCCTATATGATGGCATTGTCAAGGCAGGTAGATTGAGGAGAGTATCAAGTCAAGATCCTTTGAACACTGAACAAGACACTTTGAAAACTGATGAATCAGAAAATACGACACCAAATGATGCTGGTTCCACTGAGATGGGATATACGAACGAGGAATGGCTAGACGAAGAAGAATGGGATGCGGAGTACTTGGACGAGTTTAAATTGCATACCGCTGTTACTGGAAAAGAAGCAACTCCCGATGCTATTCCGATCGAGGTCGATCGGTTGTCAGGTCGGCCGAGTTGTAAAGGTGGATTACATACTACCATACTACTGTACAGGGTGGGAATCTATGATATCATAGAAATATTAATGTATTGTAATTTGCGAAACTTTTCGACGAACGAAGGAAACATAATAATAATGAACTTTTGAATTAGAACCCCACTGCCTTCTTATTGGGCGAACGCCTGAGAAGTTCTCTTCTCTTTCAGGGTCTGCACCTGGCCTGGCTGGCCGATAAAGATGTTTAAGTAGTGTTTTTTGATTGGAACTTCAGCATTTCCTAAAAAGGAGGGATAATGGCCATACCTAGTAGTTTCTGATTGTTTTGGATGTAAATTTAGATTTTGATATTTCATGACCGGTATCAGAGGGTGGAGAACCCCAGACCATCGGGGTTAGGGCTCCGCCACCATCGGGGGCCCAGGGCTGTCTGCCTAACCCGGGTTCCTCTGAAAAGAGAGGCAGCGTTTTTCCCTTTCTTCCTTTTTTCAGACTTTTCAATTTTTCTGGCTCCGTGCGTCGTCACGAGCACTGGGTCTGCTTAGTCAGCCCATGTTGCAGAGCCATGGGTGGTTTCCTTTACGGAACTATGCCCCCTTTTGGTCCGCTGGGTATGTTTACAAAACAGTTTGCGGCTACATATTCATGACGGATGAATAATAAGTAGCATCCCGTTTCTGGAGAGCAAACCAACTCCATTTTTCAAGAACCCACCACAGCCGCAGCGAGCCAGCAAAGCGGCAAACCAGCATCCGTCGGGGTTGGTTAAAGGGTGCTGCGCTAATGCGGACGAGGGGCCTTCACGGCCATTTCTAGGGCACCCTGCTCTCGGGGCAATTCTTTTTTTTTTGTTTTGCCTCTTGAATGGCAACAGCCATTCACACCTGTGCTGGATCTTGGCCATCTTGGTTCCGGACTTCGGTCTGGTTCTGAGTTGTACTAAGTCTAACACCTCCATTTTATAAAAATCGCTACAGAGGGAACTTGGAAAGTCTGAAAGAAGTCACAGCATCGAAAGCGGATCTGAAGATTCCGGCGAAGAACGATTAATCGAGCAGCACACCGCAAGCAACGATGAATCCCCTGCATCGAATGATACATTTTTCGAGCCGGATGAATCTAATTACAAACCGACAGAGTCGATTGACGACTTTAGGCAATCGCCGATTGCGACGAGAAGCAGATCGCGGGGTAAATTGCATAGTTTCCAATTAAACAATTTTGCGCTATTTACAGATCCAGTTACCGTAATGTATACGAAATCTCGTCACGACGCCATTCACTGGAAAAAAAAAAGCGATGGATGAGGAGATTAACTAACACGTAACCAACGGAAGGTGGTACTTAGTGAATTTGCTGGAAGGTCGCAAGGCCATTAAAACAAAATGGGTCTTCAAGACTAAGCTGGATGGTTCTGGGAAAATTGTCCGTTACAAGGCAAGATTGGTTGCACGTCATGGAATTGACTATACTGAAACGTTTCCTCCTGTTGTTCGACATGTATCCATTCGAATGTTTATTCCTTGGGCGGTGGAAAACAATATGAAAATCCACCATATGGATGCTGTGACAGCATTCCTGCAGGGAGAACTCGATGAAGAAATCTACATGGAGCAGCCAGAGGAGTACCATGACGGAACTGATCGTGTATGCAAGCTGAAAAAGGCGATTTATGGATTGAAACAGTCAGGCCGTCAATGGAACAAACAACTTGATTCGGTTTTAAAGGAATTAGCGCTGAAGAGAAGCAAATGTGACCCCTGCATGTATTATTCTGACAAATTGAGTTTAATCCTAGCTGTTTACGTTGACGACTTTCTTATCTTCTATAAAATTGGGGCAGATTTATCTGAACTAAAGTGTTCTCTCAGCAAAATTTTCAACATGAAGGACCTTGGGAAGGCCAAAAGCTGCATCGGAATTCAAATTCATCAAGGAGAAGGTTGTATTGAGCTGGACCAATCTCAGTACATCAAGGAGATTCTCGATAAATTCGATATGGGTGATTCTAAACCGGTAAAAACACCAGCCAATACGAGTGTCACGCTATCAGCTGAGATGGATAAAGAGCATTCCATCGTTGGACAAGTACCCTACCAGGAGGCCATAGGGTGCTTGCTTTATTTGGCCCAAGGCACAAGACCAGACATTGCCTTCGCAGTAAACAACGTTAGCTGTTTTAACAATTACCACGGCAATATTCACTGGCAGGCAGCGAAGCTAATTTTTAGGTACCTCAAAGTTCATGGAGGAAATAATATCGAAAACGCTACAAAACATAAAAGTGTGTTGTGACAACCAAAGTGCCACCAAGCTTGCAGAAATAGACGTATTCGGGCCCAGAACAAAACACATTGACTTACGACATTATTTTCTTCGTGAAAACATCGAGCAGAAGGTCATTGATGTTCAATACTTACCTAGCAAAATATGGTTGCAAATATGCTGACGAAACCAGTGACTGCTGAAAAACATCAAACTAGTGCGAAACAAATGGGACTCTGTATTGCCTAACGTATATTTCTTACTTCTAATATCATGCTGAATTTGCTCCTATGTAACATGCTATAAATTTTGTTTATTTATCGTCTAGAAATCAGTTTTATCTTGAAGTACGAAGTTGCAGTACTTATCGAATATGGGTCGTTCGCAGTCAATAGAGGAAAAAGTTGTTGATTCCACTGGCCAAGTAAACAATAACGTCATAATCCAAGAAACCGTAGATGTATACAACCAACAAATAATCGTTCTGTTATCAATATTGTGTGCAGCCAAACTTTTGGAACTTGCGTGTTTCATCTTTCTCCAGTACAACAAGATGATTAAGAAGAAATAGTTAGCAAAACTCGACAATACGAATCAACGGAACTGACCGGTGACGAACCGAACAAATAAAATAATGAAAAAACATTTTCGCAATGTTTCAATCCTATATATCTTTGTTCATTTTCTGGTCACGTTATGCTGACTAATCATTTCATATGTATAAAAACTCAAATTAAATACTTATAATTGTTCACTTCTAAATTGGCGTTTCATTTCACTACATATCCTAAATTGGATAGAGCAGAAATTAGTAATATACGCGAAGAAACTTTCAACTGGTGGCGCGAAACAGTTCGTCAGAAGCCAAAGTATTAAGAATTGGATGTTATTTAAAGCGAAACTTATACGTGAGCTTTATGTGAAAGTAAATGCTAGAGATGTGCATGAAGCATTAAGCCAAAGAAAGAAACGTTACGACGAATCATATCGTGAGTATTTGTACGACATGATGGCAACGGCAAAACTCATTGAGTTGGACGAAATATCAGTTATTATCTATGTAATTGATGGAGTCAAAAATACAGGGTATAATAAAATTATATTGCGCGGATTTCGAAATTCGGAAGATTTTAAAACCAAGCTTGACGAGTATGAGCGTGTGTGTGAAATGGCAGTGAAAATAAAACACAAAACTGTTATTAATAATAAGGATATTACTCGCAAACTACTTCGGTGTTTCAACTGCGGACCGAAGGGGCATGAGGCGAAAGCAGGTCCCATGGCATCTAATGGACCAAAATGTTATAAATGGCAGAAGTTCGGACATTTGTCAGCCAATTGCACCAACAATAGAAGAGATCACCTGTCTGAAAGAAGAACGAAACTTTGTCAACATACAGGTTCGAGATCAAAAATGGTCAGCATTGGCTGATTCCGGTAGTCCAGTGAGTTTGATGAGAATGGATACTGCTAATGGCTTAGGATGCAAAGTTGAACCAGATCGAACAAGATCTTTCACAGGGCTTTTGGAAGTGTGAATCAGGAAGCTATCATACAAGGTGAACATCAAATTTTATGTGCTTTCAAAAGGCGACATGGCTGTTTCCTTATTACTCGGTGATGACGTCCTCAAACAAGCAGAAGTGACTTTCAGTGTGAATGGTGTACTATTCAAAAGACTTCAACAGACAAGAGAAGATGATAGCATCATATCATGTGTGAACATCGTAAGCAACGAAGCAGATATCAGTGCTGCTGAACCTTATGCGAGTCTCATACGAGAAATAATCACTGAATACTCTGTAGATAAAAGTATCAAAACAACACATATTCAAACAAAAATAATACTAACAGACGAAACTCCAATCTATCAAAAGCCAAGACGGATGGCACCATTAGAAAAGAAAGTTATAGATAAACAAGTTGAAGAATGACTGAGTGTCAGTACTTCAGACTTCTCTAGTCCAGTGGTAATCGTCCGTAAGAAGAGCGGAGACTATCTTGTCTGTATTGATTACAGACGCCTTAATCAAAAAAATCGTCAAAGATCGATTTCCAATGCAACTAATCGATGATCACTTTGATAAACTGTCAGGTGCAAAAATGTTTTCTATAATCGACCTGAAGAACGGATTTTTCCACGTACCCGTAGCAGCTGATAGTCAAAAGTATACCGCTTTTTCGATCCCTAATAATCAATATGAGTTTTTGAAGACTCTATTTGCTCAGCTGTTGCGTACGCATGAGGCGGTATATTTTCGTCTTTTAGGACTCACCTCAGGATAATCCATTCTCTACCTAACTGGCAATATCAACCTTCTTGGCACGAAGGATTTATTGGTGTCCTGCCGTCAAATAAGCATTAGGTGCACAATGTTTATTTGACTTTTACTTTTCGTCACAGTGTGACTACGCCCTTAGAAAAAATGTCATTTCATTTGCTCCTAGAGACATGCAATTATCTGTGTTGATTTTTTGTTTTCACCTCTAGTGAACTATAATCGATTTCTCATGCAATCGATTTTCCCCATGCATCGATTTGAGTTATCCGGTTTAGCCTTATAAGGCAACATTTTCCGCACATTCCATTGCGATGATGAATGTGTGCTCGGTTGGGAGAAGGTGACGACGGTGAGTTTGGGGGAGTTTTGTGTAGATCGGCGAGAATGTCGGCTCAGTTGTTGATTTCCGACAGTGAAGTTGAGTGAATCGATAAATTCATGATATTTCGTTTTTATACCGGTCATTAGTGAGACTGTACACGCATCCAGATATGAACTGAGGGAGTGCATCAGATGTGATGACATGGCTACCTGAACTGTGAACGTGTCTTTGATGCACACTTATATATTCATGCTGGAGTTATCTTGACGTGGGCTGTGAGATAAAAACGAAGATAAAGTGCTGTTTTTTTGGAGACGGTACCTTGGGGTATAGTGTTTCTTCTTGGGTAAACTGGGGCCACAAATACCTACTTAGGTGAAGTGTTAGCAGAGTTTTGTGCTGTTGGTGGATTTGGCTTTTTATCTCCATACTGATATTTTCTTTTAACAGATATCATCCCATACCATTACACACTATTCCACTCCACGCCGTTGGGATGTTGGGATCATATTCTGCGAATGGGCAATGGTTCATGATGTATTCGTTTGGAGAGAAAAAGAGAATACTAATTGCGTCCGTCTAAATCCGTCAATAATGACAAACTAAGTACAATCACAACGCGGCCCTCACCAGTTAAATACATGAATCACAATGGATCGGCACATATTCACTTAAATACAAGTATTCATACTCCGTTTTGACATACTCAGCTGACTCCTGGTGGAGCATCGACCCAGCTAACTCTTCATTGTCACTGTCGTTGACAATTTCGTTCTTTTTCTGTCTTTTCTGTCGTTCTTTTTTTTAATTTTTACCCGCTCAAAATTCTTGAACTTTCTTCTTCTACAGTTCATACCCAAGTCCCCTTTTCTATTATTCGAAAAATTTTCAACGTACCGCTAGAGCGGTTTCTTTCCAATTTCCCGTTCTTGTACAGCCCCGAGATTTAAACAAAAATTTCAGCTGATGGGACATTTAATAGAACTTTCGCAAAACATTGGGATTTTAAACGTCCCATCTGTCAGATTCTGATTTTTATACCAATGGCCGCCGCTCGAATCGCGTATTGTTTATTTCCTAAAGTTTATTAACAAAGAAAAAGATTTGGCCTCGGTGTGGTTGCAAACCTAACTCAATGTAAACTCACGAGACGTGACAATGCTTCCGAAAGACTTAAGGAAGGTAGCGCCAGTATATTTACCGGTCATATATGATGAGGTGGATTACACTTATTGCATTGGCTTCAGCTCGAAGAAGCATTGGGAATGTTTGATAGCACAGTATCTAAAATGTTGCATATGTTGTTGCTGAGAATGTTGCGGGTCTGTTTGTAAATTCGAATATCTTGTACGGTTGTACTTGATGGATACTAAGCTGCGTAAGTTTTTAAGCTTCATACCGTATCGACTGAGGAGCTGGTACATTAATGGTTGTATTTCCTATCAGCTAAATGTTACATATCTTCTGCATACTATGAAATGAATACGATCTATGTCATTTTACTATATGTTCATCTAATGCTCAACCAGGACGCATACAAATGCATTCAATTTGTTATATGTGTTTACATTTGGACATAAAGACCTATAAAGACACTGTTCTACTTCATTGCCATCGAGAAACCACAATAGATTAGTTCTGGGGCTCATGCAGCATCCCGGTCGTGACTTTTCTTACAGTCAACTCTTTCGTTTGCTTTCCACTTTCTCGTGGGTATTCTTATCGAATTTAAAACTATCATGATGCATTTAATTTTTTTTGTAGATAACAAGAGTCAATAACTTAGTGGGAAAGAGAAGAAGCCAGCCGTGAAGTGACTCAGTCCTGGAAAAGTTTGAAACAGAAAACGCAATAGAACCGATTGTTCGCAATTGCGAAAATACATAGAGCTGTCTGGCCAGATAGAAAGAAGAATCGATATCGAGCCCAAGTAAATTGCTCTGCAGTCAAACCTCTGAGAATATAATGCCAGCTGGACGAGTGGCTGGAAAAGTTGGTTATTCCAACAGTTATTACGATGGTGAGTGTTGTTTTGCATATTTTGGTAGGTAAGTTTGTTTTAAGTTGATACGAACGACTGACAGCTAATTGATACGACTGACAGCTAATTGTCGTTAAGTTTTTAAGGGTGATTCTTTGAAAATATTTGTTCATGTTTTATTGTAAAGTTTTTGCATGTTTACTGCTCCAAATAATTCAAAGGTCTATAGAGGAAAGTGATTGTATGTTGTTTTCCATGGACTATATTACAAAAAAAAAAAAAGCCCAGCTGGATCACAACAAGCTTTGAAAAAATTCCGTCCATATCTTTTGGGGATTCAGTTTAAAATAATGTTATAAAGCTGTTATAAAGCTTTTGACTAAAGAAGGATTAACGCCAACACAAATCAAAGAAAGAATGATGGCTTTTTACGGCGATTTGTGTCCATCATTTTCAACAATAAAAAATTGGTCTAAGCTGTTTCGTTGGGGACAAGAATCATTAGAAGATGACCTACATGCAGGAAGTCCTGTGACGGTGACTACCCCAGAAAACATTTAATTTGTGGAAGAAGTTGTTTATTTATTTATTTATTTACTTATTAGAATGTTTTATTGTATATAATTTTTAGAGTTCTGCCAAGAGGACAAAGAAGGAGTAGTCAAATCAATTGTAATGGCTGATGAAACCATGGTCTGTTATTATGATCCGACATCCAAAAGAGATTCCATAGAGTGGCATCGGAAAGGTAAAAACCCGTACTCAAAAAAAGCAACGGCCACTCGGAGCATCAAAAAAGTAATGGCTACAATTTTTTGGGACTTTAAGGAATCAAATACAACCGTGAACGCAACATATTACTCTGACTAACTCAGGCAGTTGCGTCAAAAAATTATCAATAAAAGGCGCGAAAAAATCAGCCAAGGTGTGCGCTTGCTTCATGACAATACTCCAGTCCACACTGCTTCGCTTTCCAAGGTTGCTGTTTGCGAATGTGGCTTCACAGAGATTGAGCACACACCATATAGCCCTGATCTGGCCCCATCCTACTATTTTTTGTTCTCAAAGTTGAAGGCCAAGTTAAAGCGAAGAAGATTCAACAGTGACGATGAAATTAAACAGGCGATGTACGATCATGTTGACTCCAAAGATGCATGATATTTTTATAGTAGCTTAGAAGCTTTAGTCAGACGTTCTGAAAAGTGTGTTGAAATAAAGGGAAATATCGGTCTATCTGCAGAGGATTAAAACGGCCTACGAAAGTTTTCAATAGACCAATATCGAAGCACGTGATCTTACAAACGCAGAAGATATGGCGAAGGAATGTGAAACCATTGCAGAGTATGAAGACAGAGCAGTTGGAGCGATTTTAAGATTGACTTCTCGTTTGGATAAGGTCAATCGTTTCTTGAATCCGCAAACATCGGACGCTTTTCTGGCTTCAAGTAAGACTGGACAGGATAAATACGCAGCCGTAAAACTGCCTAAATTATTTTTGAAATCACTTTCTGGTGATCATAAAGATTGGCAGAGAGAGCAATTCCGCACAATAGTTCACGAAAACGCCGGTTTAACAGGGACTGACAAGTTTGCTTTTATCATTTCCTCTTTAAAGAGGAAAGCTGCTGACACTATTACAGGCTTTTCACCAATATCGGCAAACTACGATATTGCCATTGCGCTTTTGCAAGAAGAGTTCGACAGTCAAATTAAATCCCACTGGCCCTTCTTCAAGTCAAAAATTGGAACTTGAAAAACTTTTGAAAAAAATGAAAGACGTCATTGAGAGCAACAACTTTCTCCCAAAACAACAAGAAGACGCCACTTAACAGCTTAAAGAAACTGTAGCGGAAATAAAAAAATTAGTTGAAATGGCTTTTCAGCTACAAAAGACAAACCAGGAGAAAGACATGCGCATAAACAAATTTGAAGTGCGGATAAATGTATTAGAGCAACATGCCCTTCGGCATAGAGCAGAAATCAGTGGATTTGACATAGATAGGCATCAAGACGTTACACAAACGCTCAAGCACATTTGCACGCAACACCATCGAATCGAAGTGGCTGAAATTGATAATGTTTCTATTGGCCCAAATAAAAAGGACAATTCCAAAGGAAACATTGTCATATCTTTCAAATCAAAAGAAGTAGCGTCTCGTTTCCTAGCTAAACGTGGGAAAAAAGAAAACGGTGATACTCTTTACTACGTTAACGAGCATCTTACTCCTTACAATCGAAAACTTTTATGGATGGCAAAACTGAAAGCGAGAGAGGCAAACTATAAATTCGGCTGGTGCAGAGAAGGTAAAATTATGTGCCGTAAATAACAAGGAAATACTATAAACAAGGAAATACATTAGGTCAGAGGAAGATTTGTCTTTTTTATAAAAATAATTTTTTAATTTACTCATATAATTACGATGCTGACGCATAAATGTAAAATAATATTCTCAAATATGTATTTCTCTTATTTTAAAGACACTGAAGCCAATTTATTAATTTCAAAAAATATCAATCATATCAAAATTATATTTAGCCTTTATTTAAGCAAAATTTGACACAAAACACTTTTAAATAGCCAATATACGCTGACTAAAATGCCATGCACACTTCAATAGCCGATGATCTTTCAAATTGTATCATGAGCTACGCAGCCTATGAAGAGTTAACATTCAATGGCGTACACAGTTTGTCTGATAGCATAAGCTCAAACGATCACCTGTTTAGTATTCTTCATACAAACGTGCGCAGTTTAAATAAAAATTGTGATAACTTTGCTCTTTCTATATCCACTATACAAGTTAACAACGAATCAATTGCAAAATCAGAAATACAGCAAGGAATGCATCTGCAAATTATTGCATCGAACAAAAATCCATCGATAGCAGAAATAACACGCGCTGCTTACCTGGCGTCTACTTCAGGAATACACGAGCGACATTGTCAGCAAAACGTAGCTATAAATTTAATTGAATAATATTGTACTTCCCTTAGTTCGATTGTACAACGATACAATAAAGTTTGTTTTAACCAAACTCTTCCCAGAGTTATTAATTGGCGCCCAACGTGGGGCAGTGTTAAAAGTGTTGCTAAGATTGACGTAAAAGTAAGTTAACAGTAAAAAAGTTAACTTAGTGAAGTGATTCTAAAATCTCAACGACGCGATCCGAGGATTTAAGCATTGTGGGATTAGTGGTAACCAGTCCATTAAACAGCAGCACTACATCGTGGAAGGCCCTCGAGTAACCAGAACGAAAGGTTTGGCAAAAAGGACACTGCCACTAGGAGTATTAGCACAGCCCCGGCACGAATCCACATTAAAATGGAAAAAGTACACATTTTCCTGCTAATGTAAGTGCAATTTTTTGTAAACCATAAATTTCAATCATTTTAAAGAATAGTCAAATACTATGAAAAGATATTGAAAACATTAAGCAATTATCATATTATATGAAAATAAATTGAAAACATTTATCATTGAATATTATCGAATCTTAAACATTTATCGTATTTTATTAAATAACATTGAATTATTGAATATTATGACTATTTACTATCGAATATAACATTTACTACCACAAGAGCGAAGAAAAGTGTGATCTGTGGATAATTAAGATAAATTGTGAAGTGAATATTGTGAAATTATTGTGAAAGCATTGTGTCTCATTGAATTAACAAAATCCTTATTGGTGGGTGAATTATTTTTGATGAATTTGTGTTCGATATTTTTAATCATCGTCTATGAATTTCTGTCAATTGTTGTGACTTGCACCTTTATTTATTTTGTGTGTGGGAATTTTTGATATACTATCTTGATGTTCCGATAATTCTTGATATTGAAAAATCTATTGTCGCGCTTAGTTGGTGATCGTTAAATTTTACCTACACCTCCGTACATTTAGATTTGCCAAGCGCCATTTAGTGTAGTCGTGCATCTTCGTGATACCTCGCAGTGAAATTTTTCAGAAACCATGGTTATAGTTATTGTCTTCAACTATTTTCGGAAATTTTAGTTGCGTTTATATATTCTATTGGTTGTGGTAATTTTCATTGAAAATGGCAAATCCAAATAATCTTCTTAGACCACCAATTCTGGAAGTTCCTAACTTTCATCCAGCACCCCCAGAAAATGAAAATGACATCAATGAACAATTGATGCAGCACATTTCACGGCTGGTGATAACAACAGTACAAACTGAAAGTAGGAGGATATTCAATTCTTTACTTAATCCCGCGTGTGATATTAATAATGATGTTGATGTGGCCATCAACAATGAAAATATACGAGATCTGTCTGACATGGACAAGATCCCGGATGTAGTAAAGAGCCTAAGAGAGTTCTCTGGAAATGCTGGAGAATTTAACTCTTGGAAAAAGACTGTATATAGAATTTTAAAAATATATGACCGCACGAAAGGAATACCAAAGTATCAGTGATCCGTAATAAGATGGTAGGACAAGCGGATATTGCACTTGAATCCTACAATACACCACTTAACTGGGATAAGATTGCGAAGTGTTTTACACTTCATTATGCGGACAAACACGATTTAGGGACGCTGGAATACCAGATGACAACTCTGGTGCAAGGAACAAGGAACAATGGAATTGAGCTAAGAGTCACTAAACATCATGACTCAATCATATAGAGAGAAAGCGCTTGATACATTCGTTCGGGGACTTAAGGGTGAGTTACCAAAACTCTTGAGTGTTAGAGAGCCTAAGGACTTGCCGCAACCATTACATCTTTGCTTGAAATTACAAAACATCGATTATAGAATTCACCATGCTAAGTGCTCACAGACTGGAACACGAAAATTGTTCCCAGATACTGCACCACCAGTTCCACCTCGCAGAAATCCAAATCACTTTCAACCTATGCCGATACCAGCCCCTAGACGACAATTCTATCCAAAACTTTTTCAGCATCCTCAAGCTATACAATCTTTTAGGCAAAACCCACATCAACAGTATCAACAACCACGTATTCAAAATACCTCTCAAAACGCCTGGCAACAACTTCCTAAACAACAACCTAGGCCGGAACCAATGGATATCGATCCTTCGTTGAGATCACAAACCATTAACTTTATGAATCGACCACGTAACCCACCACCTCTTCAAAAACGTTTGCCTTCCCAAAAGGTTTACGTACCCTACAAAATACAAAAGGATATTCTGTACTGAGAAAACTGTCGTCAATGACAAGACAATGGAAGAATATACAGAGAACATAAATAACGAAGACCAAAACTATGACCAACCGCTGGAGGAGTATATAGACTCAAACGATAATCCAGAACCTGAATAATCGGAACAGTTGGAAGACATATATTTTTTAGATTAAACCGCTCTTCGCTTTCTTATTTTGAGCACACATCCAGAAGCGGAGATGTACTTAAATTCCCAATAGATACAGGCTCAAACAGCAACTACGTCCAACCTCGTCATATAAGAAACCCAAATGACAAACATTTCTTTGCCAATTCCGTCGGTGGATATATTCGTATAACACACCATTCTTTCGTACAACCTTTTGGCACATTTACATATAAGTTAAAATTTTACATCCTTCCTAGCTTGATATCCTTTGATGGGATAATAGGAAATGATACACTAAAAAAACTTAAAGCAGTTATCCATACAAACAATAACTACAGGACGATCCTATCAAATGTTCACATTCCACTCAAACAGCACATATCCTAAACCGTTAACAACATCAAAACCTCTCAATTGAACAAGGAACAGACAAACAAACTGGTAAATGTAATAAAAAGACACCCAAAACTTCTTTCTGAGCCGGACGAGAAGTTGACATACATAACAAGGGTGAAAGTTAAAATTCGCACAACAACCAATGAACCAATTTACTCGAAATCATATCCCTACCCGATGGCACTTAAAGATGAAGTGCAAAAACAGATAGCTAAGCTACTACAGGATGGAATCATAAGACCATCTAAATCACCTTATAATTCGCCAGTTTGAGTAGTTCCCAAAAAGGAATATGCTTCTGGCGTAAAGAAATATCGTCTAGTAATCGATTACCGGAAGTTAAATACCGTCACTATGCTTGACACCTATCCAATTCCCGAAATAAATGGTGTCCTTGCAAACTTCGGAGAAAATAAAGTATTTTCCATTTTTGATCTAAATAGTGGCTTCCACCAAATTCCTCTTAGGGAAATCGATATAGATAAGACTGCGTTCTCGATAAACAATGCAAAATTTGAGTTCGTTCGCCTACCATTCGGCCTAAAAAATGGTCCAGCTATTTTCCAATGAGCCCTAGACGACATTTTGAGAAAAATCATTGGGAAATGCTGCTATATGGACATTGACGAAATTATTATATTTGGCAGAACTGAAGAAGAACATTTGAAACGTTTGAAATCTTTTCAAAGTTCTGGAAATTTTAGAAAATGCTAACCTAAAAATACAGTTAGATAAGTGCAAATTTTTTAAAGAAGAAATTGAATTTTTAGGCTATGTCGTAACCAAGAATGGAATTAAAACCAATCCAAAAAAAAGTAAAGGCTATTATTGATTTTCCTCCACCTAAGACATTCAAAGATTTACGTTCTTTTTTAGGTATGTCAGGGTATTACCGTCGTTTCATAAGAAACTACGCAAATATTGCGAGGCCCTGACATCCCTCTTGAGAGGGGAAGATGGACGCGTGTCCAAGAATCTTTGAAAAAATTCTTAAAATTGAGCTTGATAAAGATGCCATGAAAGCATTTAATAAATTGAAAAGCTCATTAATATCGGAGGAAGTCGTACTACCCCATCCTGACTTCAAAAAAGAATTCGAATTAACAACAGACTCTTCGAATTATGCCATAGGAGCTATTCTGTCGCAGGACAAGGAACCAATACATTCCTGTCTAGAACCTTGTCGAAGACGGAGGAGAGCTATGCCACCAACGAAAAAGAAATATTGGCTATAATTTGGGCATTACAGTCCTTGAGAAATTATTTGTACGGCTCACGGAAAGTTAAGATATTTACGGATTATCAGCCGCTAACGTTTGCATTAAGTAACTGTAGTGAATAATATCTTTGAATGTATGCATAACGATATAACTATGCTTTGCTTGAAATTCATGTATGTAGCTGTGAGTCAAGTTAAGACGAGATCATGAAAAGTTAATCTCACTTTTATTTAGTCTAACTCAAACCACCATTCAATAAATTACATACTTGTAAAACTACCAATCGCGTTTTCTTAGTTTCGAGCATATAAAACATCAGGTTATGGGCCCAGTGCAATGGCAAGTGTAATGGAATTAGTGTTTGCGAAAATAAAGCCTTTCGATGGCAAAAATTTCGACTCGTGGAAGTATCGTGTTGAAAATTTTTTAAAAGCACAAAACGTGCTCGATGTGTTATCAGTAGATAAGCCAGAAGCTGATGCGAACTTGCTGGGTGAGAGGGTATGCAAAACGGCTAAAGCCAAAAGCCTGATCATATCTTTAGTGGACGATAATCATTTAGAATTTATTAAAGGAAAATCGACTGCTAAAGAAATGTGGAGTGCGTTAAATAACGGAACGGGAACGAACATGGTCATACAGAACATGTTACGAGCAAGATTGGCCCGGCTTCGCTACGAAGTTGACAGTGGTATGAAAAACCATTTTACGAAATTTAATGTGTGTGTTCGGGAACTTATGGCCGCAGGCGCAAAAATTGATTCAAATGAAACTATTTACTATTTGCTTAAAACATTTCCTGAAGAGTTTCAGCCATTGATAACGGCACTTGAAAACTTGCCTGACGGCACTTTAACATTTGAGTATGCAAAGTCACGTTTGCTTAATGAAGAAATGAGATAACTATCTGTCAAAGAAGATACTGCGGGAATAAATGGTGATGCAGTTTTCTCGGCTAGCTTTGCGGGAGAATGCTTTCGATGCAGAAAGAAAGGTCACAAAAGTTTCAACTGCCCGCTAAAAGAAACTCGAACTGGTTTTAGAAAGAAAGGCAAAAATGTAAAAGCTACTAAGGAAAGTGATGGGATGCAAATACTCAAAAATGAATGTCTGGTTGTTAGACTCCGGGAGTACGAGACATGCGACAAACAATTTGAACTTGCTCACTTACATTCAAAAATTAGCTGAGCCATTAAAGATAAGTACAGCAGAAGAAACTGGTGTGACAAAAGCAACACACAAAGGTGTATTCAAAGCGTATACATATGTCAACGGTAAACAGATTGTTGTCAGTGTGAATGATGTTTTGTTCGCAAAAGATCTAAGAGTGAATTTGCTTTCAATCAAAGCGCTTCAAGAAAAGAGACTGAAGATTATTTTGTGCAGGGAAATAAAGCGCTGATAAAAAAAGGGAGGAATGATAGTCGGAATCGCAAAGCTGTCGGATGCGCTGTATGAAATTGAATTGTTTCAAATTCAAAAGCATGCTAATGTCTCACTATCGAAAAATTTATGGCATAGTCGTCTTGGGCACGTAAACGACGCATACATAAATAAATTGAAAGCCAATAACATGGTTACAGGTATTGAAGTTGAAGAGAAGACAATTACCTGCAATTCATGCGTAAAAGGTAAACAGTCAGAGAAACCTTATACTAATCATAGACCGTTGACGTCAAGAATATTAGAAAGAGTTCATACTTGTGTTTGTAGACCGATCACGCCAGCTACTTACGATGGTAGCAAGTACTTCGTTAAATTCGTTGATGATTACAGTCATTTTGCGGTCGTTTATTTGATAAAGCAAAAATCAGAAGTATTTGAATGCTTTCAAACATATATACGCCATTGTGAAGCAAAATTTAATTGCCGTGTGGTTTATTTACGGTGTAATCGTGGCACAGAATATATTTCAAACGAGCAAAAGAGATTCTTTTTAGAAAGAGGAATTAAAATGGAAAGAACGGTCGGATATTGTCCAAGGCAAAATGGTATCGCAGAGCGTTTCAATCGAACTGTTGTAGAAAAAGTGCGTACTATGCTTATAGCATCTGGAATGCAGAAGTCTATGTGGAACGAAGCGGTACTAACAGCAACGTATCTATTGAATAGATGTCCTACAAAGTGCAATGTTAATAATACACCTGCAGAGATATGGCATGGGATTAAGCCAGACATTGGAAAACTGCGAATTTTCGGATGCCAAGCATTTGCATTACAGCCCAAGCAAAAACGAAATTAATTTGATGCAAAAAGTTTGTCTACAATAATGGCTTGTCGCACACTATTCCGTCACGACACGACACGACATAGAAAAATGTCGTACGACAGTCGGTAGACCAACGCACACTATACCGAACCGACCGACACATCAGTTTGTGAAAAGTATTCAGAAAATGCATTATGTTTCATGCAATGGAAAATGTGTTTTGTTCAAAATTAAAAAAATGATAAGATTGAAATGATTTGTAATTTCTTGCCATCTATTTGTCTTCTTTTGTGTGTTGTAACTTTTTGAGCTTATTTCATACAATTCTTTCTACAGAGTGGAGTAAAAGTTTCTGCTCTTTGATATGCAAAATCAACCCCAATAAATTAATTTGAAAAAGCAATCTTTCCAAATTTTGAAACCCTCTTCTATTTTTCTTAAACCTACATAGCTTTAATTAATTCAGTGATGATACCAAAATAATGACTGTTGTTGTTTAAGAGTCGGTAAAAACAGGTGCTAAAATTCAAAGAGGATTAATATATCGAACTTTTTATAAAACCTGAAAAACTGGAATTCTTCAGCGCATCGAATTGATAAAGTTTCTGAAAACGAATTTTAGACTGTGTTGAAAACGAAAGAGGGCATAATTCATACTAATTATATATTATGTTGCTTCAAGTGTGTTAAATGTTGTACAGGAAATACTAAGGACAGAAACTTTTGCGCCACCCAGTAGTTTCTGGCTAAAATTTTACAACCATTACAATTTCGATATTTTTTTTAATATCAAACTGCCTAACGACAACTGATGTTTATCATGCATTGTTCAGAAAATGCATTATGATCAATACAATGGAAAGTGTGCAATGTCAAGCATTTAAAAAAATTATAATTGAAATTTTCTGAGCAAATTCTTCTCATATATTTTCCTTCTTTTGTGATTTATTGTAATTTTTTGAACTTATTTTATACAGCTCCTTCTATTTTCTGGCTAAAAAAAATTACTTCATCCATTTCCAATTCGTAGTTTTTTTTTTAAATATCAAACTGCCGAACGACAACTGATGCTTATCATAAAATCTATGAAGCTATATGAAAGCCCGCACACTTAACCGACACGACACGCTACAACGACGTACATCATTTGTCGGATTGGATTGAATTTGAACATCCCAAACGACAAAAATTGTTTGCTGTCCTGTCGTGTCGTGACGTGTTGGTCAGGTGTGCGGGCGTTCATACAATTACATACAATTTATTCTGACAGATTTTTGTCGTGTCGTGTTGTGACGTGTCGTGTCGGAATAGTGTGCGATATGCTATACAGTCAACGGTTATAGACTGTGGCGTCCAGGTACGAATAAAATCATAGTGGCACGTAATGTGGAGTTTAATGAATCAGTTTTTCCGGCCAAGAAAAACAATTACGATGATTGTAAATTAAGAGATTGGTGCATTGTAGAAGATATCAACGAATCAGTTCAAGGAGGAGCATTTGGTGTAACTAACCATCAAGATGATGCATGCTATCGAGATTCCGAGAATGATCCGTCAGATACTAGTGCGGAGTTATCTGATGATGTCTTCAAAGCAGGAGGTGATCCAGTGGCGCTCCGACAACAATCATCTTTGAGTAATTCAAGGCACAGTTGTCGTGAGCGCAAAAATCCAGTCAAGTTGCAATATGATTAAAATTTTGAGCAAATCCTTCTGTCGGAAATTACTTTTTCAGCTGAGCCAGCAAACTTTGATGATATCAAATACAGGCCTGATCGTGACAAATGGGAAGCTGCTATCAAGGAGGAATTCGAATCTTTGCAACGAAATAATACATTTGATTTGGTTGAGAGGACGCCCGAAATGAAAATTATCTCCTGTCGGTGGGTTTTCCGCCTAAAAACGAATAGAAATGGCAAACCGGATACGTATCGAGCGCAACTTGTAGCCAGAGGCTGTCAGCAGCAGCATGGGATCGATTAGCAATTAACCTACGCACCTGTTGCAAGGCTTGCAACAATTCGGACAGTGCTGTCAGTGGCAATTAACAAAAGCTACATAATAAGTCAAATGGATGCTAAAACAGCTTTTTTAAACGGCAATTTGAAGGAGACAGTTTATATACAGGTTAGGGATGGGCAATATCGGTATTTTTGGGTAACAGCTCCAACTGTTACTGTGACTAGGAAGTAACAGTTCCAAAGTAACAGTTCTTATTCCTAAAGTATGTATGCACACTTAGCTTCGATTGGCACCATCGACAAAAAGCTAAAAAAATTCTGAACGTGTTTATGGGAGTTCAAACAGAGAGTTAAGGCTCAAACAAAAGTTCAAGCCGATCAAAAAGTTCATTCAAATTTCTTTCAATATGCACACAAAGACTGTACGTTGCTGTAGATGAAATTCATCATATTCAAAATTTGTAGTTCGTTAAACGTTATTTTCGGTGAATAAATAACCGCGATTATTTACTGCTCTACAAACATACTTCTAATTACCTAAGTAGTGTATAATCTGATATTTTTGGCTAACAGTTTGTTATATATGATCAAAATAAAAAAAACCGCCACTAAACGTGATTTACAATTGCAACGTGATGTATAATCGTCATTTTACTTATGTAAATATTTACACCTGCAAACGGACGGATATCTTTTAAAATATAATTACTTACTCGCATTTAACAAGCAATTGCATTTAACAAGCAATTGAGTAAAGAGTTCATGCCACTTTGTGTATGTACACAAATATGACCGGTGGAACCTTTAAGCAGGCGTAGAAAAAATCCTAGGAACTTGTTTAGTTGATTACCTAGGGTGCATTGTTTTTTGCAGGACCATTTATGTCCCATTTTTTGAAATTTTTTTTTACCTTTAACTTTGTATGAAAGACATGCGTACCACCCCATATGATAACTCAGGTCTTTGCGCTTAACTCAGATCTTCTCAGAGAAGATAGCACATTTAAAAATAAATTCACGGTTCACAGCCATGTGCAATCAGCATTTAAATTCAGTTCGAACTAATGTCGGTCAATTTGGTACGATAGTGTTTATCCCTTTTCATACCTGCTGCAAGCGCTAATTCGTCAGCATAAGCATCCCTTGCGACATGGGCGTAATGGCCCGTCATAAACAAATCAATATAATTATTTCCTGAAATGTAGGTGCTGCTGGTTTATGGCTGTATGATGAAAGGAGGATGCAGCATTATGTGAAAATGAATTTTTTCCCTACCTTTTTTAAATATTCATCATACCTGGTTATGGTTTTTCTTGGTCGAGTTTTCGATGGAGTAGGCAACAATATAATTTGGTCTCAGAATACATGTAAAAAGGATAAAACATCTTTGCAACCATTTCAGCGCTAAAACAATAGCTACTAAGAATATCGACCACTCAATTGTGTCCACTCAATTGTGTCAATTGTGTCTCGTAGGTGACAGTAGTGCGGTTTTTACTAATTTTTCTAGTTTACTTTTCTTTCAAATACTTCGGAGTGCTATTTTCTAATTTTAGTTGTTTGAAAAGAGAGTTATGTATTCAAGTGGTTCCCAATAAGTACATTAGTGGCCCCAACAAACAATCGTCGCGCTAGTTTTGTTAGCAAAGCAGTTTGGAATTTCCACTGTATTTTTTTTAAAAGTAACTTTATGCCAAAGTGAACTGTACAATTCTTTAAAAAGTGAGACTTTAAGTGAAAGTTAATATGGCCTTAAGGGTAAAAAAAAGTGCAGTGTGGGAACATTTTTCGAGAATAGACGCTGTTTATGCAAAGTGCAACATTTGCAAATCGAAGATGAGCTATAGAACGTCTACAAGTAATTTAAAAAAGCACCTGAGCAGATGCCACTCCACTGTGCGAATATTTGATGAGCGCCGAAACAAAAATCCACCTCATGAAGGAGATACTGAAGGTGCAGCTTCGCAAGCTATTGCTCTTGATTCGCCAACTGTATCAACAGAGCATGAAGTACTACCTAGTACAAGTACGGCAAGTGATTAATTTCCATCATATGGTAGAGTCCAAACTAGAATATCTTCTTTTGTACCGAAAAAAATGACGGACAGAGATAACGCCAAAATAAATGATGAGTTTTTAAAACTATCTAGGCTGGACTACCAGCCGTTTTCAATAGTAGAAGACAAAGGATTTAAGGCATTCATTTCAGAAGACAAAGGATTTAAGGCATTCATTTTTAAAATCTGAGAGGAGTAATACTCAGCCTTCACGTAAATAATTTGAAACACCTCATTTTGTAAAATTTATTTTAACGTATGTTTCGAACAGATGGAAAAGAAGCAAGAGCAATGATAGAATTACAAAGATATATCGAGGACGAACGCATTTCCCTCAATGAAGACCCAATTAAATGGTGGATGGAGAATAAACATAATTACCCGTTTTTGTACAAAGTTGCTGAGGAACGATTATCGACGGTAGCAACATCAGTCTCATGCGAGCAACTGTTTTCAAGAGCTGGTATGATGATAACTAAGAGAAGGAGCCAGCTGTCAGCGGAAAAATCGAGGATGCTAATATTTTTGAATTCAAATGAACATACGTTAGCAGATTACTCCTGAAATCAAAATACTACATTGAGAATTATATGTGAATAAAAATAATGCTAAAACTAATTATTTACAATTAAAAATGTAGCTTGTTTTGTAAGATTTAAGGATATAGATTTTCAAAGTTTAAGCCTAAGATATTTTCGGAGTTAGTTTTTTTTTCATCTATTTCGCTTCTATTCTTAGATTAAGGGATATAGATTTTCGAAGTTTAAGCCTAAGGTATTTTTAAAGCTAATGTTTTTCCTATCTATTTTTCGTTATTTAATTATTTTGCATGTGAATAAAAATTTATGAATAGTTATCAATGTCGTCAATATACTTTTTTGTTTCATTCGAAATGCAAATTTTTACACCTGGCTGGTTAAATTAGTTGTGATTTCACGGCAATTTTTCAAAACATCCAATGGTGGATGTTCGATGCATTATGTGCGCTTAGCCGCTTAACAATCACAAAGCTCCAAATACTAACTCAATTCAAGGGTTAAAATCAATTTTTTTCAGCGTATTCATTAAATTATATCATTCCAGTTTTGTCAGTCGAAATATTACAGATGATTTACACAGAAACCATCAATCACAAACGTCGAATTTATAATTCACAAGGAAATATTCAATTAAATTATTTCATTCCTTTCTATTCATTTTGCGCATATTTCGAAACAGCCGAATCCTCCGAAAACTCATTAAGCTTCTCATCATATATACATATTTTTATACATCATTCCGATCAGAACTACATTTAACACGAGCAAGCATGCAATATTAATACCGCGAGTAAGAAGTAATTTATTATCAATTTCTAAAAAGCTCGAATAACAGTTAACAGCAATTAAACTACCATCTCATATCATCCAAATAGCCGTATCGGCCTTAACACACCCTATAACCCTTCTTAAAAATGTCCAACTTAAAAAGCATACATAGCCCTCTTTGGAGTTAATGAGCTTATTTTCATTTTCAAGCACTCATTACTAAAAAATCATCCAAGATTCAATAAAGTATAGCACCAATTTACATATATATATATATATCCCGCAGAGCACGCTTTACCAAAAAACACATATCATTAATACATCGCAATCCACCTTTAACCTACACAGCACATAATCATACTACATGTAATCTAAAACGCGTGCCGTGTACAATCGCATTATATTACTCATGACTTTATTCTCTTAGTCCCAATGTTCTTCTTACTGGACCAGTACTCGTGATAGTATAGTACTCCTACCGAACCGGAAGTATTTCTCATACAAACTCAGGAACCGCTGATCAGTCACCGTATCAATGATATTTCCCATACAAATTCTGGAACTGTGCCGCAGTCACCGAGCCAATGATATTTCTCATACAAACTCTCGAACCGCTCCTCAGTCACCTTATCAATGATGTTTCTCATACAAACTCTGGAACTGTTCCTCAGTCACCGTGCCAATGATATTTCTCATACAAATTTTGGAACTGTGCCTCAGTCGCAGTGACTGAGGCACAGTTCCAGATTTTGTATGAGAAATATCATTGTCACTGCGACTGACGCACAGTTCCTAAGTTTGTATGAGAAATATCATTGTCACCGTGACTGAGGCACAGTTCCAGAATTTGTATGAGAAATATCATTGGCACGGTGACTGAGGAACAGTTTCAGAGTTTGTATGGGAAATATCATTGGCACGGTGACTGAGGAACAGTTCCAGAGTTTGTATGAGAAACATCATTGTCGCTGTTTCAGTGGAGCAGTGCCGAAATTTGTATGAAAAATATTTCAGGTTCATCTCCAAAAAGGGCTATTTTTGCTCTTTAAGTGGGACGGTTTCAAGAAGGGCTTATAGGATGTGTTTGGGACAATACGACTATTTTGATGATATTAACACTTTAGTTATTATAAATTTTTATTAACTTTATATTAGACATAGATAATTGTACTCGCGGTATTGATATTGCATGCGTGCTAGTGTTTAACTTAATTCTGATTGAAATTATATACAAACATATGTATGTACGCATATGTATGATGAGAAGCCTAATGGGTTAACGGAGGATTTTGCTTTGTCGATATATTACCGTGATGAATAGAAAATAAGTGACATAATGTAATTGATTAATTTTTCCTTCTTGACTAAAAATTCGACGTTTATGATTGGTGGTTTATGTAAATCATCTTTAGATAAGCGAATCTTCTTAATGTTAGATGCGAAAATGTCTCATGAATATTTTGGTGAAACTAATTAAATAATTGTATTCCCGGATGAAAATAAGTAGTTAAATAACATAATAAAAGTAAAGCAATCCCACGACAACCCTCGTACGGGTCTAGGGGTTGAAGCTGGTAGAGAGCTTCATTACAATTTATTTAATCATTGTGAATACGAGTGTGGAGTGATTAGTTCCACGACTCACTTTACCCCTGATTTAAATCAGGTACCTAATCAGAGCTAGGTGAACTCAAAGCTTGGTGCGCGGACCCTCGTCCGAACCTGGATTCGAACCAGGGACCCCACACGCAAGAAGCCAGTGCTCTACCCACTAGGCTACTCAAGCTTCCTAAATAACATAATGCTAGTACATAATTTTAATTCACTTTTGTAAATGTATTATTTTACACTAATGGAATTTTTATGATTGTATTGTTTGCACTAACAAAAGCTTGAAAGAAAAAATTGTATGTAGAAATCTCACACAATACGTTGAAGGAAGTGATTTTAGCCTGTAAATTGAGTTTATGTTTGAAAATGGTGCTTGTATAAAATGTAGGTAAAAATATATGTATGTTTGGTGTTCTTAGATATGATTATACTCTTATGATTTAACCACTTGAACCTTTCGAAATACGTCTAGAGTTTTAGCTTCGCTTCAAAGGTACCAATCGAGGCTCAGTGTACATATATACATATATGCATTACGTACAGGAATTGTTACTTTGGAATGATTACTTACTGCTCCATCCTGGACATGTTCGTCCGCCTATGCTCTGGTTTAAATATTTGTATTGCTCTCGCATATACGGGGCATTTGAGATGAAATTTTATGTACTGGTGGAACTGTTATTTTGGAATCTTAGGAACAGGTAGTAACAGTGACAGGCATATACTAGGTTCCCAGTAACAGTGACAAGAATATTGGCTCATCCCTAATACAGGTACTTGAAGGTATGTTTGCTCATAACGGCGAAGTGTGCAAATTAAAAAGATCACTGTACGGACTGAAACAATCACCACTGTGCTGGTATAAAAGATTTTATGATACTGTAATGAAGTTAGGTTTTGTGAGATCAAAACATACTTACTGTGTTTACACTAGAAGTAGTAATGGGTACATAATGTAGATTGTGATATATGTTGACGATTTGCTACTAGTTAGTCAAACAGAATCGCAACATAAGAAAATGAAAAAGTTATTATCTGCCGAATTTGAAATGAATGAATCAAAATCGTTTGAACAATTTCTTGGAATTGGATTTGATTACAAAAAGGATTCTAATTTGTGTATGTCACAGAATAAGGCGATAAAAGATTTATTGGTTTATTTAAAGATGGAAACTTGTAAAGCAAAATCGACACCAATGGATATTACAATTAAGTTCAAAAAGACTGATACTTGTACGAGAGTTGCTGTTCCGTACAGGGAAGTAATTGGAAAAATTATGTATATAATGTTATGCAATATCCAAACTTAGTCGTTTTCAAGATAGTCCTGGTGATGAACACTGGCTAGCAGTGAAGAGACTAGTACGTTATTTAAAAGGAACTATAGATTATGAATTAGTTTATAACAAAAATGAAGTCGAAAAACCGTTGGTTGGATTTGTAGATGCTGATTATGCTTCTGACGAATCCGATAGAAAATCAAGTAGTGGATATTTATACAAAGTATTTGGGAATATTGTAAGTTGGACATCATAGAAGCAGCAGATAGTTGCTTGCTCTACAACTGAAGCCGAATATGTAGCTCTAGCACTTGCTGTGCAAGAAGGAATATGGTTATGAGGATTGCTTTCAGATTTAATGATTCAAGTAGATACGGCACCAATCTTCGAGGATAATCAAAGTTGTATCCAAATTGCCTCAAACCTAGAAACAAAACGAGTTAAGCATATGGATGTCAGATACCATTTCCTACGTCAAAAGGTTGAGCAAGGTGACATTAAGCTAAAATACATCAGCAGTAAAGTTCAATGGGCAGATATTTTAACAAAAGCGTTACCAAAGCAGCAATTCAAGCGACTTTCGGAGAAGCTGGGCATATTACATCGAGGAGGAGTGTAGTGATTAATATCTTTGAATGTATGCATAACGATATAACTATTCCTTGCTTGAAATTGTAGCATTCGCCTACCAGAATCCCCTCGGCGACATGTGCTTGGCATGTGCATGGTCACGTGTAAAGGTACCCTTAGGCACCTATGCAAATGCCATATGCATGCCTACTCCGAGTCGCATGTGCATCTCAGTATGCATATGTATCCTTCTCTTCATATGCAAATCCACTATGCATATATACCTTAATTCACTTATGCATCTCAACATGCATATGTATCCATATCCTGCTATGTAAATCCAACATGCATAGACACCCTACTTCGCATATGCATCTCAACATGCGGGGCATATGCAACCGTCAATATTCCACTTTCACCTTAATTAATACCAAAACGCCATTTCAGTTAGAGGATTCTTCCAAATCCAATAACAATAATGATTTGGTATTTCCGGAGCTCGTTCCCAGCTAATATGAATTATTGGCAATGAGCTCGGAACCACGAAATTGTTGTTGTTGAATTTGGAGGAATTCGCGAGCCGCCGTGACTCAAAATGTTCACAACGACGACGTTGTTAGTGGTCGGGATGAAAAGCCACTAACAACAAACATAGACCCAATGCTCGCACCCCAACTAAAGAATGCGAACGTGGGAAAAAGTTCATGCGATCTAGCATGGGATGAGCCAGATATAAGTTTCCGAGCAATTCTGGGAACCGGGACGGATAGAAAATCGCCAAGGAAAAAATTGATGGACGGTGATGGGAGTTGCGGTTGCACAGTCAAAGCGTTCGGAGCTCGTGAGCGATCGCGAGATTGCTGGATATCCAATGAAAATCGAATCGCCTGTTTTTGACTTTAGTAAAATTTCTTAAATTACAATTCCGTACTGCCAAAATGTGTGCGACACAATCTCATGTGCTTCATAATTAATTCAATATATGAACTTCATCAGAGAATCGGAAATTTTGTTTCGGCTAAGTTCTAACGATTAGCAATGATTTTTTTTGATAAATTATTTTTTTCGATCGCTAAATTAAACTCCATCTTTACCTGGAAATCATGATTTTCGTGCACTATCCAATGATAAATGGAATTTGTGTGCGATTTGAATGTGTGAAAAATCGGACGATCTCATAAATTCTCCGTGGGTAGATGAGGGAGAGTGAAGAAAGAAAAAAGGAGAGATTAGAAGTAGTAGAATAGACGTAACTTAAAAGAATTTTCGATGAATTATACATATTCAAACAAATAGTACACAAACAAATGGAACTAAGATCGATTTGATTTCTTTCTATATTATTAATTGATTTTGATATGAATATAAAATAACGTTAAACTTGATACTAAAACAATAGTTTTTGCTTGTGGATATCTATTGAAGAAGAAGTTAAATAGCGAGTGATACAAACATTTGCAAAAATAATTTGGCATTTGAATTGAATAGTGGATGTATGATCTAGAAAGGAATTTTCGAAATAGACGTGCTCCAATTGGTTACGCGTTTGGAATTATCTAGGGAATGATTTGGTTTCATGTTTCCGGAAATCTCAAGCATAACAAAAGATCTCAATCAACTAGAAGGAGAAAATTAAAAGAAATCATCGTAACTTTCCATTAAATTATATAATAATATGTATTTCGAAAAATCAGTATTTCATTCGATTTTTAACTATTATCTAAATTATATAAATATATAATTTGTTTGTAATACATATTAAGTTTAGTTTTGCTTTGAGATAATTCCTACAACTGTGAATTTTATAATTAAGAAAGATAGAAGGACTTTCTTTCTTTTTACAAAAAAAAAAGGTTTATTCCTTCTGCGTCGTACGACAACAGGGGAAAAAAATAGACCGCGAAAGATGGTTTAATAATTGTGAAGTTGTGCATGGAAAACGACGAAAAACATAGTTACACAAATTTATTGCGATATTTTCTAAGCTCTAAACTAGATACTTAAGTTCGAATTTGTGAAATTAAAATTAAGACAACAAATGAGAATAACGCTAAGTCAAATGAAACAATACTACGCGGACTTAATTACATCCAGTTAATGATTATTTAAAGTGTAAATCATTTTATATTACTATGCCGAGGTCAGCGTGTATTTAATTTTTTATTTTTTTAGTATACCGAAATAAAAATATCGGTTAATTGTAGCACTTCTAAATTTCTGGTCCGTTTAATTGAATGTTTTTATACGTATTTGCATTGCTAATAAGTCCTGTATTAGTTCTTATTCCCCATGGCTAATTTAGAACAGGATAATAATTTAAAAAGGAATTAATAATAATGAATTCATAAATTAAAATCCTTGGCCTTCTTATTGGGCGAAAGCCCGGGAGGACTTTTCGTTACAGGTTCGCGAGGCCTGACTGGCCAATGAGTAGGTAGATTTCAGGTTTTTAGATTTTCAGATTTTATTAGGGAGGGACGATGAGGGAGAGTAATTTGCGTAATTTCAGTTTGTTTGATATTTCATGGCCAATGTCAGAGAGTGGAGAACCCCAGACCATCTGGACTTCGGTCTGGTTCTGGATTGTGCTAAGGCGGTTTAACTTCACAATTCGCTACAAATAGTGCCCAACGTGGGGCCCGAAAACTTGTTTTTGGATTACCCACCAAAGTGAGAAAATAGTTATGAGCTTTGACTCATACTCCCCTTAAGACTGTACGTCTTCAATCCTTCTAATTCCATTCTCACTTGCAGGTCTTGGAATCGCCTCCTTTGCGATTCCATATTACTTCGTTCGAAAGAACAAACCCTTATAAATTAAGACCTGCCCTGCTCGCTCTTCCCTAATAGCCGCAAACAGCCTTCCTAATCCTAACCTAGTCGAGTAATTTCCTTATAGTATACCTTTTGGGGTAGCTTCACTTTGTGTTTGTTCCTTCGAGCTTTTTGGCTCTGGATGCAACCCGGAGGTTTGCCTAGGATAACAGGTTTTGGTAGTTTACCGCCAATCCTTTCCAGGTCATCCGAAGGGCCCCTGCCCCACTTTATGTCGGGAAGCTATCCCAAACCATTTTGAATTGTTGTTTTGACCCAGGTTCGGCTTTTGGCTCGAGTTTGGTTCAAGCTGTGGTGGATTACGTGAGGTTGGCGAAGCGCCACCTACACGTCCTTGCAGCTTGACAAGACTTGGACCATTGGCTGGATCTGAGTCAAACAGCAACTTTGCTGTTTTTGATCCCCTAACTGTTCTCTTCTCATTATAATTTCGGAAGAGGCGGACAGATCTCCAAAATGGGCGTCTCCATTTGGGAAGCGACCCTAACCAATAGCTTTTCAACATTCATAACACTTAATTATTCAACTTCGTCACTATTCATTATAAAAATAAAATACTTTTTTTGATCAGCCAGCCAGCTTGCGAACTTGTGAGGGAGTTTTCTTTATAATAAACCTATTACAATCTTTTGACACGTTCTAGCGTGCAAGTTAAAAAATTTAACTAAACCATTTACAATCTTTTGACACGTTCTAACCTGCAAGAAAAAAAAATTTAACTCAACCTTTTACACTCTTTTGACACGTTATAACGTGCAGGGAAAAAAATATTAAACTTTATTCGTCAGTCACGTGTTTACGTGCCACGTCAGGTTCGGTATGCCTTTAGCCAGAAGCCTGGAGGATTAGTCCGGCGTCCGGGTGGAGAAGGAGTGCTCCATTTGCCGGCAAGGGTTTACACGGGACAACCCAGCGGTAACGACGTCGTGTGGGCATGATTTCCATCGGCACTGCATTGAGCAATGGCTGAATGAAAGCCCTGAATGTCCGTTGTGTCGTGGAGCACTGCGCCCCCCCCTGGTTGCTGGACAAATTCCCCTGACGGGAGAGACCACGGCGAAGGGAGCTCGTCCCAAGTCCACGAAAGGTGGAGTGAAAACGCGGAGGATAGATCGCCGCGAAGAAGTGATCAGCGAAAATATCCTTCGAGGCCCGAACGGAGAGGAGGGATTTGGTCAGTCGCCCGATCCAAACGCGAAAACTCCGCTAACAGCCAAAGATTCCGCTACCGCCTCGGGAGTTCGTTCCCTAGTGCAGGAGGAATTAAGCACTTTTTAGCGGCAGCTGATCGAACTACAACATAGCATGCGGATGTTGTTGGATCGAGGGGCTGATCGGATCCTTCCTTCGTCAACCACAGATGGCGCGTCACCCCGAATAAATCCGAGGGCGCGCATCTTCGTGGCGGTCCAGAGGCCGTCAAACCTCAGCCCTCCGCAACGAGACCCCCGTGATGGTGCAGCACCTCGCGGAGGCCTTCGAAATGGTCGTGATTCCCGACTGTCATCAGACCGCAAAACAACGATAATGGCTGGTTGGAACTTGTCATTTAGCGGCCAGACTGGAAGCATGCCCGTAAAGGCATTCCTATATCGGTTCAATGCATTAACCCGTCAGCAACTCCAAGGGGACTTCCGTGCTGTCACTCGGCACATGGACAGCTTGCTGAAAGGCGTTGCCGAGGAATGGTTCTGGACTTCGGTCTGGTTCTGAGTTGTGCTAAGGCACTTAAACTCACAATTCGCTACAAAATTCATGTATATAGCTGTGACTCAAGTTAAGATGAGATCGTGAAAAGCTAATCTCACTTTTATTTAGTCTAACTCAAACCACCATTCAATAAATTACATACTTGGAAAACTACCAATCGCGTTTTCTTAGTTTTGGGCATATAAAACATCAGTAGGAAAGTCAGTGAACCAGTAAAATACATTGATTGTTCAAATTTTTTACTATCTGATAAAGATATTTGTGTCACATTTTCTAGTAATACTGATTACTTTTGTAGTCTAAGTCGTGGTGGTTTAAAAAAAACACGCTAAACATCTAGTCTTTTCTGGTTTATCAGCAAAAGTGTAAATATACAAAGTCGAATTTATAAATACATACATAGCTACTTGCCATTAATGAAGTTCAGGTGTTCGATTGTGGTCGATGATATTTTCTTCGCGAGGAATGAAATGATTGCGTTTCACATTCGGCCGACAGTTATATTAGTGTCGACGGTAATTAGAGTTGTCCACGGGAATAACTGGGCATATGTATACGTTGAAAAAGCATGAATTGACGTCATGCTAAGGACCCAGTAGGACTTTGTGGAAATTGTGATCACATAAGCAAAGAATTCTTGCATGAATAATTTCCTGAAGTATGAGCTTACAAGAGTAATGTGTTAGAAGCAAGAAAGTGATGGGTTCAAAAAATCCAAATTTTGTTACTATTTACGTATGTAATTAAACGATAGCGAGAAAATAATGAGGTGATGAAATATGAGTAGAAATTCTAAGAAAAGTTTGTTGCAAATGCGGTGCATAAAGTCATTCGTTGTTGATATTTCGCGGTATTTGGAACATTTTGCGGTGCCTAGAAAAGTGAAATACAGTGAAAAATAGTAAAATATAAGTTGTGCTAAAAGAAAAGCTAAGTTTTACATCATTTCAACCAAACTGTTTTCCTTTTTTTTTCATTAATTTTCCATTTTCTGAAATGATGCAACAATTTAACGTAAAAAGAAACAAATTTATAATGTTGACAACTATGGATCAATTAAAAAATATCATTGCCTTTTCTTCATTTGTTATAAATGTTTGATTGTTTTTCTGATGAATATTTTTTGATTCTAGCGTATCAGACATTCAAAAAAATTTCATTTGAACTACTATCCTGTACTTTTATCTGCAAGATAGCTTCCTTGTTGCAGATTTTTTGTATGGCACTTCATTATATAAATATAGATCTTTGCATTTAAGTTTGAAATGATTTTACATTTTGGTAACTAAGCCCATTGACTTATGATTTCACATTTTGGTAACTAAGCCCATTGACTTAATGAAAGCAATAAAAATAAACTGTAATTGTTCACTTAAGAAAAAATCAATGTATTTCTAATTGATGTTGGTTTTTATCAAAGTGCATTTATTATTTTTAGCATCTTATTTTATAGTATCAAATGGACAACAGATACTTGCGATATCTAATAAAAAAAGAAAGATATAACTTACTACGTAGAATAGACGCCATTGCAAATGAGCCCCAAAGTAGTTTAGTCGAGAGTGCAAGAAGTGCTGAAAGCAATAGCGATGCTAATACATAATTACAAAATGCCAGAAATACTCCAGATAGTAGCAAATGCCAGGATGATTTGGTAATCAGTATTGTTTGGCATGAAAATATACCACGATATGAATCGCTGAGAGTGAAATTATTAAAGTGGGATGTACCAGCCCCCTAGAGATTCGGTCGAAGCTTTGTTGAAAATTCTGAAGGGCTGGAAGTTCCTAAAAGTCTCAAGGGCTTGCTAAAAAACGCAGCAGCAAAATAATCATTAAGCTACGGTCAGACATCGCTACTTTTTGCGCTGCGCAGCACAAAAAACTGCGTTGACAGAAAGTAGCGATGTGTGATCAATGTAGCTGCGTCTGCAGCTTTTCGTTTTCTTATTGCCGATTCAATTAGTGCCTTGAAAAGTGACAGTATTGTGTGTACGGTAGTGATTGCAATTTTAATATTTTTTATGGTATGTATTTCAAAATTTGTAAATGGTAGAATATTAATTTTGTTTAACCAAATAGGATATGGCTAAATACAATTGGACGAAAGACACAGTATCTTTGATTGAAGGAAGAGCATTTTTAATTAAGAGAAGTTATGGGCGATACTGTTTATTCTAATTATAAGTCTATGTTATAACTATTTTGCAAAATCTAACTTAAATATTAAAAACTAATAAATACAATTTACGTAAATCATTCTATTCTAATGTTTCAAAACAAATTTGTTTAAATTTATTTAAATAATTGAAGGAAGAGAATCGTTCACTTGGGTTTATTGATTGTCTCATCCAAGTGTCTTTTTTTTATTAAAGGAGTCACCAGTTGTAGAAGTTCATCAAAATCACTACCCGATATTCTCAAAAAGTTTTTATAGAATACTTCGTCACCTAAACGCAATTCATTTAATAAACAATGCGCAGCTCCATAGTTTTCTCTATTTGCGATCCACGTCCTCACCCAACAGCTTCTGTTTTTTCTTTTATTTAAAACTATAACTAAACAAGCCGCAGCCAACACTTCTGGATCATCGAAATACATACTAGCACAACTGGTTGAAACTTCATAACAAACTAAATAGTAAAATACTGCAACAGAGGTTGCGCGAGTTAACGCATCGTCTTATCTGAACTGCATGATAAGACAAGCATATTTCATTATTGTCTACGAGTTAACGCATGGTCCTATCTGCACTGTATGAAAAGACATGCTCATAGCATTAATGTCTGTATGACCAAGATAAATATGTATTTTGAAATAAGAAATGTAATGTTATCTTATAAGTGACCTTTGCAGTGTAAGATTAGGATAAGAACTATTATAAGAAATTTTACTTGCATAAATAGCGACGTTCGACTCGGACAAGCATCTTTTAAGGAATTAGCTCGTTAAGTGGAACTTCTGTTTAAATATAGAAACATATTTTAATAATATTTTCTGAGTGTTTCCTTATTCGATCATATATTCACTACCGAATATATTAATTCGCGCAGCAAAAACTGCGAGTTATGTGTGAACACCTTTGCAGTTTTCTTCGCAAGAAGTTGGAGCTACCCGGTTGCGCGCAGTAAAAGTAGCGGGTTGCACCCACTATGTGTGAACAGAGTTAGCAGTTTTTGCTTCTGCAACCTAAAAACTGCGCAGTAAAAGTAACGATGTCTGACCCAAGCTTTAGAACTGTTCCAACGAGGGAGTACTTGGGCTGGAAGTATTTTAGGCTGGAAAAGGAATTACAAAAATGCGGCAGTGCATTAAGTGAAGTAGATGAATTGGTGCTTGATATAGGTATTGACGGCATACCACTTTTTAAAAGCTCTAGAAAAAGTTCGTGGCCAATACTAGGGAAGGTGGTAAATATAATAAATTTCAGCCCAATTTTAATAGCGGAAAACAACCCTACAATCCAGATACATTTCTTCATGATTTTGTGACTGAAATACGCTATCTTATGACTTATGGTGTAAAAATACGTGAAATAACTTTAATATTTACCATTAGAGCATTTATTTGTGATGCACCAGCACGTTCTTTTATAACAGAAACAGTTGGACACAATTCTTTGAATGGATGCAACAAATGTGCTCAAATAGGGTGCAAGGAAGGATATGTTGTAATCTATAGCAGGAAAATTAAAGAATTGTGAACGAATGATTCCTTTGCAAGAAGAGTTCATCAGAGACATCATAAAACACTTCTTCAAAATTCAAAAGCCGAGCTTGAACCATGTGGCATTGGAATGATATCTCAATTTCCACTTGACCCAATGCATTTGGTCGATTTAGGAATCACACGTACAATTTTGCTTTCATTATTGCAGGGAAAAGGGACCGAATTGAATAATGAGCAAAAAGGTAGACAGTCAAATCAATATATTTCACTTGCACCTTCTATCCCAAGAGAATTTTGTCGAAAACCCAGATCATTGGATGAAGTTTTAAGATTTAAAACTACAGAATTTCGACAGATAATTTTGTATACTGGAATTGTCGCTTTGAAAGGCGTTGTAGATGAAGAAACATATTAGCACTTTTTGTTGCTTCATTGTTTTTATAGAATTATTTCTTTCTCTAAGAACAATTTGAATGTTGCTCAAGAGATGATTGAAGAGTTTGTCAAATATTTTACTACAATTTCTGGTGCTACAAGTATAACATATAATGTGCACAGTATACTACATTTGGTACAGTGCACAAGGGAAATCCGATTCATCCACACGATCAGTGCGTATTCGTTTGAAAATTTCATGCAAAAAATCAATCGAAAAATAAGAAAACCAATCAGTAACTGAGCAATAAATTTTCACTAGAAAATCCGGCTTTTGAAAGAGGTAAAAATTGATTCAAGAAAAATGCTTATATTTGTCTTCATTAGAAGCTCACAATTTTTGCTGCATGCATCCTTTCGTTCCAATCAAAGAACTTGGATTCAGTGACACAAATGGCAATTTGATTACTGGCAAACGTATAATACATTATGACGATTTTTATATTTAACCAGTGAAGTCATCTATTTTGGGGATTGTATCAACGGACGGTATTACTTCTGAGGTAGAAGAGACTTTCTCAATAGAAGAAGTGTCTTTCGAATTTGTCTGTTTACCTAACAACGACAAAATTCTCTTCCTACCTCTATTCCATCAATATATTTAGTTGGCATGATTATGCAACCATGTGAGCACTAAAAACTGCTATATTTTTAATAATTTTCTACAATTATTTCTGTTAGATATTGCGTTGAGTTACGCGGTTCACCCATAGATGTCAGACGTCGTGACAGATGACATGTGATCGGTGATGTCTACGCACACTACTCATCCCGTGTTTCTTTTGCTGTTAACTACGTCGTTTAGACTCTACTGTCAAATTGTCCATCACCTGAATAAAATCGTTTTCGTTTATTATATGAAATCTACTATTCTTTATTTTATCTTATGTTGCTTAGCTTCTCCTGAACTCCAACAGGTTATGGGAACAGAACCAACAAAGTAGAAAAAATAAGGAAAGTGGAAAATATCGCGGAGTGTTGTTTAAACGTCGCGTGGGTAGAAGCTTCTCGAGCATGGCCGCTGGAAGCATTGCGCGGATCGAGCCGCTTGGACGTGACAATTATAACACATGGAAGCTTCACATGGAAGCGTTACTAGTGAAGAACGACGCATGGGATTACGTCTCAGGGGCTAAATTGATGGAGGAGGCGACTCAAGGAGACGCGGAATCGCAAGCTGCGAGAAGCGCATGGGTAGTTGCCGACAGAAAGGCGAAGTCGGGTATCGTGCTTTGCATCGGAGCATCTGAGCTGAAGCAGATAAAACATTGCATCACTTCTCGCAAAGTATGGCTTCAACTTGAAAAGGCATATCAGTCCAAGGGTCCCGCGAGGAAGGCCACGCTCCTGAAGCAACTAATCTTGCAGCGAATGCACAATGGGGGAGACGTTCGTGAGCCTCTTTGTCGATTTTTCGACGCTGTGGACAAACTCGCAGAGATACACGTCAAAGTGAACCAAGATCTCCTCGCCATTCTGATGTTATACACCCTGCCATCGACATTCGAGAACTTTCGCTGTGCCATCGAATCGCGCGATGAACTACCAAGAATAAATATCATCGAGGAATTCGACGCTCGTCGGCAGTGTGAACCGAGCGATATCACGAGCGCGTTTATTGCGAAAAAACGAAAATACAAAGGACGGGGCTCGAGGAAAAAGAGTCAGGAAGAGGCATCGAACTCCAAACCGGTGACAAAAAGATTCCATTGCTATCGGTGCAGAAAGTTCGGGCACAAGTCGTTCGAGTGCCCGCAGTCTAAGGACAGACGCAAACAGACCGCGTGGAGTGCCGATTTCGTCACGCTTTACGCAAATAGCGCACACGTGATGACAAACGAAATGCATGTTTTGAAAAACGCGCCGCATATATCAATCGGAGCGCCGTATGGTGTCTGGATAGCGGCTGCTCATCACACATGGCCATGGACCGAAACTGTTTTGTAGATGTTCGTGAAATTAAACCTGAGAGACTACATCTGACGAATGAGAGGTCGACAATAATCAGTGCACGAGGAAATGCCCGCATCGCTGTGGAGCAGGCACATTCACTCAAGACAGTTGAGTTGACGGATGCGTTACTCGTACTGGATCTTCGGGCAAATTTAATGTCAGTTGGGTAGATCACAGATCGAGGTTATCAAGTAGTATTCCAAAAGGATCGAGCCGACGTCATCGATAGAAACGGAGTCGTGATAGTGTCTGCCGATAGAACAGATGGACTATATTATATGAAAACGAGCGCAAAGGAAAACGCCACGAGTGCAAGATTGTCGCACGAGAATTGTTCACGCTTGTGATATCGTCGGATGGGGCATTTAAACGTGAGGGACATGATTGTCACTGTAAAGGCCGGAGTGATTGAAGGCATCGACATAACGGATGGCGAACATTTCTCATGTGATCTTTGTATCGAAGGGAAAATTACGCGGGCCCTATTCTCAAAACGATCCAAGAGACATACGGAGGTCCAACGTTTGCGGTCCAACGCGCACCGAGTCAATCGGCGGGCGAGATATTTTGTAACATTCATCGACGATTCGTCTGGTTGGTGCGAGTTGGAAGAAAAATGGTATTTTCGCGGAATTTGTACGAGTGAAGTCTCTCCTCGAGAAGCAGACAGGTAGAATTCTGAAAAGTCTACAGAGTGACAACGGGAAGGAGTACAGAAACCGGGCGTTCGTCCATTATAAATTTGAAGTGAGGACGAAAAAAGGAATTTGTTTGGGAAACTCAGAGCAGTAAAAAGGATGCAGAGTTTGGATTCCCGAATATCGACGAGTGATAGTGTCAAGGGACGTAAAGTTCGTGGAGGGAGACTCATCTGCACCAGACTGTGGAGGAGTCTCTACACACCCCTTGAATGCCGAAAGAACGACTTCAGATATCGATTTTCCGCTGGAAAATCTCCTACCCGGCGCGGAAGATGTCAACATTGATCGGGAAGAGGGCGCTGAAACGGACGACGATCGTAGACAAGACAGAGACAGTTCTTGTACTGACGACAGTGACGAACATGCAGAGAGCGAAGACGAGGTTACCTTGAGAAGGGGACTTGGACGACCTCGTAAGGTTCGGACTGGGCGAAGAGGTCGGCCACGACTGGAGTATAACCTCTTAGGAGCAAGCGTCGCCAACGAAGTATTCCTTGCGGAAGTGCCTGTCAAACAAGCCGTATCAGGTCCGGACTCAGCTGAATAGTTCGACGCCATGCCTATGGAGCTGAAGAATATATTCAAGAGTCACACTTGGGATATTGTTGATCGTCTCTGTGATCGCCGCATAATCGGAAGCAGGATGGTACTTCGAAACAAGTACGGACCCGACGGATCATAGGAAAAACGAAAGGCAAGGATCGTCGCTCGCGGATTCTTTCAACGACCGGGAGTAGATTTCTCGGAGACTTTCACCCCGGTGGCACGCCTGGGTTCAATTCGTCTCCCGATAAGGAATCTGAAAATTCGGCAGATAGATGTGACAGCAGCGTATCTCAATGGTCCCATAGAAGAGGAAATTTTCATTCAATTCGTCTCATCGATAAGGAATCTGAAAATTCGGCAGATGGATGTGACAGCAGCGTATCTCAATGGTCCCATAGAAGAGGAAATTTTCATGGAAATACCGGAGATTACCGAAGAGGTCTTAAAGGAAATCGCCCGCACAGATTCGGATAAGAGGGTCAAACGTGACGCTGCGAAGATGTTACAAGATGTTGTCTTAAATACTTAAATAGGCTCGTTTTCGGTTAGTTTTCAATCGCTGCTCAAAAGTGTGAAACGATAATTCGGTTTCTATTCGGTGCCTAATAGAAACCGTATAGAACCGAATACTCCCTGAGCACGAATAGGTTTCATAAGGTTTCTATTAGGTGTGAATTCGTGTCCAGGGAACAGAAAGCAATCACACATGCACGGTTTAGTTTCGGTTTCAAACTGATTGGATCATTTGAATTTTTTTTTTTAACTTTATAAACTATAAGTTTGGATCTCTTAATTTGAAATATTTAGACGTTTTACCTAGTTAGTTAAGTCAGTTTTAGTTAGTTTTATTATCACCTATAATTTTTTGAAATTATCAGTCGCAGTTTTTCTGATAAAATGTGCGATTTATAAGATGTTGATGTGGATCGGCTGATTTGTCCTGTGCAATCTAAAATAGCACTGTGGGACCAAACTTGTGCAAAATATGAACATAAATTTAAGACGAAAGAGGCATGGGAAAACGATTGTGTGGAAATTTTTGAAGACTTTAATGAATTTTTTAATGAAAAAACACAAAACCTAATATGAACCTTGTAGGAACCGAAACGAATGGAACCTCGTACGTATGAAACAAGTCATGTAAATCAAGTACAAAAGCCCATTACCAAAATAGTAAAATCAAAGTGAATATCTAACTGCCAATCAATAAGTGATATTAACTAACTGTTCTAAAAAATTCTATTGAAAGTGAACGAACGAGGGATTCGTAACTAAATTAGTAATTGAAAGTGACTTAGTAATTGCTAAATTCAAGTGAATTTTTTTTTGAAATCAAATATAGAAATTCATTCAAAACTTCTGACTGAAAAACAAAAAACACTAGCACTAGAATTGCATGAATTGATCAATCTCATCGTTAAATAAAATTATTTTGCAATTATATATATTTAAATTAAGCACTCTATAACTTCTACAATAAGCGTGTTTTTGAAATACCAGTGTTTGTTGTTGGTTACCATCCGAAAATTACGTATTCTGTTGTGTTTCGCTGTGTCAAAAAATTTTTTGGTTAGAAACTACGCATTTTTTTGTGGCTTTATATCTGCTTTAAATTTGAAAAATGTTAAATCCCAATAATTTGGTGAGACCAGCTCGTCTCGAAGTTCCTCCTGAAAAACCCGCTGCCGCACCTCAAATTAACCCATCTCCAAGTGTTCCTAACAATGCCTGCGATAACGTTGAGCTTACAAGGCGTCTCCGAGACTTTACAGATTCAAGGAAGGCAAATGTTTAATTCCTTTATAAATCCCGCGGCCGATATCAACAACGATACCGATGTGCAAATTAGCATAAGCATCAACAGGAATTTGTCCGATATGGATAAAATTCCGGATGTCGTGAAAAGTCTGAGGGACTTTTCTGGACAACCCAGTGAATTCGACTCTTGGAAAAAGATCGTGTTGGAGCATGAGTTATCGCGCCTATGGTACGAGAGCGATCGGGTACTTTCGGTACTGCTCGCGATTCAACAGTAGCGACATGGAGCTGGTGAGCTCTCTAGTTAGTCAGAACTTGCAAGTGGTCGGCGACACAGGCAACACAAAATAACCTCTTGCTTCATCAGTTGTGAATTTACACCGAATAAAGATTACTACTACATTCGAAAATAACCTCTTGCTTCATCAGAGCGTTTAGCGAATTTTACAAATTGATGATCATCTCCGAGGCACACCCAAATATTACGGCATTCTTTCAGTAATCCGTAATAAAATCGTCCGCCACGCTGATATTGTATTGTACAAAACCCCACTCAATTGGGAGAAAATCGCCAAATGCCTCACGCTGACACAGTGCTATCGAGATAAGGCACTAGACACTTTCGTTCGAGAATTACGAGGCGATCTACCCAGACTTTTCAGTATCCGGGAACCAGTTGACCTTCCTCAGGGATTACATTATTGTCTGAAACTACAAAACATGGACTACAGAACGCAACACGCAAACAACTCTCAAGTTTCTACACGAAAGACCACTTACTACCTTCCACCTCCTGTTCCTTCTCAAAGTTTCAATCCCAATCCTCCAAAACCCTTTCCTGTTCCAGCCTCTAGACGTACCTTTTATCCCGAATTGGTTCACAACCCTCATGTTTTACAGCCTTCCAGATTCCAGCAGCAGTATCTTAACCATAGGCCTGTCGCTCCAAAACCACAACCATGGCCCGAGTCTGTGGACGTCGATCAGTCCGTAAGAGCCTACGCCGTGAACTATAAATCCAGAAGTTCGCGAAGAACTTTTCGATAATTCTTATATTGATAACGATAAAGATTGTAGCATTTGCCAATTTGAATTAATTACAAAAATTCACGGTAAATGACTTCTGATACGTAATGTATGAAAAGTCCTCTGCTATGGCCTGCTAACGGCATCTTGTTTTCGAGAAATCGAAATACAAGCGATGTCGCATCACATTGCAATTTCAAAAACTAATTTACCGTACTAACGGTAAATTGTTTTTGGGAAATTACGAGACTGGAGATGGGCTGTGGGCCTGCGACTATGAGTTCGGGGCAGTCTTTGTTCAGGCGCAGCGACAGGCGGTCGAATTGCAGTCGTAGCCACGGGAGTCGATAGGAGGGTCACGTGGGGACGATAGCAAGGGCATATGGGCGTCCTGACTCGACGGCCCGTATTTCAAACGAAAAGAAAAAGAAAAATTATCGTGATTGTCGGTATTTCGTGCGAAATAGCAAAATCGACTACATGACAACGATAAAGATCGAATTCGCGCGTGTGGAAATCGGAGACGAAGTGACACGGACTCGGTTTCGTAGGTTCTTTTCCGTCATCTGTGTAAACCACCATCCTTTAAGAAAAACAGATGACCTGGAATAGTGATTTCACTTGAATATTACCAACCGGAATAAAGAAAGTCCTCGGTACTTGCTGTGAACGTTATTGAAAGTGGACGATGGGCATACGGGAAAAGCTAGTGCAATTCCGAATGGTTTGAAAAGTTCGCAGACCGTTGTGTGACGTTTCATTTATGATTTTGTATATAACGGAATTCATATTTTATAAGAAATTCATACTTATTAACGTTTACGAAGCTGTCATATTACAATTACTGAGTTTTGAGCTTGGTTTCGAATATAAACAAATAACCTACAAACGAATGAAGGTATAAGGATGCGAAGAAACAGAATAAATTGTTGGAATAAGGTTGTTAAGGAAACTTCGAATTTGGAAAGCCTGAGTCTGAGAAATATTGGAATGATAAATTCTCTGGCTGATTAACTGTCGATTTATATTTAGTACAACTGCTTTGTACGTAACGTAATGCCAATAATTTTGTTCAATATTATTAACTAGTTTTGTAGCTTATTATCATATCACTATTAACGCTGTATAGTTTTGGAATACTGTAGTATAAAACATTATATCGGGATTTTAAATAACCCTTTAAACAAAGAAAAAAAAATAAGAGTATTCTAATGAAAAGTATCTACAACGGTAGTTTTAAAAATGACCAGATCCGTACAGAAACTTTTAATCCGCGGACGGTAATTGCATTAGACCGCAGCATTTTATACTGCCTAACTGCACTCCTTCATTTCGCACTTCCGTAACAGATTATTTGTTGGATGATAACTTGGTGGTATGTCTGTGGTATGAATAACACTGTGTTGTTTCGGTTGCAAAAATTAATAGAAATGAAAGAGGCGTCACCGATATTGAAATTAATTCGAAATATTGTATTCATCGGCGTGTGAACTCCTTCGGATTGGTGTCTTATTAGGCTATTTCTGTGAAGATTCTCAAGATTCTGCCCATTCGGGAGTAATACAAAAATAATTGAACGTCTGATATTCGACGAAACTTTTATAGCATTACCTTCTATAGTCTGCCTACTTCACCATTCCAATATCGTTCTCGGATAGCAACAGAAGAAAAAAATTTAATAATAAAACTTTAACAGCAACGAAGAAAAGCATGTATATATGCACTAGAATATCCTCACAATGCAAATGAAACACTGTTATTGCTTTGTTTTGATTATATAACCAATTTGTTTTGCATTCCTGCAACTAATGAAAGCATCTATCAGAAAATAAGATCAAAGATTAAGGACAAGATTAAGAAATATAAGATTTATTAACTTCCGTTCAATTTGTTATTGTTTTCTACTGATAAACAAGAAATACAGAAATGTTGTTGAGTTAATTAAACCCTCCGGCCTTCTTATTGGGTGAAAGCCCGAGAAGTTCTCTTCTCTTTCAGGGTCTGCACCTGGCCTGGCTGGCCGATAAACATGTTTAAGTAGTGTTTTTTCATTGGAATTTCAGCATTTCTTACAAGGGAGGGATACTGGCCATACCTTGTAGGTTCTGGTTGCTTTTGTTGATGTAAATTTAGATTTTTGAATTTTTGATATTATGGCCAGTATCAGAAGGTGGAGGACCCCAGACCATCGGGGTCAAGGCTCCACTACCATCGGGGGCCCGGGGCTGTCTGCCTCACCCTGGTTCCTCTGAAAAGAGAGGTAGCCTTTTCCCTATCTTCCTTTTTCAGATTTTTTAATTTTCTGGCTCCGTGCGTTGTCACGAGCACTGGGTCTGCTTAGTCAGCCCATGCTGCAGAGCCATGGGTGGTTTCCTTTACGGAATTATGCCCCCTTTTTGTACCTGGGTATTTTTATATACCAGTTTGCGGCTACCTATTCATGACGGATGAATATTAAGTAGCATCCCGTTTCTTGGAGAGCAAACCAACTCCATTATTTCAGAGCAACTAGACGATATCTATTTTTTAGGCTAACGCACTCTTCCTTTCCTTACTTTTAATACATAACAAGAAGCGGAGAGACATTAAAATTTCTAGTGGATACAAGATCCAATAAAAACTATATCCAACCACAACATATAGGGAACCCTATCCCAAACTTGAGAAGTTTCTATGCTAATTCAATTGGCGGGAACATCCAAATTACTCATCACTCATATATTCAGCCTCTTGGTCCCGTACGTAGGTAAAATCAAATTCTTTATACTCCCCACATTAATATCTGTCGATGGTATTTTAGGGAACGATACCTCGAAAGACCTTGGAGCTGTCATCCACGCAAGAGATAGTTTTATGACCATTCATCCCAAGACTGTACATATAGAGAGTCTGATGTGTCAGTTGTGTATGAATTCGATGCTTCGGAAATAATTGATTACTCATCATATTTACATAAAAATACATACGGTTTCTACAGTGAAATGTTTTTAAGTTTAAGTGCTCTGCGTCAATTAACCTTACGCGTGTGCTTTCCCTGACTACTTGTTTTCTTGTGTTTTTCTAAATTCGGGGAATTCACCCTAAACAAGGCCGCGTAACGTCGTGTCGTTTTCTAATACGCGTCAACAGATTAACTCTGAGGGGTCGACCCGGTTTTCTGTTGTGTGAAGCCTTGTACATTCTATTTCATCGCTCATTTCTGTTATTTTTTCGTTTTCTTAGATGTTAAATTTAAATTTTATGTAATGAAAATCACTGACTAAGAATGTTATGCTTACGGTTTATTATAACATTAATTCTGTAAACTGAAAACTGATATAAGTGTTTGTTCGCATTCGAGTACTTTCACTGCTCAATTCTACATCCGAGTTCGACAGTACAGCTGAGAAATAGCTCCGTACAGCTCCGTACGCACTCTAGCGTACGGAGTTCGATCCAAGTACAAAGCATTTCGTTTTTGTAAGTCGTAACTAATATTAATAAAAGAAAAATAGAAAATAAATTCAAAATTCAAAAATCAACATAACAAAATTTAATAGATTGTTGCGGCTATTGTATAATTGCAATTTTTTTTAATTGAATTTGTGATCAGGGTTAGTTCTGATTTCATTGCTTTTATTGAGCATAGTTTTAATGACGCCTGCAGCATAGTGTGAAGGTCTCTGGACTTCCATACAAGTGGCCTGGGTTCGATCCTCGATTCGTGCCGCTTTTTGTAGCTTTCTTCGAGCATTTTCTTTTTCACTTGAATCAACTAGCTAATATGAGTTACAAGTGTAGTCTTGATAACTGCAAAGCCTTCGACAATACGTTGAAATATGTAACATGCAAGGCATTTTGCAGCAGGAAACTGTAGCACCCAGTAATTTCAAGCGAAATTACTGGACACTTAATTTCAAATTGAAACGCATTTCAATTTGAACAATAATAAGGTACCGCAAGTCCTAGGCGACCTTATTATTGTATTTGAGCAGCAAGCAAATTCCTAACGGAATTTTGTTTCGGTTCGCTCGCTCATTTCGAGACGCAGTCGTCGTTTCGAGACAGTCTTTTGTACATCGTAGCAGAGGCCAGACATCGTGGCCTAAGCCAGGCGGGGAGTTGATCGGGATCAAAAATTAGCGTCGGAGCGTAGATGTCTCGTGAAAATTGTGAAATATCCTATGAAAACTTGACGCAGCGCCATTTAAGCTAAATTTCTTTGTCCGCGAAACAGACCCCTTTCGGAATAAAAAACGAGAATATTGGATCCCCAAAACTTGTCGGAAAACTGTGAAGAACCAAACTAGAGCGCGGCGCGAGTGCATTGAAATGGCCTCAATATTACCTATGCCATTTGGAGATTCCTATGGTTTCGCGGGTGCCGTACATGGAAGTTATTTTGGCGGTTCTACGATTGTGTCGTGAATGTGTAGGCAAACCATTCAAGCAACGGTAAATTGCAAAGAAGAATGTGCCTTTTCCATTTTGTTTCATGAGCGAGTGTGTCGTGGGAGATGTCGAAGTTGATGACTGAATTGTGTATCTCCCGATTAAGTGTTGCTTCGCAGGAAGAGAGGGATACTGGCCATACCTAGTAGTTTCTGGTTGTTTTGATGTAAATTTAGATTTTGATATTATGGCCAGTATCAGAGGGTGGAGAGCCCCAGACCATCGGGGTTAGGGCTCCACCACCATCGGGGGCCTAGGGCTGTCTGCCTCACCCGGGTTCCTCTGAAAAGAGAGGCAGCGTTTTTCCCTTTCTTCCTTTTTCAGATTTTCAATTTTTCTGGCTCCGTGCGTTGTCACGAGCACTGGGTCTGCTTAGTCAGCCCATGTTGCAGAGCCATGGGTGGTTTCCTTTACGGAACTATGCCCCTTTTGGTCCCCTAGGTATGTTTATATACCAGTTTGCGACAACGTATTCATGACGGATGAATAATAAGTAGCATCCCGTTTCTGGAGAGCAAACCAACTCCATTTTTCAAGAGCCCACCCCAGCCGCAGCGAGCTAGCAAAGCGCCAAACCAGCATCCGTCGGGGTTGGTTAAAGGGTGCTGCGCTAATGCGGACGAGGGGCCTTCACGGCCATTTCTAGGGCACCCTGATCTTGGGGCAATTCTTTTTTTGTTTTGCCTCTTGAATGGCATCAACCATTCGCATTCCACCTGTGCTGGACCTTGGCCATCTTGGTTCCGGACTTCGGTCTGGTTCTGAGTTGTGCTAAGTCTAGCACTCCTCCATCCGAAAAATCGCTACAAATGGCGCCCAACGTGGGGCCCGAAACTCGTTTTTGGGTAACCCACAAGAGTGAGAAAATAGTTTATGAGTTTCGACTCATACTCCCTCAAGACTTTACGTCTGTAATCCCTACAATTCCATTCTCACTCGCATGTCTTCGAATCGCCTTCCTTGCGATTCCACTTATCTTCGTTCGAGAGAACAAAACTTTTTTAAAACAAGACATGCATTGCTCGCTCTTTCCCCTATTAGCCGCAAACATCCTACCCAATCCCATCCTATTAACTTCATTCCTTTTAGATTACCTCTTGAGCAGCTTCCTGCTGTGTTGTTCTTTGAGCTTTTTGGCTCTGGGTGCAACTTGGAGGTTGGCCGCGGATAACAGGTTGTGTTGGTTTACCGCCACTTCTGTCCCGGTCATCCGAAGGGCTCCTGCCCCACTTTATGTTGGGAAGCTGACCCAAACCCTATTTCCTTGTTGTCTTGACCCAGTTTCGGCTTTTGGCTCGGGTTTGGTTCAAGCTGTGGTGGATTACGAGGAGTTGGCGTGGTGCCGCCTACACGCCTTTGCAGCTTGGCCAGACTTGGACCATTTGCTGAATCTGAGTCCAGCAGCAACATAGTTGTTTTGATCCCCTGCTCCTTTCTTTTCTTGGAATTTCGGAGGAGGTGGACAGTCCTTTAAGTGGGCGTTTTCATTTAGGAAGCGTTTCTTACAAACATTTCATTCAAATTTCATACCTAATCGTAACGTATTTAATTCTATATTCTGATTCACTTAAATTAATTTTATATCATCATTTTTGTATTTGTTTTTGAAAGCCAGCCAGCCAGCGGACCTAGAAGTGGAAACAATGGACCGGGTTTTGCTCAATAAGAAGGCCATATTTTGAAAAGTCATATTTTGAAAAGTCATATTTTGAAAAGTTACATTAAAGCTGTATTGCGCTTAAGCTATCGTTCTTGGTTTATTATATTCTGAATCCGCACATAGCGCGAAGAACATGAAACTATCAAAATTGTTAGTCACGTCCATTGCAGACGTGCATTTCATTCCTTACAGGATATAATCACTTTTTTGAGTAAGCGCCGCAATCACACGCGCGTTTTAGTTTTTGAGATACTCTAAAAGCGAAGCGTTTTGACGCTGCTTTAGGTTAAGCTTCTTGCCAGACGCACACTTTATAATTATACTGTTTAGATTTTCCAATTTTTACCAGGACGAGATGCTACTCACCAGGAGTAACGAGGACCTGTCCCGGATCCAGGTAGGCGAACAATGCTCCATCTGCCAGGCCCCATTCACGCCAGACAGGCCCACGTCTACCACCTCCTACGGGCACCAATTTCATGGGCCATGTCTCGAAAAATGGCTGGAGACAGGAATGTCCGCTGTGTCGTGGAGCACTAAGACTCCCCCTGGAGGCGGTACAGATCTCTTCGGCAGGAGCAGCATCAGTAAAAGGCGCGCGTCCTAAAACAGGTAGAGGAGGGGTAAGAACCCGCGGGATGGACCGCCAGGAAGGAGGAATCCGTGACTTCTCCATGGAGGACCCAAATGGGGAAGAAAGTTTGGGTAAATCCCCTGATCCAAAGAGGCACACCCCGCCCACCTCGGAGGAATCCGCAGCGGCCGCTGGTGTTCGCTCTATTGTCCAAGAAGAGCTGAGCACTTTCCAGCAACAATTACTGGATTTACAGCGTACCATGCAGTTGTTATTAGTAGTAAGACAGGCACCACTCCATATAATTTTACTAGCGTAAAGAGTACCACAAAATCGCCAAAGTGCCACCATACGCCCCCCGTGTATTTAGATAGCTGAGTGCCACCACGATCTTTGCTGGAGGCGGTATGGAAGTGCTGATGAGGAGTTGAGCGATGTGTGTTGGGTGATGTGCAAGAGGGAGAAAAGCAGATGAAAAGAAGCTTTTTGCGAGAGAATGGGCGTTGGGTAAAACTCAAAAACTCAAGTATACGTAAACTATGCCGCCGTCGTCATCGTCGTCAGTATGCAAACATACATATCCATTTAGCCAGAGACTTGCCGGTCGATACATGAAGAAAAGAAGATAAAACTCATGGTTGTAAGCTAATGATGCATCGTACGTTTCACCTGATCTGGTTTTAAGTGAAGCGCCAAGCACGATGGCGCTATCCGCTATATTGGGTTCATTGTAAATGATGAATGAAAATTCCGGTCGAGATAAGACGGTTAAGATGTCGACGGCCAGATAGCTATTAATTCTTTGATTCTGCTTTGCACATCTTCCCGTATGAATGAATGGGTGCTGTTTTGCTGACATAATCTCATGAAATGCATGCGTTTTTCTCGTGCTGATTTGTAAACAATCTTTGATTAATGAATGAAAGAATTTTACATTTTGAAACCAGGTTTTTTATTCAGGTATGTAACGATATAGTGGTAATAAAACACAAACGTTTTTTCTACTTATGATTCATGTCATACAATCTTTTACAGGCTAAATATAAGTCAATGAAAACTCCACAACTAATCATTATAAAAAGAATACCACCTATTATTTTACAGCAATAGTTAAAAATAGGTATTTGTTTCTGTTTGTTCACTACAATAGGAATGTCATTAGGTCCACAGACATCTTTTCCGTTGACGTAGCAGCATTCTGGCGATAGTCGTAAATGTTCGGTTTCAATGTCATCAGGTGTAGTAGTAGCGCTCATAAGTAACGAGCAGAAGTAACATCTCACAAGATCTTTTATATTGGTGTAAAAAAATCCACTACGTGCAAGTTTTGAAATTTTCCTTTCATCTATAGCAAGATTAGCAAAGGTTTTGAATCGGGCGTGCTCGTATTTCAATTTCAACATGTTGACTGTTAGCTTCAGCCGTTACAAGACGTCTTTTATATTAATCCAAGAATTGTGGCGGGCTGGAAAGCCAAGCCATTTTACAAAAGCTTTATTACCGTTTCTTTTTATAATTTCTTCAACAAGGTATGTGTCGGGGTATTTAACTGGAGCTAGCTCTGGTTCATAAAATCCTCCTTGAATTAAATTTCCTTCATAATCTTCCAATGTGTACGTTCGGGGCTGTGTTTTTCTCTTCTTTTATTTTAAATATTTCCGTAGACCAGTTAGGGGTGTAACCCTTTTCAAAAATCTTCTTATACTTACTTATGCGCATATGCTCACCAACTTTAAATTTGGGTTGTGATGTTACCTTAACTTTCCTGTAAACGTCCGAAAGTAATTGCACTTCGTTTGATGTATTAACATCTATCGGGCGCATATTAATAACTCGATGTTTTGTTTTGTTGTATCGGGCAACTAGCTTATGTAAGGAATCGAACCAGCGGTAATTTCCATTCATGCTAAAGTTCTTCCACATAATACCCTTTAGAGTTCTGTTAAAGCGCTCTACAATCGATGCTTTCAATGCACTAAATGTTGAATAGTGGTTAATTTCATACTTTTTCATAATATGTTGAAATCTTTTATTGAAAAACTCCTTTCCGTCATCTGTTTGTAGATTTCTGGGAATACGTCTTTGTTCGAGAATTGTTTCCATTGCTTTCGTCACTTCATCAGCGCTTTTATTTTTGACTGGTAATGCCCAAGCGTACTTGGAAAAAGTGTCAATTATTGTAAGAAGAAATTTGTAGCCTCTATTCTCTGATGAGTATGCACTCATATCAACCAAATCCTCCTGCCATAAATCATCAATACCTCTGATAGTGACCCGACGTCGTTTAAAATTTTTACGAGCGGGTCTGTGTAACTCGTTGACAATTTGCCTTCTACTCATAACGACTAAATGTATAAATATAGGTCGTTTACTTGTTTTTATGTTAAAATCTGTGAAAATTTGCAAAAATGACGCACTTTGTTCACCCCTTCACAATGATGGTTGCCGGTCCATCTGGATGTGGCAAGACGAGTTTTATAGAAACACTTCTTAAAAATGACTCTATGATACAGCCTCGGTTGAAGAAGGTTATTTGGTGTAATGCTGAAACTCAAGCTGTTCCGACAAAAGTAGGTTTTAAAAATATCGAATACTTAAGTACGATTCCAGAAGAGTTTGTGAATAATGCAAATGAGCCAACACTTATTGTTTTGGACGATATGATGTTAAATGCGTTTTCAAGACTAGTTTGCGAACTGTTCACCAAAGGATCACATCATAGGAATTTTTCGGTTATATTAGTAACACAAAATGTATTTCATCAGGGAAAATTTTGCCGTGCCATTTCGCTAAACTGTAAATATCTGGTGTGCTTCAAGAATCCACGTGATAAAAGTCAATTTCATCATCTGGCTAAACAGATTTACTCCGAAAATAGCAAGGAACTTGTGAGAATATATAAAGAAATCACTCAGGCGCCACACAGTTATTTATTAATAGACCTGACTCAGAATACAAATGATATTTTACGCTTCCGTACTGATTTATTTAACAAAAACTTTGTAACGTGTTATTGCTCGAAGGATAGCTTAAAGCAAGAGAATGGTGTCACGAATGAAGCGATTAAAGGACAACAAGCATATGTTATACGTGCTTAGACATGCTCGACCGGTTTTGCGAAATGCTATACTTAAGAATGCCGATCCAGAGGTGATTAAAACACTCTGCGAAATCACATTGAATACGTTGAATGGTAACCACAGACTTCGTGGAAAGATATATAACCGTCTCTGTAAATATAAAAAGTGTATGCGCAAGTTAGTAGATGCTAAACGGTCAGTTCCGCGACAACGTAAAGTATTAATTCAGCAAGGCGGATCTCTGCCTGTATTACTGGGTAGTGTACTTTCAGGTGTGATTGGTTCGCTAATTGAGAAATATGTATAGGAACAGTAATCTGAATAAAATGCTACTTCTGTCTCCTGAAGTATATGCAAATTTGAAAGACACTATTGAAAGTTCTAATAACCAGAGTTTGTTCGATAAGGCAATGAATAAGATATTGAAAAGTGAAAAATTCAGCGATAAAGACAAATGGTATCATTATCGAAACGAACTTATAAAATTTTTAAACACACGTCGTAGAAGTAAAGGATTTCTAGAAAGAATAACTCAATTGCCTTCATCGAGCGAGCATGTACGCAAGAAACCGAAAAGTTTGCGAGACAACACGACACAAACTAAATATGTTTTTAGAGATGAGAAACCTACGCAAACTACACCTGTACGAGTGGAAAAGTTGTTTGAATCATTAGGTGAAATTACACCTCCAAGGAGTGTATTATCGGCTGCTGCTAAGCGTCGTCTATCGGCAAGTGGAATAGCGAAAAGTCTGAAGCCACCATCGAAATTTCGGAAAACTTCAACTGACAAAGACTATAGGATAATAACTGGTGATGACGGAATAACACAATACACAGTACCTGTTGATATGAGTCCTGATGAAGTAGAAGACGTTCTAGGGGAGATAGACAATATTGATGATGAGGTTTCTAATGTCTTTAAAATGGAGAAAGAATGTGAAGAAGATTCGGAAAGTATCGCGGATGTGGAAATGCAAGAGCTGCCTAGTTACTCTATATTAAGGCCCTCTCGGTTCGATCCTAATCAATACACGTCTGATCAACCCGTCAGAAAACATCCTGTTCGACAGAGTGAGAGACTAAAAGAAAAAAAAGGGCGTAGCTTGAGTGTACCAGATCTGGCTTGGGAAAGAATTTGATATGCCTGTAACAGTAACAGATGATGTGCCTTTTAAGCAATGGTTCTCTGAATATCTATCCTGAAAACACATTATCATCTTTTGAGAACATACTTCCTGCCTCTTGTAAGCTTGAAAGTGGTTAGCGTGTTGGAATGACTGAGATAATGCTACCAAAACGAAAAAAAGGCGAGCCTGTGCCACCCAGCAGAGTTTTGAAGCGTCCAATACGCAGTATCGAAGAAGAAGAAACTAGTGTGATGAAAAGAAGCCGACGTACCGCCGAAGTGGAACTTCCTAAACCCGAATCTCCAGATATAATTGTAAAAGTCCTGCCATTAAAAAAACTTAATGTTCGTTTTAGGTGGAGTGCTGGCGATTTACGTAAACTATGCTATGAAAAAGATGATATTAACTTTTCTACATTTCTATCATCATTTTACTACAACTACTACTTGACAGAAATCAAGGAGTTAATTTACAAACGTCTTGAAGATGATCGCGATAAAAAAGTTATCCCTGATATAAGTGGTTCTAAGGAAACAGGAGAGTTTTGCATTCACATATATCAAGGTGAGAAAGTTGCCGAGAGAGTTTATTTGAAAATAAAGAACAAGTTTGACTCATTTCGAGACTTTTTTGATTACATTATTGGTCAGATTCCGAGGATAAAGAGAAAACATTCCGAACTATTACCAATGATTGATGAATATATTTATCCTGCACATAGTTTAAAACGAGGAAGGGATAAAGAAGTTGGGGTTAAACTTACCTCCCACACGTTCAATTTAAAAGATTATGGTGTGAAAATTAATGTGGAGTTGCCAGTACCATCTCCAATTAACATCACGGATTTTGTGGCACTCTTGCTGAGTGGAATAGAGTTTCCAGATGAAGAATTACGAGGGAAAATTGGCACTTCCGATGTAACAGTATACCAACTACGAAAACAATTATTTTACGAAATTGGGCAATCAATTCGTCATTCCATAAGTGTTGCTGCCAAAGAATCCGGCACCGATATATTACCTGATGAATGGCTGAAAACTGAATCAGATACAATTCTAGCCATTCCATACAAAAAGCCTGATGGAACAACGGGTACCACACCAGTACCGATTGAAGTGTCTAAAACTGAAAATATTGCCAGTTTATTCATTGACGCCTTTTTAAAAACACCTATTGAGAAACGAGATCCAGAGTTGATTGGCTCATCAATAAAGGAATCTTTTGATAAGTCAATACTTCTTGACAGTCTAAGTCGATTGGAAAAAAGCGTTCATGAGCTTGATACTAGAATCCGTCGAGCAACGCCATTCACAACCAGAGAAAATTGCGGAAAAAATGATTTATTACACGTTTACACAGACATTATCAAACCTAGAATAATAGCTGATAAATTGGTAAGAAATCTTCGAACGATCCCATTACAGGACTGTGATAGTGTTTTCCGATTCAAACATGTGGAGTACTGTCCGGTAGAAAAAACCTTTATAGAAAGCATTTCTATTAAAGTCACAAATCACCAAGGTGAACCAGTAGATTTTGAACCAAGTTTTACTCCCACATAAATAATGCTTCACTTCAAACGGCGATAGGAAAAACTATAAATATTCACATCCATTGATCTAGGCGTTATAGTGTTAATATTCAATACCGATGTTAACGACATGAACTCGCACTACACACGCTATTATTTGGTCCAGAGTGGTGGAAATTTATCAGATATTGGAGCCCTCTATCAAGCCCCAATTATCTACCAGCGCGGTAGAGGTATAGGAAGTTTTTTCAGTGGTTTATTACGTTATCTAAAACCTTTGGCTGCGTCAGGTGTAAAAGCTATAAAACGACAAGCGGTCAAGACCGGTAAGGCTATTATACAGGAGGTTGGGAACAAACCTCTTAAAGAACTCTTAAGAGAACACGGACAAACTGCAGCACAGGAGTTAGCTCAGAAAGGTATAAACAAACTTTTTGATAAGATGGATGGAGCAGGTAATTGAATGGCTATAAAAAGAGCTAACCCGTTCACAACAATTCAATTCAAGTCTTCTCCTAAGCGACGTAAAGCTGGTAAATTGAAAAAAAGTGTAAAAAGGGCGTCACGTAAAAAGATTAAAAGGGTGAAAAGTAAACGAAAAGTTATCAAGAAGCGTGTATTGGACATATTTGATAAGTAATTAACATGTGCTCCTACAAAGAATGCATGAAATCCGAATTGGACATTTTCTCCACATCACCGATTCAAAGCAACATTTTAAAAACCGAAGAAGTTGCATACAAGCCAATAGCTTCATTGGATAACTCATCTGTACTGGAATTCATCTCTCTCGGCCATGGTGATACGTATCGTGATTTGTCCAGTATATATCTACGGCTCAAAGTGCAGATGGTTAAAATAAAGGATGGCAAAGAGATGTTATTCACAGGGACTGAAGTAATCAAGGGTGCTGATGGAAGAGAAGTCGTAGCTGACCCAATAGGCGTCGCAAATAATTTGATGCATTCGCTTTTTAGACAATGTACAGTGCAGCTGAATGGGAAGAATATAGCTCAAACAGACAACAACTACCAGTACAGGGCATACATTGAAAATCTATTGAATTACGGGAAAGATGCAGCAACAACTCATCTCGAATCGGTTGGATGGTATCTTGACCAGAATGAAATAGAAATGATTGAAGGCGCAGGTCCAAAGTCTGAGAATAAAGGTTATCTTAGTAGATCAGCGTTATTAGAGAAAAGTAATGTCGTCGAGTTAATGGGAAAGATCCACAGCGACATATTTAACCAAGAAAAACTATTGATTAATGGTGTGGATTTGCGCGTCATATTATCTTTAGAGAAACCTGAATTCTACCTGTACTCGAAAGATGATAAATTCTCACCTCGAATTAAAATACTGGAAGCAACAATGTACATGAATCATGTAAGCGTCAATCCCAATATTCTCCTGGCACATGAAACAGTACTGCAACGTTCAAATGCAGTATACCCGTACAAACGCGTCGAAGTGAAAACATACACGTTACCAACAAATACATTCACACTATCGCTGGACAATATAGTGGTTGGTCAATTACCGAACTTGCTCATTTTCGGGATGGTAGACAACGACGCTTATACCGGAAAACGTACTAAAAATCCATATAACTTCAAACACAATAACATCACGAGATTTAATTTGTCAGTTAATGGCGTACAAGTACCAAATCAACCTATAGAATTCGATTATTCAAAAGAAAAACCACTGAGCACCCGGGGGTACTTGAGCCTTTTCAAGGGTACTGGTATCAATTATTTCGATAAAGGCCATCAGATATCCAAACAATTCTTCGACAATGGTTGCTTTTTGCTAGCGTTTGACTTCACAGCGGATAATTCATACGAATCAACTTGTGGCAGTTTATTGAATCAAGGTGTTGTGCGAATCGAGGGTAGATTCAAAGAGGCCTTAAAGAATAGTTTGACATGCATTGTATATGCAGAGTACGATACGAATATTGAAATCGATAAAAATCGAAACGTTTACTCGAGTCTATAAAAAAGTATATAAAGAGGTTCAACGCTTCTGTATTTATTATTTATCTGTACCTTGGCTGGAGATAACTACAGTACCATGACTCACTGTCTAGTAAATACCGAGTATTTTTCAGAGGGGCACTTTACCTTCTTTCAAAAAATTGCGTTTGCAGGTTTTATTTCACCAGATAAAGTGTATACAAAGGAGATCGTTTACAAATATCCTACATCAACAGTTAGCACTACAGATCATACTGGCGTGTCTGGAAACCTTGAACTTAAACGCCTGGATGAGGATCTCATAAAAACCCTCGCAAAGTTTTCAACTATTTTCGTACATGGGGAGCCAACAAAGGAATTCCTCCAGAGCTACGTTACACCTCGTACTAGGATCATTAACCTTGAAGCAGTCACCTCTAAAGAACAGGAATGAACACGATCGAACTAGGTAGTTCTTTAAAGCGAAATCATGTGACTAAAAGATTTTTCAAGGGCGTTTTTCCGTGCGATCACTTACCTCGTCAAATAAAGAAACCTGCTTGTATTATTGCGAATACAGATCCAGCTCATAAAAGTGGAACGCATTGGGTGGCCTTTTACATTCCTAGAAAAGGACCTATCGAGTACTTTGACTCTTTCGGTAAATATCCTACTAACAAGTATTTCAAAAGATTTCTTCGACACAATGGTAAAGTTTTCGTAAATAATAAGCAGAGGTTACAGAGTGCGTTCTCAACCACATGCGAACAGTATTGCGGTGTTTTTCTTTATTTTCGTTGCAGTGGCAGGAGCTTCAAAACATTTCTGAACCGGTTCTCCTCAACAGATTATAATTTCAATGATGGTGAAATAGTTGATTTATTCCTGAAAATTTATTTAAAGACCTCTTTGCAAAATGGTGGGGAGTGTTTCAATCAGACTTGTAGACAGGAGACCGGAGATATAAAAGCAGCGTGATCAAGCCATCGAAACCATAGTTGTGTCTTTTACAATTTAAAAGGATATCGTCAGTTGTTGAAAAGTCCGCTAATAAACAAACACAAACCCCTAAACGAGTCGGTCGCGTTGTTCAGAAGAAGAAAAAAGTTGTGAAATCCCCCCAAGTCGAACCTTCTAGCAACTTTGAGAACATCATATCAAGCTGCAAGGAGAAGAAGTCAAGAACGAAAACGATTCCCAAATCACAAGTTCCATGCAATGAAGACGCCTTACTGAACTACACGTACTACCTGGATGGATGCCATAACCGTAGGGTCACACTCGGGTTTGATCCACAGACATTTCAGGCGAAGGTAATCTTCCACTACCATGGACGTTTCCCACTGGCAATTGACTACAGTCAATGGATTTCACTCTACAATTACCTCAACGATTTGAAGACTTCAGCAGGAGATGAATATCCGGAAAATCAATTGGGTCTTTTAAAACGGTATCAGATTCCTGTAGGCGATGGCAGCATAACACTCAAATATCTGGAGCTATTCAAACTGTTCGACATGATGGAATTTTTTAACATTGTCATGCACCACAACAATCTGGCCTCGGAATATGTGAAGGAATATTACGAGCAGTACTGTAATAGATGTAGGAGAAGGATCTTTTGAAGCTGAAAAATGAGGACTTTTTTATACCACCTCGTACATCTTATATGCATATTAATTATTCTAGGCTTTTTTATGAAATTCCAATACTGTGTAGCTGTAACCTTATTTTTAATGTAATGAAATAAATTGACGTAATAAGAAAAAAACATGTTTGTATTTCAATAATATTTAGTATTCATAAGATAATACATATAAAGGTTTATACAGTTTTGCACAGCACATCGTAGCCCCGGAAGTGCATCATGCAATTTACAGATGGTCTTCAAATTCTTGAGATCTCGTAGTTTCGGTATCTCCAGATGAACTATGTTTGCGGAAGGTAGATACCTTTTTAGAAATTTGACTTTTGCATCACCTTTTACGTAGATCGTAGATTCGCTGAATGGCTTTAGAATGTTTGCAAGATTGTTGTAGTTAATCTCACCATCACACCATCGCAAACCGTTGATATTCTTTGCATCGAACTCGTTTTGCTTCCGTGCCTTTCTTCGAAGTTCCTGGTAAGGGTAGGGTGGTGTGAAGTAGTAAATTGTAGGTACAGTCGAATCGTACGGAAGTATGGCCAACTCTTTCGCAAAATAGTGCCCCTGATTTCCAGAAACAAATTGAATGTCAAAAATGAGCTCTGTCATGTTGATCAAGCGGGTCAAAATCATACAATGAGAGTGTTATTCACAATGCTTTCAGTATTTATTTATTTTTACTTAAACAGCTAAACATGATATGTTTTCTTGTGTTTCTTTTGCAAGTTTTAACAAAGAGACGTTTTTCAGTTTTATAATATTAATAATTGTTTTTACAACTTTTTAAATCATATTTCTTAACAGTTTAGCTAATAACTTAGCATACAGCTTAACTTTCTAATCTTATTTTCTTGAATCCGTAAGGGTAAGAAGTATAATCTTCTTTTACAACTCTTTTATCAAATGTGAATTGGAATTTTTTTCTTTCTGGTGAAGAAATAACTATCCCTGGTCTTTTCCGTTTAATTTTTCGTTCGTTCTCTACATAAATCGTATCTGTATCTAGATCTCCAATAACCATTGATCTGAACTTTTCGAAATTAATACGATCAGAATCTTTGAAAGTAATTGTTATACCTTTACATTTAGTTATATATTTGAAACCTTCTTTACATTTAATTTTCAAGCTATAAATTTTTGGACCTGTACTTACAAACTCTGATATAAAGGAGTCCGGACCATAACATTCAATTTCATCTGTCAAATCTCCTAAAAAATCTGAGATTGGAAATGGTATAGAATTTGACTTTTCTTCAGCAAAAATTAAACTATCAGTATCACAATAAAATAAGTTATTTCCAACTTTTTCTAAAGCATCGTAAAGTTTAAGCCTTGCAAAAGCAGTTGTGTAGGCTGCAATTGGTAAATTACTGTGTGGTAATGTATTGAGGTTTTCTTTCACATTCTTCCATGTCAACCACATTGTCTCTTTATCTGCAGGAAATAAAGAACAAACCTCTATTTCAGGAGAGTTAATAAAATCACAAAACTCTTTATAATCGTTAATTACTTTAGTGTATGTGCGGTCTTCCCTATGTGCAAACTTACCCCAAAAAGAATTTAAACAAATCTTTGCAGTATTGCGCCTTCCCGGGTTTTTTATTATATTACTTTTTTAAAAAACTATATCTTCTCTAGCCTGATAACTTCTCACAAATTCATCTTTTCCAGCCTCTGACAAAACTTTACTACCCCACCCGCTAGATTCCTGTTTAATTTTTAAGAAAGTGTTGACATATTCCGTGAATAAACCGCCTGTTTTTGAAATCGGATCGTATTGAGTATACTCATATTTCCAAACCTCAAACACCTGTGTTATTTTATAACCTTTTTCAACAGCAAGCTTGATTTCTGGAATAACCCACGTATCGGTAAATAGCCTTTCTTCAGAATTATGCTTACATTCAAACAAATTATTAAGCTCAGCACACTTTTTACAAAGAGCGAAATAAAGCTTTTTATTAGTTCTGAAAGGTAGAACCGGAAGATGTAAGGTAGTAGGTGCTAAAACCGAACATTTGATAAAACCATACATGGAAAGAATATCTGGAATGGGGGGGGAATGTTGTCATTACGCAAAATATCAGGATGGCCTATTGGATAAGGAGAATATTTATTAATGTATGGATAGAGACTGGTAAAGTCCAAATACCTTATAATTTCACCTTTTGTAGCCATATGATACAGTTTGAAGACCTCAGTACGCCCCCCGTAAATTGCATCTCGTGGATTAAGTGGTAGAGAATAATTTGCGATACACACATTTAGTGTATTATTTATCTCTTTGTTTTTTTCCAAGTATTTCCTAAAACTACATTCCCAAGTATATTCAATCCAGAGCGTTTAATCACTTCAAGTCTTTTAAGAGTGCTTTCATTCCTCTGTTTCAAGCATGTACGATTATAATTTGACCTATCAGGGAGATGTTCTATTTTAAAACACTTATCGCACCCATGATAGAAACATCCTAGAAATTCATACACGGTATTTGTTTTAGGATCAAATCCATCTACCTGTAGCCCGCTTTTTTCTAATTTAACTTCCCCGCTATTTAGAACTGATAAAATTTCGTTTCCTGTTTTCTTACTCATCCAAACAAGCCATTTGTATGCAATTCTGGACTGGTTTCCAGCATTAAAATATCTATTTTTAGGCATTAAACCTAACGTATTTTTTGCTAGGAAGTTCTTTCTGAAAACAAGCATACAGGCTGAAGCAATAGTTAAGCTCTCCACGAAAGGATTAACATCACTTATGTTGTGGAATTCTTGCATGAATTGCAGACAGCCGAGACGTAATATGTCAACACCGTTCATACAATATTTCAACATTTCTTTCCTACTGTCAAAGATCCCCTTAGCTGAATTTTTATACCATTGTAAAAACTGTTCTCTTTCATCAACCTTCATAGTGTTATAACCATACATTTCAGGCTCCGGAAATTTTCCGACATAATTAATATTAGCCATGGTGTTAAAAAAATAAGGGTAGTACCCTTTCATGTAATCGGTAAATCCGAAAACTTTAGGGAATTTTGAAAGAGGAAAAGCCAAGAAATTCAATGAGTCAATAAAAGATACTTTACCACATTTTAGTTTCATTATCTTCGTCCCGTTCATAATAGGATCAATTGTCATTTTTCTTTTTAATAGCTCCGAGATTAAAAAGTGACCATCATAGCCTTGTAAATTGTGTGCAATACAAAATACATTATTCACAATTTTAAAATCTTGCATACAGTAATCGATGAATCTGGATATAACAGAACTGTTTTTGTCATCATATTCGAAAATATGTCGTCTAACGCCACAGACTTCACAATTTCTGTTTATGTCAGCGTCTTGAAAACAATTATTGCAAACCTGTTGCGCAACTATCAAGTTAACATCATGCAAAAACGATGTGGAGCTGCCTTGAAAAGAAGTATCTTGGGTGCTTTCGCAATCAAAAAATATCAGTAAAAATTTCCTATTCTTTCCAGAGTACGGCTTAATATAACATAAGTGATCTTCAGGAACAACTTTTGAACAAAATTGACAGTAATATTCGTTACAAGTGTGATCTTTATCCCGTTTTCTATCGTAAACGATAAATTTGAGACAGAGATTACATATCTTGAATGTTTCACACACGCTTTTATATTCAATTTTATTTGTTAAGTGATTGAGAAAGCACTTCTCACCTCTGAATTCACGATTACACTCGTAGCATTTTTTTACTTTATCAGTAAACTGACATGGTGGGTATAAGTTACAGTATCGACATTTCATAGAACACTTGTGGCTTTTTCGATTTGAAATTTTATCGCAAAGTGGGCATACATAATCTTTATCGAAAAAACCAGTTACCGATGTAATTACATAAAAGTGCGTCAAAGCTTTCGAGTAATATAGGTAAATTTTCTTCACTGAGCTCTTCCCCGGACTAAGTTTAAAAATTACCGAATTTGAATCATTCGCATCATCAAAGACTATTATTTGATAATGTTCCAACGCTTTCTGAAACTTATAGAGATCTTGAAGAATACATCCGTCTTCTTGAAGAGTTACGTTTGCATCTTTACACAACTTTCTCACTTTTTTAGTCATTACTTGGTCAAAGGCTTTCTTGTTTTGTTTAGCAGTATGAAATTTTGACGAGTACATTTCGATTGCATAGCATATACTGCGCGGAAGACAGTCAACCGTATTTTCAATACATACATTTATTACACTTTTTTTCCTACTTAAAAATTCAGATTCCTGCATTGAATTAGCCTTAATTCTACCAGCCGCTTTAGGGAAATTGATAATATCTGCTTTTATTTCCATGATATTATCTGAAAGGAAAGCTGAATTTGACTGATTCACATTTGATATTAACCCCACTATGTAACTCCCACTTATATCACTAACAGGTCTAAAGGAGCACCAAATTGGTTTTATTTCAGGTGAATTTGGAAGTGTGATATTAAAACCTACTTTACTATCTCGAGAGGAATTTGCAACTAACTCTTTAATTACATCATCAAATACTTTCTCTAAGCTTTTGAAAGGGTCTTCAGAAGTGCTAGAAAAATCGTTTAATCGAAAAGTCATTTTCACACCCTCAACATTGAATTTTTTGTAAAACTTTCTATTCTTGTGTAATAGTTCGTAAGTAGAGGTCGCACCACCGCCACACTGTGTTATTTCACTAGAAGTACTAGGTAAATTATTCAAGCAAAGATTTTCAGCCGGGGAGTTATTTTCCTCACCATCACTACTACTTATAAATTCAAACGCTTCCCTCACCACACAGTTCGTGAGAGGGATGTTGAAGTTTATTGCAAATTTTGTTAAAAATTCCAGCAGGGTATACCTCTGCTGGATTGAAAATTTAAAATTTTTATTTTTTAATTCCTTTACGGAATTACTTAAGCTAGAAATAAAAAAATCACATCCTAAAATCTAAGCACTATTCAAATAAGCTAAAAATTTTTCAAAATACATATTTTTTTTAAATTCCTCCTTACGTTTAATCAACCCTAACAAAATTGGCGTAATAGATCTTATTCTGATCTTACTTTGAGGTTTCCTTTTAGAAATTAATTTTTTTTTAGTGACTACCTCCGATGTTGCTCTAGATTTTACTTCTTTTGGCTGCCCCTCTTTCTTTCCAGCTGTCAATTGATGACTGAGCAACTTGTCCGTGTTGCGGATAAGCTCCTCTAGTAGCCGACACCTCTCTTTAAGAAGCGTTGCCTCAATTGATGTCATCAAAATCCAGCTGCTGATCTTCAATTCCTGCTCTGAAGTGGTTGGTCTTCAAATCCTGCTCTGTGGTTCGATGTGGACTGGCTGGTCTTCAAACCCTGCTCTGTGGCTCGATGTGGACTGACTGGTGTTCAAATCCCGCTCTGGACTGACTGGTGTTCAAATCCCGCTCTGGACTGACTGGTGTTCAAATCCCGCTCTGGACTGACTGGTGTTCAAATCCCGCTCTGGGCTGGCTGGTCTTCAATTCTTGCTCTGGGCTGGCTGCTTTTCAAATCCTACTCTGCGGTTGGACGTGGTCTGGCTGATCTTCAAACCCTGCTCTGTGGCTCGATGAAGTGTAAATCTTGGCTTTTGATGCCTCGTTTTTATACCATTTTACTAACCCCCTCTTTCAATAAAAAAGCTTTGAACATGCCATATTCTTACATTGTAGTGTAATGTAAGAAACGTATTATCTTCTCAGCATGATAAATATGTCAGCTTAGAACTATATTAATGAACTTAAAACGACACCGAGACACCGAGACTAGTATGACAAGTAATCGAATTTAAATTTTATACTCAGGTGAACATTGCAATGCAATGCAATGTAATGTAAGAAACGTAATACCTTCCAGGCATACTAAATAAAACCTTTAAGATCTAAGTATATTCAACATGGCTTGCAACAATGTCTATGATCTCATCTATTTACCATATTATCCTTACATTGTAGTGTAGTGTAAGAATCGTATCATTTTCTCAGCATGATAAATATATCATCTTATTAATGGACTGCAAACGACGGTTAGACTAGTAAGACTAGTGACTAGTGTGTAAGACTAGGGATGGTTGTTTTTTGAGAAAAAGAATTGTAGAAACGTATATAAAGGGCGCTTGGTTAGGATTTTTCATGAGTTCACCTCTACTAGGAGTCAAGTAAAAATGGTAAGTGCTAAAAATATCATTTTTATTTTAGGTTAAAATTATAAGCTCTTTTTAATGTTTTTAATTTCAGAGTGTATTCGAGCTGTTTAATACGATTGCGGAAGGAAGTCAGGACACCTTAACTTCGGTGATTTCTCTGGAAATTGGGAAGGAGTCCAAAATAAAATTTTTCAGGCTTGTTAATACAAAGTTTGGAAATAGAGTAGCAGTTCACCTACACCCGGACAAATTTGTTTTTCTCCTTCCACGATTTTCAGAGAAAATCAAGACGCAACGTCAAATAGAGGAGCTCAACAAAGAACCAGGGCTAATGCTGTTTGAAGGTGTAATTGAATCCAGAGGCGGATTCCTGAAACTTAAATTTATGAAAGAAGTGTAAAAATGAGATCAAAGTCATTTTAAATATTGGCAATAAAAATTTTGTATTCGTTTTTTCATGACTATGAATATCTTTTATTACCCTCACTATACTATGTGTCCCATTGCTGTTAAAGCTGGTTTTGTTTCACTTTAGGTGATACCGGTCAAGGTGTGACCAAACACATTATTGTATTACTACCATATCGTCAAATGTATTACTACCATATCGTCAAATGTATTTTCAAAAATGTAAAAACTCTTTCATTCAATAATCAAAGATTATTCGCAAATCAAAATAAAAAACTCTAGCGCACCTGAACCGCTAGAAACACTAATGTTCGAAGAACAGTAGAAGAATCGTGCAGGTTTTGAGTGCATATTCCACCACATGTGCTGCTTATTACGGCCAAACTGTTTCAAATGCCACGTTTTACTTTCGTCTTAAGAATGCATTATAACTCATATGGTGCAAGGTTTCAGATATTACCACTGGCATGAATTTCAACGTTTATGAGAGCAAAATACGGGTTAATTATATTCGTTATCAGTTGCTTATTTCACATAATTTTGAAAGCAGCATCTCATATAACATCAATGAAGAAAATGCTCAGTGCCTGCAGCACTGTAACTGAAGTTGGTGTTTGGGGCTGCGATCCGAAAAATTTGCAGAACTTTGCGAATTGTAACATCGGTTATTTATTTTCATTGTAAATGTTTCCGGTATGTATACTAACTGTAAGCATTTATTGATACAAAAGTAGCAACCGACTCGTGCTGGCAACCTTTCGCCAGTATCAAATCCAAGAATATATCAAATCTGCTTCACGTTGTTTAATTACATTCGAAGTTATAGGAGTATAAAGAAATTTAGGGTTACCTGCAGCGAGTTTTTTCAAATGATCGAAAGCTTAATATTTGCTGTTTATTGTCACTACAATATCATTACCATTTGAAAATTCTACGATAAAACCGCTTAATAAAGATATTGCAATTAAACACAAAACCAACAATAGCTGGCAACCCTATCGTGTCTTTTCAACCAAATTTGGCCTGAATAATGTTTATGACAGGTTTCATTAATTGTATGAAATTCGTATTGATTTCATGACTGCACTGGAAGTTATAGTACAAAAAGTTTTATTTTCCTGAGTGAATTTTCAAAACCAAAGACACAAAAATTACCATAGCTGGTAGCACCAATCAAATTTTTCAACCAAATTTCCACCAAACAGAGATTAGAGTTAGGTTTAGCTTCTGTGTCAATTTCATGAAAATCTGGTAACTTATTCACATTTCATAGGGCAAAAAGCAGTTTTTTTTCTTTGTAATTTTTCAAGATGGCACCACTGGCACAGAGTTGCCCACAATTCAAAATCGCTTCTATCAAATCTGGTCTTACTTAAGTCCAATGCATTCTGTAAATTTTAGCTGTATCTGATTATTGGTTCGTGAGTTTCCGTGAACAGAAGTTTTTGATGCTAAAAATATAGGTTAACTGGGAGAGGGTTACCGTTCTTGTCCGACATGAAATTTCCAAAGTTTTATTTTGAACGTGTAGATAAAACATAAGATTTATATACAGATTGGTTTTATTGTAAAAAACGGACATTTTTTTGAATATTCGATGGTTTGAATGTTTTCACTTCCAAATTTTTTTTTTCAAAATGAAGACACCAAAATTATCATAGCTGGCAGCTCCAACCGAATTTTTCAACCAAATTTCTACCAAACGTGGCTTAAAGTAAGGTCCAGCAATTGTGTAAGTTTCGTCAAAATCGAACGATTCAATCAGAATTTATAGGGCTAAAAACAGTTATCTTTTTTAGTGGTTTTTCAAGATGGCACCACTGGCACAGAATTGCCCGCATTTCAAAATCACTTCTATCAGACCTGGTCCTATTTAAGGTCAATACATGCTGTGAATTTCAAATAATTCTGCCCATCGGATCGTGAGTTTCCGTGAACAGAAGTTTTTGATGCTAAAAATATAGGTAAATTGGGCAAGGGTTGCCAGGCGTGCCCGTTATACCATATCTTTTTTTTTTTTTTGGTTATGTAAACAAAGCACAAGATTTACATATGAAAGGCTTATTTTTGAAGAAACGGCATTTTTTCAAGAGAGACGATGATTTGGAGGTTTTCACTTTCAGTGCCTGCCCTAGCTACAGGCTTGCCAGCACGCTCATTAAAAGCCACATAAATCTACAACTAAATAATATCAATATGTCCTGAAAATTTGGTAATGATTGAATAGCTCTGTCAAAAGTTATCGAAATTTAAAAATTTTCAAATTTTCCCGTCCTCTTTTTAGGCACCCAGCGCACACATAGGGTTAAAAAATTCCAAAGCATTATCCGATTCATATGTAAAACACGTTAGAAATTTATTTTATTAACTTTATTTTTGCGAAAATCATTTGTGCACGAAATAATAGGTATATTAAAAATATCACTTAAATGCCCGCCGACGCGAAAAGGTTTACAATAACTGACATTTAAAGAGACCTGGACCTATTCTGCATATACACCAATGTATTCTGAAAGTTTCAGCTCAATCGAATGGCGCGTTCCCGAGATTATCTCACTGAAATTTTTTGTACATATATATATATATATATATATATATATATATATATATAGAAATATGAATTTTTGGCCGAATCGATTTTAATACTAATGTTCTTCGAACATTAGTAAAAACTGTATGCACGTGATGATCATCACCTTCCTCACAAAAGAATCAAATAAACATTCATACGTGAAGACGTGCTATTGATTACCGTCTGGCTCTCGATGTCTTAATCGTCTTATCTCGATCAGTATATTCATTCATGGTTTACGGGAAAATGTGCAAAGCATAATCAAAGAATTAATAGCTATCTGGCCGTCGACATCTTAACCGTCTTATCTCGACCGGAATTTTCATTCATCATTTACAATGAACCCAATATAGCGGATAGCGCCATCGTGCCTGGCGCTTTACTTAAAACCAGATCAGGTGAAACGTACGATGCATCATTAGCTTACAACCATGAGTTTTATCTTCTTTTCTTCATGTATCGACCGGCAAGTCTCTGGCTAAATGGATATGTATGTTTGCATACTGACGACGATGACGACGGCGGCATAGTTTACGTACACTTGAGTTTTTCTGCTTGTGACTAATTCGGTCGCCTCGTATGCATATGCAGCAGGAATCGCATAGACATTTCCTCTAGAAGAGGATTATGACGGCGGCAGCCGCGGTGGCGGCGGCAAAGATCATATGTCTTTTTTCTCGTATCGGCCGGGGAATCTACACACACGTGGACAAGCTTCCCGTCTAAATGGAGGTGGGACTTGTGGAACTTACCAAGACAATAAGTCTCACATCCATCCGACAAGTAAAGCTTTTCAAGAGAAAAAAGGCGGGAAGTACCCCCCCATTCGAACGAATCAACCCGACTCAAGGCAATGCAAAGCGCGGAATTCCGATGACGTAGTCTGAAAACACCACACACTCAACTCCTCGCACCCAACGCCCATTCTCTCGCAAAAAGCTTCTTTTCATCTCCTTTTCTCCCTCTTGCACATCACCCAACACACATCGCTCAACTCCTCATCAGCACTTCCATACCGCCTCCAGCCAAGATCGTGGTGGCACTCAGCTATCTAAATACACGGGGGGCGTATGGTGGCACTTTGGCGATTTTGTGGTACTCTTTACGCTAGTAAAATTATATGGAGTGGTGCCTGTCTTACTACTGTTATTAGATCGAGGGGCTGACCGGAGCCTTCCACCACCAATGGAAAGAGTCGAACCGCCCAGACTCAATCCCAGGGCGAACTCCTTTGGGCCACTCCCCAGGCCACCTCACCGAGCTCCACTTCCTCACCGAGACTCCCAGGATTATCAACTACCGCGCTGAGGGCATCGAAACGTCCGAGACGAGCGTCTGACGCCAGAACGCATAACCACCATAATGGCTGGCTGGAATTTGACGTTCAGCGGCCAGGTTGGCGGCATGCCCGTAGAGGCGTTCCTCTATAGGGTCAATGCTCTCACACGCCAGCAACTCCAAGACGATTTTCGGGCGGTCACCCGACACATTGACAGCCTGTTGACAGGTGTCACCGAGGAGTGGTATTGGCAATATCATCGAGAAGCAGAGCTCCACGAAAAGCATTCCTTGAGGGACGCCATGAGGCGCGAATTCCAAGACTTCGCGTCTAATAGCGAAATCATGCGGAGAGTCCGCCAGCGACGACAGAAGGTGGGCGAGTCTTTCGACGAGTTTTATACATACGCGTTCAACGTGAATATGACAATAGAATGATCTAGACGCGGTTCGTTTAATTGCAATATTTTTCGAAACAAGCTTTCTGAGGAGATATGCCAGATATTGTCGCGGAACTGCATGGAATTGTGGTATTAGATCGCGTTTAACATTTAAATAGCGAAAACTGTATGTTCCGAAGACAATAACATTAGGCCATATATATAGTTTCTTTCAAAATATATTCGGAGAATCGGATGAAGAAACATCACCGCTATAAAGTTTTTAATCGCGTGTTTGGATCGGATGGTGATGATTATATTAGATGATGATTATATTAGAAAGGGAACGACGGAACTTTGAAAGGATGTCCCGTAAAAATAGCACAAAACAAAAACTCCGTTTAACACATCTCCCTACTAACAACGTAGATTAGCTTCTTATCCCAGTATGTGTGATTGTAATAAAGTGGATCGAAAATTAATGCGGAATCCATGCATAACGCTGGCATCCGAAATAGTACCAGTGGTTCCGGAGCAGTAGGAACCGTGCCCAATGGAGGCGGATACGAGTCGAGAAGAAAAAAAAAACCGAACAAGCACATCGGAAATGCCGACAGAGTGTCAACAGCTTATCGATCGACGGCAACAATATTCATATAACCAGAAATAAATCAGGGTAAATATGAAGAAAAAGTATGCAGCTACGCGATGGTTGCGTTGATTAATTATATAATCAGATTTCAAAGAATTTATACCGAGTCTATATACATGTTTTTCTAATAATCTGCCCCGGAGGGTTTACATATATTGGGATCAATTTTTGGTTCTGTCCGCATGGAACATAACGCACTTTAGTTTTTTTATTAGAGCAACCTTTCATTGCCTACTAGATTTAGATCGCAAAGGAAAAGTATATCAACATTACTATGTTAAGTCAAAGTAATTCCTGATTATTGATATTAAAAATGTGGTTAGAATAAATTTATGAGTTTGAAATTGTTCATTCAAATTTAAATCATATTACACACAACAACAAACAATTTAAGCAAAACTCATGTATAGCATTTGAGAACCGGTTCGGGCCAATGAACACAAGTATCATAAAGTCAAAAGAAGAAATAAGGCTTGATAGTAAAATTAGTATTATGGCCATTTTATTTTTAGAACTGTTGTTGTTTGCCGTCTTTGGCGAAAAACGCAAAGAGTGAAATTATGATGCGATCTAATGATCTATGCACAATTTTGAAAGTCTCGCACAGCGCGTGCCTATTTATGGCGATAAGAGGATAAAATAGAAGGAAAAGAAATTATGAATTTTTATCGCATCAAAAGATATCTATTTAAATAGCAATAGTTGCAATTATACGTGAAAAATGTATAAATTTTTGAAATGTTGTATGTTAAGCTTAATTTGTATTTAGGTCTAGAGTTGATAGACAAAACGAACTTGAATAAGTATATAGCTTTTAGAGGCAACCGGTGTTGTGTGTAGATATTAGGCGAAATTGAATAATATTTAATCCAGTACACAATTTTGCCACTGGTGCTTTAAGCGACATGTGCATACAATTTTAATTTTTATTAAAATGCGACGTCGTAATTTTGATAGGGTTTCAAAAGAGCATCAGCAACTCGAGCAACGAAAAGACGCCATGAATTCATTCGGTCACAAGCGCTCGAGCGACATGGACGTAGATGCATATTTCTTTAATTTGTATTAATAAGAGTAGATAATAAAGACTTTAAAACGTTTGAAACCTGGAGTTTGTGACAGTTAAGAAGTGGGATAAACACCCTGAAAAATGAGATATGTTGAAAATCAACTCGCGTGTGTCGAACATCTGGTGTGCAGTTCTGGCGTCTATGTACCTATCGAACTTAGGGTATTGCTATTTCTCGATGCTCGGTTCCGAGAAATACTGAAATATAGTGAGTGAGACAATATAAATGTGCGTATTTCTCAACGCTCGTTTCCGAGAAACACAAAGTCAAATAGTTTGTGTGTGTGTGTGTACACTCGTCGGACATATAGTGTGCATACTTCTCGATGCTTGTTTCCGAGGAATGCAGGTATCAGCTCGCGTGAGGGTGTCTGGTATATTAGTGTGAGCATTTCTCGACGCTCGTTACCGAGAAATACCAAAATAAAAATCAGCTCGTTTGTTTGGTTTGATGGTCGGACATATGGTACGCGGGTTTTTCGACGCCGGTTTTACGAAAAATACGATAATGGTTGAGTCGTATAGGTGAATGCGGAACATTGAAGAGTGGAAAATTTCTCGACGCTCGTTACCGAGAAACGGATTTTAAAAAAGAGTGCATTGTTCGTGATTGTAGGACATTTCTTGCCGTTTGTTATATCAGTGTTGAACGTATTTGTTTAATTATGAATCGGGTAAAAATTGATTCGCTCTCCTCTGCGCAACTCAAAGATGAGTTGCAGAAAAACAGCTCAGCACTACCGGGAATAAAGCTGCGCTTGTCCTTCGCTTAACTGAAGCCATTGGAGCGGATGAAATTGAGGTAGAAAGAACAGTCAATCCGGAGATTGCCGAATTGAGGGAGCTGACGCTGGTAAGTGTGGTGAACCAGCTCCGGGATGAAATACGGAGTCCAACTCAGCCGGTAAACAAATCGCCGATCCGTGTAGTATCTACTCCGCTGATGGAAACGACTCGCAACGTCATTTTCCGGCGCCTGAGGAAATATCACAGCCAAACTAGACGCGACTTGAACGATCAATGTCGTTCCACAATATGCGAGATATCATTGACATCTTGCCCGAGTTCGACCCAGCTTCGACATCGTCTTTATCGTCAGAGCAGTTTATTAATCGAGTCCAAAAGTTAGCTGCAGCTTACGAATGGGAGGAGCCAATGGTGCTATTTGCCATTCAGACGAAACTAAAGGGACCAGCAAAATTATGGGCCGACTCTTGTGGTCAAACATTTAAGAGTTTCCGCGAATTTAATAACGAATTTCGGAAAAGATTCCCAGTTTTCGAAAACGAAGCGGATATACACATTCGAATGATGAAAAGAATTCGACAACCAAGCGAATCAGTTATCGAATACTTTTACAGAATGAGTGCTGAGGGAGCAAGCGGGCAACTAACCGAGGCGGCTGTGGTGAAATATATTCGAAATGGTATATTGATTTTCGGTCAAAACGTTGTACTTAAAAAAATGAACCAAGACACTATTAATATATTAGCGTTGTTGAAACGAAATATTCAGATCATGTATCGAAATCTATATCATATGTGAAGTCATGCACCGATTAGTGTCATTATATCTATTATTGCGTATATTACTTTTCGTCGATGGCTCCGAACTATTATTTTCCATACATGAATGCAACATTCCCGCGATTATCGCATTTTGGCTAGATATTTTACCTATATTTGGATAAGTATGATTCTGTTCAAGCCCTCAATTCGGGATCGTCTGTCTTGCAGTAAGTGGCATTGTCGTTGGGGTATTTTCGTGGTCAATTGCTGATGCAGCGTGTATCGTTTCGGCGCCTTCGTAAGGTAGACGAGGTATCATTTGAGCATTTACAGCACTAATCCACATGTTATCATTGTCCGTTCGAAAACTCTTTAATTCATTATTTTTATTTTATTTTAGCGATGGAAATTTCTACGATTTAGCGATGGGAATTTTTACGAATCAATTTTGCTCTACCGGGTTCTTATTCAAATTCTCTTTTCAACCGCTGATTAATCTACTCTCTAACGCTGTTGTAATTTGTTCCTTGGTGCAAAATTCCTCCGTCACATGCGAAAAGTCATCGACAGCAATATTTCGTCGACACACAACAGTTAGGCGTCCTTTGAGCACGTTTTTTTTTCGCCTCGAAATTGCACAGTCGCGTTGCATAAACCAAGTGACTTAAAATTGTGTGCAATGTGAATGTTAATCTGTAGTGAACGCAGGACAGCTTCAAAGCTGAGTAATAGTCCACTCAACAAGTCGGTTGGCTCGAACCATTGCGAGTTGCGTCCGGAGACCTGTCTGTGCGTCCAAGCGGGTTCGTGTACAATCACTTGTGTTCGGCAAGCAATTCTGTGCGAAGCTCGATTTGGCACACATTACAAATACTAAATTTGTCACAATGTATTTGATAATTATTACGTTTACTATGTATAGCCTTTCAATAATTCTTGCCAATGAGCCGCTCAAGTTCTAAGATGTATACATATATATATATATATATATATATATATATATATATATATATATATATATATATATATATATATATATATATATATATATATATATATATATATATATATATATATATATATATATATATATATATATATATATATATATCTATATTTATATATATATATATATATATATATATATATATATATATATATATATATAAATATATATATATATATATAAATATATATATATATATATATATATATATATATATATATATATATATATATATATATATATATATATATATATATATATATATATATATATATATATATATATATATATATATATATAGTTGTAATATATATATAGTTGTAAGTTGTAAGCAGTCGACGTGTAATTTACAACTTTCTAAAAAACCTTAATTATATGGGAAAACAAAGCGAACGGGAAGAGAAAGAAAACTTTCTCCGCGGGAGGATAGGAAAATTATACGTTCAGCCAGTAATTCAACAATAAACTGTAATAAAATGGCAACTCTTGTACAAACAAAGGTGTCAAAAACAACGATTTGGAGAACGATACAACGTGATAATAAGATCAGAAGAGCTAAAATGAAGAGTGCGCCACGACTATTAGATCGCCATAAGAAAGCTCGATTAGAATTCGCAGAAAAAAAATATGGCTACAAATTGGCCATCTGTAAGAAATACTGGTTTTTTTATTCCCCCTTTGTTTAATTCCAAAAATTTTATATCCAGATAATTTTTTCGGATGAAAAAAAAAATTGAATTTAGATGGGCCTGATGGATTAAATTCTTACTGGTTCGATTTGAGAAAGGAACCCCGGTATTTCTCGAAGCGGAATTTTGGTGGCGGTTCCCTTGATGTTGTGGGATGCATTTTCTGCATCTGGATGCTTGGACGTAAAATTTACTTCATCGCGTATGAGGAGTAGAGACTACATACAAGTACTTGAGGGCAGTTTACTGTCATTCCTGGCAGCACATCCTGAAAAAAACTGGACTTTCCAGCAGGATAATGCCAAGATTCATACCAGTCGTGAAACAATGAGATGGATGGAAACAAATTCCATTAAGGTAATGGATTGGCCAGCGTGTTAGCCTGACCTGAACCCCATTGAAAACATTTGGGGGATTCTTGTCAGACGGATTTATGCTGAAAATCGGCAATATGAATCACTGGCGGAATTGAAAGCAGCGATTCTTGATGAATGGCGGAAAATCGAACCTGCATTATTAGAAAAATTAATCAATTCCATGAAAAAACGGATTTTTGATTTGATAAAATCAAAAGGAGATTCTATTAATTACTAAGCTTTTGTTAATTTTGAAATTAATTTAAATAAACATTTTATTTTGTTGGAAACTTTATCTGGGTTATAAATATGAAACACCAAAAAATACCGAATTTTCCAGGACTGCAGTAAAAAGTAGCCCTAACGGGAAGTGACTCTCAAAAATGTAATTCTACACAGATTCTCAATCAGTTAACCCATAAAGTTTGAGGTGAAGAATTATTTCAGTCCAAAATAATTGAAAATTGTCAGGTGGGTTATAAATATGAAACGGAGTGTATATATATATTTATATATATATAGATATATATATATATATATATATATATATATATATATATATATATATATATATATATATCTATATATATATATATATATATATATATATATATATATGTATAGTATATATATATATATAGTATATATATATATATAGTATATATATATATGTATATATATATATATATATATATATATATATATATATATATATATATATATATATATATATATATATATATATATATATATATATATATATATATATATATATATATATATATATATATATATATATATATATATATATGTGTATTGTACTTGAATGAGAGCTCTCTCTCTTCTTTTCGGTTTAAGTAGCAAGTAGTCAAGAGCATGTCCTGCGGAGTATAAATAAATCTTTAATTGTACTTTTAATCCGGCGTTTAATTTAAAAGCCTACTAAGCAGACATAGCAACAAGAACCGAAAAATACACCCATAGATATAAAATAGTAATAAAACGTAGACAAAAAATCCGTACAAAACCCTAGCAGAAATTAAAAATCGTCCTCAGTAGTGAAACCGATCGTTTTCTAACAGTGAGATATTTTCGACGTGCTTTTGATGAAAATAAAAATATAAATTTGTGAGAAAAATAATATGAAGTTTGATCTTGGGCGATAGCTTGGTTTTAAAAACATTGCTTTTATCTCTGTTCTGTTTTGGTTCAATAAGAAATATGTCCGACGCGCCAAGCACGAGTTCTTAAAAAAAAAATACAAACAAAAATTTCGTAGTGAGTGGAAAAGTGATAAAAATTTAAAAGATGACTTCAGGAAGTCGATGGAAAAGCCTATTGCCGCTTTTGCAAAGTGGTTTTAAATGTAAAATTAAGCGAGTTAGTGGCTCATTAGCAAAGAAAAAAGCACATCGAATCAAGCAAGGTGAGAAATTAAAAATATCAAACATTAGAATTGTGCTAGCTACGTTTTTTCCCACTTTATAGAGCTAAAAATAAAAAAAAACTATATTTTCTCCGTTGGAAGCAGCATCGGCAACAAATTGAAGCAACCATGTGTCTGTTTGTTGTGAACCATTGCGCAATAAGATCGGTTGACCGCTTAAGTGAGATGTGCAAAAAACTGGTATTTGAGTCTAAAAGTTGAAGCATGTGTAAGATTCATCGATCGAAATACAGCGCTATTGTGAAAAACGTTATGTTTCCATACTTCAAATCAGATTTGAAGAAAGACATAGGTAGCTCTAGTTATAGTATTTTAATTGATGAGTCTACGGAAATATGTCTTATAAAGTATTTGGGTGTAGCTGTGAAATATTTTAGTGATATTCAGAAAAAATTTGCTACAACTTATTTAGCTTTGGTTGCAATAGAAAGTGGAACTGCTGAATGCATTACTACTGCCATAGAGACTTGCTTGGAAAACTACAACCTAAATACTTCAAATATGGTTGAGGTAGGGACAGACAACGCAAGTGTTATGGTTGGAATCAATAATGGGGTATATCAGCAACTAAGACGCCAAAATCCTTTTTTAATATTGATAAGATGTGCTTGTCATTCCGTACAGCTTTCAGTTTCTGCAGCTGCATGATCATTTCTTCCCCAAACATTAGAGTTTCTACTTGCAGAAACCTACAATTGGTTCTCCAAATCTAGCTTGAAACAAATGCAATACAAAAGGATATTTGCACTTATAAATTATGACCAAATTCCTTTAAAGATGATACGGACATCTAAAACAAGGTGGTTGTCAATAGAGGGATCAGTATCAAGGATCATTAGCCAATGGTTAGAGCTAAAAACCCACTTCAGTATAGTCCAAACATCCAGGGGCGGATTTGACCATTTAGCCGCCCTAGGCCTCAGAAATATTTGCCGCCCTTGTCCTGAATTATATTTTATGTAAAAATGTGCGATTTTTTTTCGATTCCCTGGAATACTTCGCTGTTTTTCGTTGCGCCCGAGCTCACAAGAAAGGAATATCAGAGCGAAAACGGCACCGGTTCGTTCGTAAAAATTCCCTATTATTGCGACCTTGAAACACAAATAATTATTAAAACACACATACGTTAAACAACCTAAGAGTACCTTAAAAAAAATAATCCGAAAATACCAATTTTTAACAGTCCAAAACCGTATACACTTTTACATCGCTTAAAATTCCAACGTCTTCGCTCATATTTTTATAAGTTTACTATTCCGTTCAAAGTTCGCTTCCGCACTTGACTGGAGATCAACTATGAACTCGACTACTGTAAATTAATGTTCGATATGTTATTAGTTAAGGCTGTACCCGAAATATTTTGACCTATGATGTTCTTGATTTCATTTTATAGAAATTTTTTTATAGAAATTAATTTCAGGAATGAAGTACAATTTAAAAAACACGTCAAAAATAAAGAGATTCGCATGTAGTTGATATACCCTGTATCATAATAATAAGAAAAACTCTAGCGCACCTGAACCGCTAGAAACACTAATGTTCGAAGAACAGTAGAAGAATCGTGCAGGTTTTGAGTGCATATTCCACCACATGAGCTGCTTATTACGGCCAAACTGTTTCAAATGCCACGTTTTACTTTGGTCTCAAGAATGCATTATAACTCATATGGTAAAAGGTTTCAGATATTACCACTGGCATGAATTTCAACGTTTATGAGAGCAAAACACGGGTTAATTATATTCGTTATCAGTTGCTTGTTTCACAAAATTTTGAAAGCAGCATCTCATATAACATCAATGAAGAAAATTCTCAGTGCCTGCAGCACTGTAACTGAAGTTGGTGTTTGGGGCTGCGATCGGAAAAATTTGTTTTGCTCTCATAAACGTTGAAATTCATGCCAGTGGTAATATCTGAAACCTTCCACCAAATGAGCTATAATGCATTCTTGAGACCAAAGTAAAACGTGGCATTTGAAACAGTTTGGCCGTTATAAGCAGCACATGTGGTGGAATATGCACTCAAAACCTGCACGATTCTTCTACTGTTCTTCGAACATTAGTGTTCCTAGCGGTTCAGGTGCGCTAGAGTTTTTTTTTCTTACTTCCCGACCACGGCCACCAATCCGCGATCCCTCGCGCGTGTTCCTAACGGGTCCGCGTGTAGTTGCTTCGTACTTTTTTTTTGTTGTTTGCCCCTGGTCAGGGTCTGTCTGCACGGCTCTTACTGGATTGTAATGGCCAGTATACGATAGCGATTGTTTTTTTTCGGTATTTTTGTCCGTCTTTTAGGCACATTGTAGCATTTGCCAATTGGGATTATTCTTTAATTCCCGGCAAATGACTTCTGATACACAATGTATCAAAAGTCCTCTACTTGCCCTCTTACGGCACCTTATTTTCGAGAAACACAAGCGATGTCGCTTCGAAAAATTCATTTTTCAAAACTAATTTACCGTACCAACTACTGTTTATGCCAAATTGCGATGCTGCGGCTGGGCTGTGAGCATGCAGCGCTTGGCTCGAGACATTCGGTTGGATGTCGCAGTGGCGACTGGTCTGGAGAACCGTAGGCCTCCTAGAATTCGCGGAGTTAGCGCGCCTCGGTTGAGGATAAAGTTTATAATATAACGCGGGCTAGATTGTAATTCGAAGTCAGCACGCGGAAATCAAGCGATCGCAATTTGTTATTCGGCTATTTAAGAGTCTTTGAATCGGTCGCGCGTTTGCCTCGAAGTTAATTGTGAAGATCGAGCCCGGTTTCGAGACAGAAAGAACATAGGATTTTCTGCGTGCAAGTGCACCCCGAAAACCTGCAAACGGGAAACCTTCGCGTATTTCGCCTATTCTGATGGAGCACAAACTTCTGAACGCGACAACGATTCTCAAAACAGGAGACTCGAAGTGATGTTGTGTAAGGGGGCGCGCGCGGAACTAAATGGTTGGTGATAGTGAACCGATCGTGCGGGCGCATTAGCTCTGTAATAACAACCATCCATACATTAATTACGGGAACGCGACTACCGTATGTTTTGCACATACTTGAGGAGACTGTCGACGCAGAGTACCGAACGTCGTCGTTGTCATTGTGTGCCTAAGGCCTAATGATGTCTCGGTATTCGGCTCAAAAATCTACATACAACTGTATTCTGACTGCACTCTGCAGCTAAATCGATTATAACGAAATTAAAGCAAAACTGCAACGCGCACCAGAAAGATGGATGGAAACGTGTTCCGTCGCCCAAACTTGGAGTCGTGTTTGTGAATGTGGGTGGACCCAAAGCACAATTTTGTTCAAAAGTGCATCGTTGAGTGCGCCATGTCAATTAGCAGAAGTACTTTATGCTGCTTGTGTTCGCAGGTTGCAAATATCAACCTTTGGGGGGTTATACTTGTTCTAATAATTCGCACGTGTTAGAATGATTAACTTAGTTGTGCCGTGCGTAGTACAAGACTTTTTGGATGGAATTCGTGAAAATATCGGATGGCTTAAAGTGAAATTATCATATTTGCATTGTGATCATAAGTCTTCGAAACTACGAAGTTGCTAATGAAGAAGAAATCAACAGCTACCTGCAAACTCAGAACAGATTTAAACCCTGGAACGGAGAGAATTTAATGTGGATGAATTTACGGATCACTTCATTTCGGAAATCAACTGGACAGCAGCTAGCTTACTCATCAGATCTCTTACTATTTACTAAAATTAGTTGGCTATCATCTTCGTCGTCGTCATCATTAAAATGTCATCAGTGTCATCGAACCGGAAGATGCTAGTTTCGTCCCCGAACGTGTCGATCTTATCGGTGAACATCTCAATGACAATGATGGCTCCGCTTTACCCATGGTACTCGGAATTTTTTTTTTCTATTCTTCTTACAAGATGAATTTGCAACAAAGCAACGAGGGACCCAACGAGGTGAATAAGTATCTGTATTTAGCTGACCTCCAAGTAAGTTCAAGTTATCTTAATAACACACGCTCATTTCATGGCCCCTGGAGCCATTAAAAATCCGTAGCTAAAATCCCGCAAAAATATTCTTCCTTCGCGTCTCGGCGACGGCAAAGACCGAATTCCAGATACTGGAATCAATAATTTGGCTTAACGTAGGAACTAATCTCGAAGCGAAAATATCTCAAAGTAGCAGACTTAGATATGCGCAGGGTTGAGGAACAAACGCCAGCGCCAACGATAAGTTCATTAGAAAACTAGCAGTTGAAAAAAAAAAAAATAATATGATATTTTCCAATGATTACAATTAAGGGACTGCAATGGAAAGTGCTCGTAACATAATTGATTGATTTTCTAATTTTCTTTGTTTTTATAAGAAACTGTAGTTTTCAGGCTGAAAGAATAACTGCCTGAGTTTCTAACAATGGGCATTTTAGAAGACTTTTCGCGAGTAATTTGTATTAGATTTTTACTTGAACATAAAAGTTTGTAAACTCGTAAAAATGGACATAATGGAATAATGTATATCAAAAGAAGTGAACATTGCATTTATTCTAATGAATGCAAAAGGGCGATATGTATTTATCATAGTGATTTAATGATTTGATGTATGTTTATTTTTTTTTGTAATAAGAAAAGAATGAATAGGTTGTTTTATTTTTTTTTCTTTTTCGATTAAAGCACACATTAATAAGAAAAAAAAAAAAAAAATAAGTAAGAATGAAAATCACAAGAGGAACACTTTTGGAAAAGGAAAAAAAAAACAAAAAAAAAATTCTAAAGAAATTTGTAATTTTTCATAGTAAACAAATAGAATGCGAATGCATACTAGTAGATTCAAAGAGAATGCACAAAATGCGTGATACAAGATCACAGTAAAAAAACCAAAAATTTCATGTTTCTAGTCAAATTCGATCGAATTGGTAGAAATAAGTTTTTTTTTAAAGAAACTACACAAAAACAGTGAAAAAAAAAAACAAATAAGTAAAAATCAGTTTATCTGCTAAGGCATAAAACTACATTAAGAACAAAAAAATTACTCAAACCCGGGAATAGTCTGTAAGAGTTTCATAAAAATGGATAAGAAAATAGTTAAATAGCTACAGAAAATAAGGAAAAAAAAAAGTGATGGAGAATTTTATTATCTTTTCTCTCCTATACACTTATATAAATAATATATATACATATTCAAAAATGGTTACAATTTAAGAAACAGAGACAACAAACAAGATCAAATGAGAACAAAGTAATTCGATTCAGATTATATACACCCGCATATACTAGACTTTATTTCCGTGGGTACCTCTTGTTGGTACTGTATAAACCTTGTTTTTTGTATCCTCTTAACTGAAGTAAGACACTTAAAGAAAAAAACAAAAATATTTGTTAAAATTAGATCTGTTGAGTTCAAAAATATAGAAAGAATGGATTGCTATTAATTAAACATAAGGCCTTCTTATTGGGCGAAAGCCCGAGAAGTTCTCTTTCCTTTTCAGGGTCCGCGTGTGGCCTGGCTGGCCTACCAATAATGTAGTGTTTTCGTGATTTTTAGCATTTTTTTAGCATTTTCTCTAATGGGAGGGATGCTGGCCATATATATATAGAGTAGCTTCTGGTATTGTTTTATTAGGTTTTTGAATTTTGATGCATATGGCCAGTATTAGAGGGTGGAGGACCCCAGACCATCGGGGTCAGGGCTCCACTACCATCGGGGGCCCGGGGCTGTCTGCCTCACCCGGGTTCCTTGTAAAAGAGAGGTAGCCTTTTTCCCTTTCCCGCTTTTAGAATTTTCAATTTTCGGCTCCGTGTTTTGTCACGAGCACTGGGTCTGCGTAGTCAGCCCATGTTGCAGAGCCTGGGTGGTTTCCTTTACGGAACTATGCCCCCTTTTGGTCCCTGGATATGTTAACATATCTGTTTGCGGCTACGAATTCATGACGGATGAATACTACGTAGCATCCCGTTTTCTTGAGAGCCAACCAACTCCATTTTCAAGAACCCACCCCAGCCGCAGCGAGCTAGCAAAGCGGCACACCAGCATCCGTCGGGGTTGGTTAAAGGGTGCTCCGCTAATGCGGACGAGGGGCCTTCACGGCCATTTCTAGGGCACCCTGCTCTCGGGGCAATTCTTTTTTTTTTTGTTTCGCCTCTTGAATGGCACTAGCCATTCCACTTTTGACCTTAGCACTCTTGGTTCTGGACTTCGGTCTGATTCTAAGTTGTGCTAAGGCCACTCCCATCTACATAATCGCTACAACATGAAATAAAAATGTGATGATTCAAGGGACACGTGACAGGGAAAAGAACCCCCCCACTTCTCCCGAACAGAGCTAGAGGCAGCCAGCATGTGCCGACCTCCTTGTCACGTGAGAGTCGCAGCTACTCTAGCAGCTCATTCCTGCACGGACTAATGACTCGCTATCCTTTGATGGTCATTCGAGACCGTCAACACACATCTATCAGTAAAACGAATCATTACACCAAATTTGATCTTCTTAAACCCGACGATGTCTACACAAAAGTAAGTGACAAACAACGAGCATCATTCGACCCGTCATTCAAGGAATTCAATGTAGATGAAATAGTCTACTTCACGTCTAATAGCCCCAAAATGGATAAATGGAATGTTGGCAAGATAGCTAGCAGACTTGATGATATTCATTACAAAATAATAAATCAAGGTAGACAGTTTAAACGTCACATCGACCAAATTCAATCTTGTTTATCGAACTCTGAGCTGAGAGATCAAGACGTCATTCCAGCAACTCGAAGAGTGCGTTACTAGACACCTGAGCAGCCAGCAACATCTACTGAATTGGAAGGTCTCGAAGCATTTTCAGACGCATCGCATTCAGTACCTATGGAGTTCTCTGAGAATACCCATCAACAGAGACATGTATCTACTGCAAGTCAACAAGATGTAATCGCGCCGCGAAGGTCAACGAGAACTCATCGACAGCCTGATAGATACAGCCCCTAAATATTATCACTTTTTTAACGAGGGAGGAAATATTATGTATGCACCACCAACTGCGCATAGCGCCACCTGAAGTCAAGCATCGGAGCTTGACAAACTTCAACTTGAACTGGACTCATCTTGATCATATAAAGTCAGTCATCTTCCGGTCGTCATACCCGCAAAAGCTATCATAACCTTTGTTAAGTTTTATAATGAATTAAATCGTTTAGTTATTAGACCATCAGTCTTAGTAAGAAGAGTTGCTAAATTGTCATTGCAGCTATGCGATGAAATTAACAAGGATCACGTTAAGCTATTTTGCCAACAAATTCAAACATATTTGACTTTAAAATTGTTGCAACCAACAGAACTCTTTCGAGCCGCCGTCAGTGCAGCATCATTTTATTTTTAAAAATTTCTTCTTTGTTGGGTGCCCAGCGTTCCTTACCCTGCCAACTAGCTCAGTCCGGCGTGGGTTTTAGGGCGGAAGAAGTTTTTCGAGCTACAGCACGCAAGGATCATTAATTTTCACCAAAAAAAACAAACACACACCCTAGAAAAAAGCGGAAAAGCGGCACCCCAGCATCCGTCGGGGTTGGTTAAAAGGTATTCCGCTAATGCGGGCGAGGGGCCTTCACGACCATTTCTAGGGTACCCTGCACTCGGGGCAATTCTGTTTTTTTTTTAAATTTGCCTTTTGAATGGCAACAGCCATTCCACTTCCGACCTTAGCACTCTTGGTTCTGGGCTTCGGTCTGATTCTAAGTTGTGCTAAGATACTTCCAATAGAACGGCTTCATCCAAAAGAGCAGGATTAGCACCGGTTTCTATGGTTTGCGAACGAAACGATCGCACGTGATCCGCTTCCACCTGTTTTTCACTTTCGAATAAAACGCCTCACTTTCGGAGCAAAAAGTAGTCCATATATTCTTTGCCTTGGAATTCGGAAGGATTACGAATCGATTTACTCAAAAAGTGCGAGGTTATGGAAAATTCTATTTACATGGACAACTTTATCGCTAGTTGCGATGACGAAGATGCCTGTGTTGCTTTATGTACCGAAGCAAAGGAAATTCTCTCAGAGGGCGATATGAACCTTAGAAAAAGGCCAACAAATAATTCAAATGTTCATGAGTATCCAACCAGAAAAAAGGTATTAGGTTTTGTTTGGTATTTAATGATAGATGAGTTAGGTGTCGATTTAGAAGCTATAAAGTCTGAGTTGATTAACCGGAACAGTGCTGTGACAAAACGAACTGCACAGAGTATTCCTTCCAAAATATTTAATCCATTTGGAATTCTAAGCCCATGGTCAATAAACTTCAAAACTTTAATGCAGAAAATATGGAAGATAAGAATTGATTGCAATAGTAAGCTACAGGAGAATTTGGAAACGATCTTTCATTTTGATAGCATAGTTCGTGCTGAAATTCATGTTTCCGCGGATGCTAGTCTTATTGCCTACGGAGCGGTTACATACCTTCGAGTAACAAATTATGACGGCAAACACAGAATTGTTTTCCTTTGTGCAAAAAATCGAGTTGCACCTCTCAAAAGCAACAACAGTAATGAATCAACGCTTCCGAAACTTGAATTAACGGCGGGAGTAATAGCCGGCAGACTTCTAACGTATTTGAAAGATAAACTCCGAATTAATATTCGAAAATTACACTTTGTTCGAAAATTACACTTTGTTGGATATTAGGGACAGAAAAAAGATTGCAAGCGTGCGTGGAAAATCGAGTTGTTGAAATTAAATCGACATCGAGTATTGAAAATTGGCGGGATTGTCCTGGAGCAGACAATCCTGCCGAGTTGCTCACGTTAGGAGTGAGCGCTTTGACTTTGGTGAAATCATCAACGTGGCTAAATGGGCCCCAGTAATCGGAGCGGTAATCTGAGCATTGGCCATCAGATTGCAATTCCATTTCTTTACCATCGTAGTCTCTTATGGTACAGATTAACGATTCCTCAATGTCACCAGTCTGCTCTGAACTCATTTTTCCAGCGGATAAATACAGTTCCTGGAAACAGATATTGCGTGTCACTGCCTGTACTATGAAAGCAGTAAACATATTCAAAAACCGCACTCAGGATGGAAGTTGTTTTATTGCTGCTAAAGATATTGAATACGATATATACAGCAGCGAAAATTCAGCCGAGAAATACATGAGCTTCAAAGTGTTGGTCGTATTACTTTTAATTCTAAATTAATAACGCTTTATCCATTTCTAGACAAGCATTTTATTTTGCGAGTAGGCGGTCGATATGGTAATGAAAAGGATGAAGACAATATAAAGCAAGTTATGTATGAGTTAGCGTCTGATGCGATAAAATATGAAACGCAACTGAAACGTGACGCGGCCTTAGCGAACGTGAGAAAATACAATTCTAACTTTTCTGGAATGCGAAAACCAGACGCCGACTCTGCATAATTGCACTACAGAAAAATTGAAATGGGACAATTGTTATTATGTTTCGAGTCAGTCCAAGTTGAGTCGTGAATCCATTCGCATGTAAAATAAAATAGAATTCGTCTCTTACAAAAAACAAACATTTTTTTTTGTACCACATACTCTTGTGTTTTTTTTGGAATCTGCTCGGGCAAGATTCGTAACTGGCGCAATCGGTAAACATACCCCGCGAGAAGGAAAAGTTTGAAGGTTATAGTTCGTGAAAGTGATAAAATCGATAAAGGCAAATTCGCGAAGAAACAGCCGTAAATCGAAAATCCAACGTACATAACAAATTGAGTAACAATTCGCGAGTGGTGAACGAGAGTGCAAGTCTCCTTTACGCTTGATTTGGGCTGTGAGACTGCCTCCTGACCTCGTTCTATAATAATTAAAACTAAAAAACAAGGAGGTGGAAGTGAATGTTTAATCGGAAAGAGAAAAGGGAGTTTTTCTTTAGTCGTTCTAGGTATTCCGAAAGCGAAGCTATGGAGCAACAACTTATCGACCTAAGAAGACAGTTGGCCCAGAGGGAGGAAGAGATAGCCCAATTGGCAGCGGCAGTGCAACGCCTAGTGACTACCGAAAATAATGCGGATCCAATTGAACGGTTGGTGAACTTACTAGAAAGAAGAAGACCAAACAGCGATGGAAACTCAAGAACCAACATTTTTAAAGAGCTACGTCACCTGAGTGTCTTTACTGGCGAGGGAGAAATATCAATCAATTCATTTGTAACGAGCATCGAGTATTATCTGCAGAAAATTGACGACGAAAACATCAGACGGGATGCAATTCGTTTTATTTTTATGGAAAAAATCCAAGGTGCAGCGAAGGCAGCAGTGATAAATACACCGGAACCCGACAACTGGGAACTGCTGAAGGCGACCCTGAAGCTGAGGTACAAGCCAGACATGGAACCTTCCGACATCTATAGAAGAATTACCGGATTAAAAGTTAACACAGTAAGTGAATTGGCAATAGAATTACAAAATATTAAATATAAGAAAGACGAACTAGTGATTTACTACTCCAATAATACGTATATAGATCTAAGTAACGTAGATTCTCTCCTGGCCAACACGGCAAAAGAAATAACGCAAGGCGTCCTTCTTGATAAAATATACAATTCAAACAATATTCTTGAAATAATCAACGTAATGCGCGAAAGACGTTACGAAGACGCGTGCATACGAAGTGAATTTAAAAAGTCTAGACAGTCATTTCAAAATAAACATTCAGAATTTTCAAAAAATAATTTTTTCACAAACTCCGACAGTAGACAAAACCTGAGACAAAATACTAAAACGACACAACATACGTACAATAACAGACAAAATACAGACAATTCTGGAAATTATCATTCACAAAATTTTAGGCGAAATTTTGATAACACGGACTCTAACAATCGTTACAGTTTTAATAACAATAATTCAGGGCAATATAGGAATAAATCCGCACAAAGTAACTTCAAGTTGCATATCAGCTTTTGTCAAGTGAACTGTCACGACATTTTCGCTGTCAATCGAAGTTTCCCATTGTTCATATAAATTGCGTTATTAATTAATAAAAAGTGTATTTTCGTGAGTGACTACTTTCACCCTATATTTTTGCTGAACTAATTCATTATTATTAGTGTGCAATTTGTGTTAAATCAGCCTCACATTTCGCATTCCTATCCTTTGTTTTGGTTTGCCAAAGCTTCATATCGAAAGCTATCTTCATTTTGGTGATTCACTTCTACCTACTGTTATGTCAATCATAAGCTTGAGCGCTTGTTCGTCGTGTGATAGAGAGATCAAAGCTGATGATCATTTCTTCTGTGACAGATGCAAAAGACCGCAACATTCAGCATGCGCCGAGCTTTCCAGGTCAGCGATTTCAGCGTTGAGATCTGCTAACAAGAGAGCCTTATTTGTTTGCACGATGTGTACTAAGAAAGAGGAGCAGTTGAGTACATTATGTGGCTTAGTGGCTAGCTTGAGAAATGACGTGGATAACCTTAAAAAAGAAGTAAAATCTCTTCAGGCATCGCAAACTAAGACATTCACAATTGATGATGTCATTTTCGAAATTGAGGAGCGTAAACGCAGGTCTCCAAACCTTGTAATCCGTGGTGTTCCTGAAATCAATCCGAACGACGATCTCAATTCAACTGTAGAAATTCTAAACAAGGTGCTTTACCCACAAGTTTTGACTTCTACTGACATCAAAGTTATGCGATTGGGTAGACCTAAACCGTCATTTAATCGTGTTATCAAAGTGATTACTCCGTGCGAAAATATTGCACTTGATGTTGTAAGGAGAAAACATAGACAGAGCGAATTTTTAAAAAGCAGGTCTTTGATGATAACACGTGATAGGACTATTCACGAAATAAATTTTCTCAGAGGTATTTATGCTCAGCTTGAGGAGGAGAAAAAAAGTCAGCCTCTTGCTGTTATTAAATACGTAAACGGTATCCCGAAAATTATTGTCAATACAAAAAACTAGAATTGATTATCTATTATCAAAACACGCGTGGATTATCTACGAAATTACCTGATTTACGGTAATCATTACTAATAAACAATTACGATGTGATCATTTTTACGGAAACATGGCTTAAACCGTACCACAAAACTACCGAGCTGGGATTTAAAGGCTACAATGTTTATCGTTGTGATCGTGATGATATTACCTCCAAGAAAACCAAAGGTGGTGGTGTATTGATAGCTATCTCTAATAACTTTCAATCTAGTTTGATATCATCTAAAAATATTGACGTAGAGCAGCTTTTCGTATCAGTTAAAGTCAATAACAAAAGACTGATTATATCAACTGTATATTTACCACCAGATGCACCACCCGATAAATATTATAACCATACGGAAGACGTTATACACTGTTTTCATCAATATCCAACTTCTCAATTCATTATTACTGGCGATTACAATTTGCCTGGAGTCAACTGGGATCAACAGGAATGGACACAACGAATAAATTGTCTGAAACAGAGCACAATAATTGAAGCTTTCTCTTTTTTAAACTGTAGTCAATTTAATAATGTTTCAAACACTAATAACTCAATGCTAGATTTAATTTTTTCGAATTTTAATAATTTATCTGTAAAAGGCAACAATCATCCTTTTCTTCCGATCGATCTGCATCATCCGCCTTTAGATGTTACCATTCGGTTTCAAAAATCAAACGAGATTTCCAATGAACATGCTGTTATAAGTCATCGTAATTTTAAACACGCCGACTATAATTCCATTAATAGTGCTTTCGAGAGTGTAAACTGGCTAGCTGTGTTTCATGCCTCGACTATAGACGAGTCAGTAGATAAATTTTATTCTACAGTAAATACAATTATTAGTGAAACAGTTCCCGTGGTCAATTTTCGACCAAGCACTTTTCCTGATTGGTTTTCTATGGAGTTAAAAAAGCTAATTCAGAAGAAAAAACTTGCTCATTTAAAATACAAAAAAACTAATTCTTTAAATGATTATTATAATTTTTCTAATTTACGAGCTAGCTGTAAACGATTACTTAGATTAGACTCCAAAAGTTATTTTCGCAAATTGGAGTCATCAATACCTCATAACATTAAATACTTTTGGAATTTCATCGACTCTATTAGGAAAGAAAAATCACTCCCAACGACGATGTTTATGGATGATATTTTCAGCTCAGATAGAAAAGCGATAGCAGACATGTTTGCATCCACTTTTTCTAAAGTCTTCAGTGATTCTTCATGTCAATATAGTCCAACTACTACGGATACGAATGTAACTATTTCACATTTTGTAGTCGATTTAAATAGTCTTATTGATAAGCTATCGTCTTTAGATGTTAGTAAGAATGCTGGACCTGATGGAATCCCGCCTGTATTTTTAAAAAATTGTGCTTCTAATTTGGCCCCAGCACTTCTACATATAGGTCATTAAATTGTGGTGTTTTTCCGAATATGTGGAAATCAAGCTTTGTGATACCCGTGTTTAAATCTGGGCAGAGATCGGATGTACGGAATTACCGCCCAATTTGTATTCTATCAACGATACCTAAAGTTTTCGAAAGTCTCGTAACCGATTACATAACCCCAATTTTAAGGCCCCTACTTCTTCACAACCAGCATGGTTTCTTAAGTGGTAAATCAATCTCAACCAATTTGCTTACTTATCATAATTATCTTTACAAGTCACTTGAATCTTACCACCAAGTTCACTCTATTTACACAGATTTTAGTAAAGCTTTTGATAAAATGAACTTAAACCTGCTATTGAAAAAGTTGAAAAACTTTGGAATTCATGGTAAATTCTATGATTGGTTCTGCGACTACCTGCGAGGACGGTCTCTATTAGTTAAAATCAATAATCACTATTCTTATCCATTTTTCCCTTCCTCAGGTGTACCACAAGGATCACATCTTGGCCCGTTGCTCTTTTTAATTTTTATAAATGATATCAGTTTAATTTTTCATGATGTTCAATTTTTGCTATTTGCTGACGATTGTAAGATTTTTAAAACTATTACTTCATTAGCTGACATTGAAATTTTGCAATCCAATTTAAACAACTTTTACAATTATTGCGTGAACAATTGTCTTGAACTTAATATAAAGAAATGTCAATTTATTGTCTTTAATAGAAGTAAAACTTATTACAATCATACATACACAATCAATAATCTTCCACTTAAGCATGTTGACATTGTGAAAGACCTTGGTGTGACTTTCGATACCTCTCTTAGTTTTATACCTCATATTAAAGATATTGTTAACCAAGCAAATAGAATGTTGGGCTTCATTATTAGGAACACTCAAGACTTTTACAACTTAAATACAATAAAAGTACTTTATTTTTCTCTTGTACGCAGCAAACTTGATTATGCATCAGTGCTATGGAATCCTTATTATGGTACTCACTTTGATTCAATCGAAAGAATTCAGCATAAATTCTTGCAATATGTTGCATTCAAACTACATGCTTTACCGGCCAATATTAATTACGCTGAGGTTATGTCCCTTCTTAACATAACCTCCCTTAAAGCTAGAAGGAAAACCGCTGACGCAATATTCCTCTTTAAATTGTTAAATGGGGAAATTGATTCATTTGAGTTGCTTGCGGATGTCGGCCTAAGAACTCCTTCTAGGTCAACAAGAAGCAACGATATTTTTTACCTACATAATTTTAAAACAAATTTTAGCCTCCACTCCCCTTTAGAGCGCATGAAGCGCACAGGTAATGAATTATGGAGCTATGTTCATTCGTTTGATGTTAAGATTAATGTGATAAAAGCTGTTTTTAGGCAACTTGAACTATTTCCCGATTGAGTTATTAATAACGAGTATTAACTAATTAAGTTCTAAATTTTTCAATTTATTTATACTTATTGCTTTAATGGACAGCTTGTCCGTATGCTAATAAATAAATAAATAAAAAGAAGTTCATTTTCGCGTAGACAAGACGCTACTCCAATGGAAGTAGACAATGTCCAAGCCAACAATTACATTTCAGATAGTCACTCACATCAAAATATTTCAAATAATAATAGTCGAAATTACGAATACGAAACGCAAAATTTCAAAAAATCCAAAGCAAAGCGTAAAGAAAATAAAAATAAGATAATTGAAAATATGGAATCAAATAATGTTATTCAATCTGAAGAAGATAACTCTTTTTTTATAAACCAGCCTCGGACGAACTTCCAGTAATACGAATTACGATAAATAAATTAGCTTACAAGGCACTTATCGATACTGGCTCGTCTTTTAGCATAATAAATGAAAAAATTTCAAATTTAAAAAAAATTAGAATCAAAGCTATAGGCTATACAACTATAACGGGTAAGGACTGCATAAATTATGAAGTCCATACACCAGCTCCTTCAGAAATTAAATTCCCACCTGAAGCCAAAATTCGGTGGATGATCAAAGAGTTGACAAACCGAAAATATGACTTTATCATTGGCATTGATTTATTGGATCGCCTGGGTACAATAATCGATGTTGAAAATAAATATATTGTTCTTAATGGCCAAACATTGCCATTCATAAATAACCCATACGCAACTGAACAAATCTTTAGCTTAGAGCCCGTTCAGAGCGATTATATTAAGCGTTTAAAACTTGGGCATTTGAATGACGAAGAGCGTAGCGAAATTATCAAACTAATTAAGAAACATGAGCAAGTTTTTTATAAAGAGGGTGACAAACTTACAAGCACCCCAACCATTCAACATGAAATTGTTACGACTACAGATAGTCAAATCAATTCAAGACTTTACAGGTATCCACCTAAACATGAACAAGTAGTTCGAGAGCAAATTGCCGAAATGGAGAGGCAAGGAATTATTCGCAAAAGTAATTCTAAGTACTCCAGCCCGTTAATAGTCGTGCCAAAGAAAGACGAAAATTCGGGAGAGAAAAAGTTTCGTTTAGTTATGGACTATCGGAAACTTAATGAAGTCACGGTGGACGACAAGTTTCCGTTGCCTAATATCGATTCGATACTAGACAAACTGGGCAGGGCTCAATACTTTTCGACCATAGATTTGGCGAAAGGTTATTACCAAATTCTTGTAAGAGAAGAGGATCGCAAAAAGACGGCATTCGTCACCCCACACGGCCTTTACGAATTCATCAGAATGCCGTTCGGCCTAAAAAACGCTCCAGCGACGTTTCAGAGGCTTATGAACGACATTCTGAGGGATCATATAAATAGAACTTGTGTTGTGTACCTTGACGATGTCCTCATATTTAGCACCTCTCTACAAGAACATGTCGAAGCAATTTCCAACATATTCAAAACTCTGCAACAACACCGACTCAAAGTCCAAATAGACAAATGCAGATTCTTGGAGAAAGTCACTCCATTTTTAGGTCATATTATTACCCGAGAAGGTTTAAAGCCTAATCCGGAAAAAGTTAAGGTGATAGAAAATTTAGAACTACCGAAAACAGCAAAGCAAATAAAAAGTTTCATGGGTCTTGTAGGGTACTATCGCAAATTTATAAAAGACTTTGCGAAAGTGGCCCAACCTATCACTAAATACCTAAAAAAGAACATGAAAATAAATATTAACGATCCAAATTACGTAGAAGCTTTTGAAAAACTCAAAAGTCTTATTACTTCACATCCTATACTGAGATTTCCTGATTTCTCGCGGCAATTTCAACTTACCACCGATGCGTCGAATTACGCAATAGGCGCCGTCTTGTCGCAAGACGGTCACCCTGTTTGTTTTGCTTCACGCACATTACAGTCTCACGAGCAAAATTACTCTGCAACAGACAAGGAATTTCTAGCCATCAAATGGTCAGTCAATTACTTCCGACCATATTTGTATGGTAACAGATTCAAGATCTTTACAGATCACCTACCTGTAAAATATCTGCATGCAAAATACAGAGGTAGAGACTTGTCACCACGACATCAAAGATGGTTGCTTAAGCTCGGAGAGTACCAATATGACATAGAATATCTCAAAGGGCGAGAAAATAAAGTTGCTGACTTTTTAAGCCGCATTAAAACCGATACAAACGACGATGTATCTCAACACGAAGAAGAAGAAAAACGAGCAAATTCACACTCAGATTTAGGTATTTTCTGGAATGAAAAGGATAACGATGAGCAAACAATGGCAACTAGACATTCCGCAGAGGAAGAGTTACTAGATTATATACCCATCAAGGAGGAAATTGTGAATAAGTATAAGACACAAATAATTATTACAAATAATAAAACCGAGAATTTTGAAGTAATACATGGAAAACGGAAAATATACATAGCAGAACATGATTTTAGCAACCTAGCGGATATCCTCAGAAGATACGTAAAAAAGGGAAAAATTGGGATTTTCACTGAAGTAGACGATAGAAAGTACAACGTTGTACAGGAAAAAATCAGGGAACTTTTTTCCAACGATAGGCAGGTACAATTTATACGGTGCTCATTTAAAGCTAGAGATATCGAAACTGAAACAGAAGCTGTAAAGCAAATCTCTCTGTACCATGTACGAGAAAGCTTACACTCTGGAATTCAAGAAACTTTTAACGCAATCCGAAACAAGATCTACTACCCTAAACTATTGGAGCTCATAACCATTGTAATTAGCCAATGCGAAGTATGTCAGGAGGTAAAATACGACCGACACCCAATTAAGCCCAAATTTAAATACACAGAAACTGCATCAGACATCAATCAGGTTGTGTACATGGACATCTACATCATCCTTAAACATAGCTTTTTGAACATTATCGATAAATTTTCAAAATTTGCTGCGGTATACTATCTCACTGATCGGAATCCTGTAACCATAATCGAACAACTCGAAGATCATTTTGCGAAAATCGGCAAACCACAAAAAATAGTTGCAGGCAATGAGTTTGTAGCATCCAGTAATTTTTATATTTTTCATTTAAAAATTACTGGTCACACATCTCCGACCCACACTGTATGGATCGGAGACGCTACAACATTTTGCGATTGAAACCACATTTCAATCGCACAAAAATAAAATCCCGCAAGTCCCCCGGGTGACCTTATTGTTGTTTTGCACAGCCAAAAGAAAATCCCGTTAGATCTTCGTGGCTGTGCAAGTGGCTTGCGAGCTGGGACGCGAAAAATCGTGGCAGTCGGATGACGATCGGGGCTTAGGCCGGACCTGGAAGCGCGTCTCCGGTATTTCTCAAATTAAAATTAAAATTACAAAGTTTAAACCGTTTAATAAACAAAGTACAAATAACAAATAAAAAGTTTAATTAGTAGTCTTACGTGAAAGATTCGATTTTGAGCGTTTGATATGACATACGGTGGTGTGGATGTTGAAAAAAAAAAAAAAAAAAAACTAGAAAAATTTCAAGGATGATCGTCTTGGATGCCGGAGCGCTAATACATGTGTCCATGCCGCCGCTGGCTTGGTTAGAGGAGATATTGGTTTTGTGCGCGACAGTGATCTTCGTGAGTAGATAGTCCAACTCCCATAAAATCTACGATGAGTGAATTATTTCATATTGCGTATAATGTTGGAAATTTTTAATTCCTCATCAAACAACAATTAATAAGCAAGACACAACCTAGTGCAATTTGATTAACGGGATTGTTTTGAGTTGAGTGCCGCCATGTGGTTGATTGTGTGAGAACGACGTTCGGATAAAACTCTTGGCGAGAAGCAGCCGCTTTTGGCGTGGCGGAACGGGTCGAAATCGAGATAGTCACGGGTTGCGGTGTCGTTTAGCGAAGACGGTTGAAGCGGTGAACGTTTGTCCCTAATGTGAATGCAAGGTTACGTGGATGGAATTTGAAGTGATATCAAGTGATATAAAAGAAAAGTTAACAACCTTTATGTTATATAAGCTACGAGAAGATTAAGAAAAGTGAGGTTGTTGGTGGAGGCGATCGGACGGGAGGTTGTGCTGGAACGAGGTCCCGCCAAAACGGAATCGGAGGGTATTAATAGCATCGGCGGCATGACTACAGAGGCGGCGGACTCCCGGAGGTGAGAAACTTTGAAAACGGTGACGGATGCAGACTCGGACGCTCGGGAGACGGAGAAAGGTAACACGAGGCAGCAGACTGCAGGATCTGAGCAAGTAAGTTCCAAAAATATTAGAAAAGAAAGAAAAAGAAGCGCCTCGTACCTTCGACGGCGACTTCCATGTGTGGCCTTAACGTTGGCGGAGATTTCGCGGGCTGTGAAGGAGTACGTTTTGATGATTGGTCAGATGCGAGTCCGATTTAGTGGTGGGTGATCTAGAACTTAGTACATTAGAACCCAAACACCTGGTTGTTTCGAGCGTGAGATCGAATGTGTAGTGAGTGCCATAATCTTATGCGGTCCACCGACCCGTCCGCTTCATATTTTAAAAAGTTCAAGGCATGCCCATTGGGTACTTTGTCACTTCTTACTCTGCAAGGGCAGGGAGCCCGGGACGCTGCATCAGAAGTTGCAGAATCAAGAATCGTTGCAGTATCAGTTACAGCCCAAGAATCGTTGCATTATCATCCCGATGCGGTCCGATGTCATTCGGAGATATTGATCTGCTGGAAGATCACGAGTAGTAAGTACAGTAGTAGGTAACAGGAGGCGAACAAACCCATGAAATTGTGAAGCAGTGGAAGTTCCAATGAAGCAGAAGATTTGCGACGACCGAATTCGAGGCAGCAAGCAAGAAATACAGCGTGGGAACAACTTTTTCATCAGTCGGATGGAAATCTTACTCTAATTGAAAAACTGTCGGATTTTCGATCAATTTTTCCGTCATAAAAGAGTGAATGTAATGGTTGTTGCGAGTTAATTAGTCATGGTTTACGGCTTAGGTTAAGTCATTCAATATACCCTGCAAAGCACGTGCAGGCCATTATCGGTACTAAATTACACCAAAATATTGGTTTCAATAGCTTACAGTAATTCCTACATTGAAAATATTACGATCAAGAAATTTCTAACCATTTTTTCGGTAATTGTTGAATAAATGCTCTGTAGTTTTTTTTATAAAACAAAACGAAAAGACAAAAAAAAAAAAAGATATATTGAAAAATTTAATAATCATGTATCCAGAAAACTGGCAACATTGGAAAACAAAGGTTAATTATAGTCCGGAAGCCAGTTATTTGTATAACTATATAAGGATTATTTAGCATGCAAAAATTTCATGCATCATACTTGGAGCGTGCTGACAGTCTGTAATGCGTTATTAAAGTTAGAAATCGATCATGTGGATATTTAATCAATGTAGAAGCATGGCGTCCTTGTAGTATTAAGTAAAGGAAAAAAAAAGAATGAAATGAAATCAAACTTATTACATATTCACCAAAACCACTCGTTGCATACTAGCGTGAATTCATCTGGGTGTGGGTGCGTGTTTGAGCGTACTTGGCGTGTAAGAAAGTAGACGAACGCAACGGGTTTTCTTTGAGTATTATTACTTTGTGAATGATGTATGAAAAAAATTTTGAATGCCAATGAAATATGAATGCGAAAAAACTTTCGATCGAAAACTATACGGATATCCGAATGAAACGAATTTGAACGGACGATCGAATGTTTGTTATGAAAGTGCGTTTAAAACAAAATGTATTGAGAACGGTGTGGCGAAAGCCCAAACAGATACCTATAATTTACCCAGAATTGACCACGCGGGTTCTAAGTAATTAGCATGATCATATCGTCTTGTTTTGGGCAATAAAGGACCCCATTATATATATTGCGTCTAGAATGCATGCATTTCATAAGTTTGGAAAAAGAACAAGTTACTGAAAAGCATACTGCTGTGCAAGTTTGACTTCATTTTTTTTTTGAATGGTTTGAACTAGAGCTAGAATTGTCAGAATTTTTTTTATTATTCTTTCTTGTGCAATATTCTTGTAGCCTAGAGCAATATATTCTTGAAAAGAATCCTTCGAATCAGATTGAATTATCTTAAACACTTAATCGAATGTTAAGATCTGTAAACCATACATGGGAATAATAATTATGAATTGTTAGTAACAACACCTTAGGCCTTCTTATTGGGCGCGAGCCCGAGAAGTTCTTTCTCCTTTTCAGGGTCCGCGTCTGGCCTGGCTGGCCAATGTTGAAATAGTGTTTTCTTAATTTTTTTCAGCATTTACAGCACCTCATAAGGGAGGGATACTGGCCACACATAGCTTCTGTTTTGATTAGATTTTTTGATTTTGCTTGATTAATATGGCCAGTATCAGAGGGTGGAGTACCCCAGACCATCGGGGTCAGGGCTCCACTAACATCGGGGGCCCGGGGCTGTCTGCCTCACCCGGGTTCCTTAGAAAAGAGAGGTAGCGCGTTTTCCCTTTCCGTTTTGTAGATTTTCAATTTTCTGGCTCCGTGCGTTGTCACGAGCACTGGGTCTGCTTAGTCAGCCCATGTTGCAGAGCCTGGGTGGTTTCCTTTACGGAACTATGCCCCCTTTTTGGTCCCTGGATATGTTTCATATCAGTTTGCGGCTACGAAATTCATGACGGATGAATACTACGTAGCATCCCGTTTCTTTGAGAGCAAACCATCCCCATTGTTTAAAGAACCCACCCCAGCCGCAGCGAGCTAGCAAAGCGGCACCCCAGCATCCGTCGGGGTTGGTTAAAGGGTGCTCCGCTAATGCGGACGAGGGGCCTTCACGGCCATTTCTAGGGCACCCTGCTCTCGGGGCAATTCTTTTTTTTTGTTTTGCCTCTTGTATGGCATTAGCCATTCCTCCTTTGGACCTTAGCACTCTTGGTTCTGGACTTCGGTCTGGTTCTAAGGTGTGCTAAGGCCACTCCCACCTTAATAATCGCTACAAATGGCGCCCAACGTGGGGCCCGAAACTTGTTTTTGGGCAACCCACACCAAAGTGAGAAAAACTTATGAGTTTCGACTCATACTCCCCTTAAGACTTCACGTCTTTAAATCCTAATAATTCCATTCTCACTAGCAGGTCTTAGAATCGCCTCCTTTGCGATTAAATTTACTTCGTTCGAGAGAATAAAACCCCTTTTATTAAGACCTGCATTGCTCGCTCTTCCCTAATAGCCGCAAACATCCTTCCCAATCCTATCCTTGTAGAGTCAATATCCTTTTAGTATACCTTTGGCGTTAGCTTCTTTTGTGTTGTCTTTTTGGGCTTTAGGCTCTGGGTGCAACCTGGAGGACAACTCTGGATTTTACTGGGTCTGGTAGTTTCGGCAGTCACCAGTCCGAGTTGTCCAAAGGGCCCCTGCACCTCTTTATGTTAGAAGCTACGCCAACGTTTGACTTGGAGTTGTCTTTCATAGGGCAATTTCTTCGGGTCTGGTTCGAACTGATGTTCGGATTACGTGTGGTTGGCGTGTTGCCACTATTGCGTCCCGTCAGTTCGACCGGTACTTTGAGGGATTGTCATGTGTTGGACAATTGCAACTTTTGTTTTGATATCCTAGCTCCTCTCTTTTCTTGGGAATTTCGGAGGAGGCGGACAGACCTCCAAATGGGCGTTTCCATTTAGGAAGCGACCCTATATTACATTTCATTAAATTTCCTAAAACGTAACTTATTTTATTACTTCATTTGTTTGATTCAGCCAGCCAGCCAGCGGACCTGATGAGGGGGTTCTGATCGGGTCTAGCCCAATAATTAGGCAGGTTTATAAAATACTTATTTATAAAATACTTATTTATACTAACTTATACTTCACCTCTATGAACTAAGTGAAATGCTTCAACCTAGCCTTTGTGCTTATCCCGCGTTTATTTAATGCGAATTTTTCCTCAATATTATTTAGTATTTCTGGATTGGTGCTTGTCAGAGTAATAGGCTCTTTAGCATCTTTCATTTTTTTTCTGAATTAGAAGAATTGGACCCTTATTATAATTAATTCATTTTCTCCATCTAACTTTACTGTAGTGGCATTAATCTTTACGTCATCATTTCTGAATTGAACTTGGAAATTCAATTAAATCCCAATTCTAATTTGCCTTTCATAACCCTTCAGTCAACAATATGTTCGCAACACAAAATTTTCCCCCACTCAATGACTGGGTCCCCAATGTCATCAACAGCTGGAATTTGAGATATTCCGGGCTGAAAGGTTCAATGCTCATCGAGCTGTTTGTGTTTCGAGTGGAAGCACTCACGCGGCAAACACTCGATGGCAACTTCCATCTTCTCTGCCAGCACGCTCATCTTCTGTTTGTTGGGCCTGCGGCCGACTGGTACTGGAGATACCATCGAAGCAACGGAGATGTCGAATGGCCCTCACTACGCGAGGCACTTGAAGAACGGTTCTGGGATTTTGTTAGCGATGAGGATCTCCTGGAGCAAATAAGTAATCGCTATCAAGAACCGGGTGAGTCATTCGACACATTCCACTCGGATGTGCTCCGGCTAGTCGACCGCATGGTCCGACCAATGGAGGATGGCGAGCTCGTGAGAATCCTTCGCCGCAACCTGCTGCCCAGCGTGCAACGGCGCATATTATTCTTGGACCTTCCCACGGTTAGGTTGCTTCGCCAAGCCGTCCTCAGAGAAGAAGATTTTGAGGCGGAGATCGGCAGACGTGAGTCATATGCCGACGAGATGCTCGGGTTCCCCGATCACCAAGCTCCCGATGTGGATACTGGGCACCCGCTTTACGCCACCCCTGCTACTGCATCGCATCTATCTCCACATAAAATGCTCGGACTCTCCTCAGATGCAGCACCAACACCTAAGCGCCAGAAAGTGAGACCGAACGTCGATCCTCCTCCAGCAGTCACTCACAAACCGAAACGCTCCACTCTTCGACTTCGCCTCTTCTGGAAGAAAGTCCTACACGGACGTCGTTCCAGTGGCCGTATATCTGCCTTGAAGGGTCTGCAGATTACGCTCCACTATCCCTAAAATCCCTTCAAAAGCACCTCCTCCAACAATTAATTCTAGGTCCCGCAACTTCAGCCTATTCCCGGTGAAATTCCCTGATCTGTGGAATAGGTTTCATAAAGTGGAAAACACATTTTGGGCCATTGAGGAGCTCTTGAGGAGGTTGCAGCACCAGAAAAGGCTCCGAGGTGATTAGTCCACGAGTTCACGCACCTCCATTCCCTAATTACTCCTTCTTCCTTATCCTCCCTTCGTATCTTGAAACATGGTCACTAAGTTCACTACATTTCTTTCAAGATATTTCGATCAACTAAGCTGTAGCATCCAATAATTCCTTTTCTTTGATTATTTATATCTATATTTATGTATAAAATGCTTTTGAACTCCAACATTTCATACATTTCGTTCTATTCACAGCGTTCGATATATGCAAGTCCATGAAGTTGTTGGCATGACATTCACTTGCACCTGAGATTCTAATATCACTACATATACTTGGAATAGTGTCTTCACAAAGAAAAAATAGTGCTAGTTTCTATAAACCGAATATGGTGCGGTTTATGGAATGTATTAGAGCCTTCCGCATTGAAAACATGCTACTGACAACTTCATGCTCTTCCACTCACAATAAAACTAACGCTCTTCTTCCTTAAAACCTGTTTTTTTTTCAAATAAGTTTATACTCGTAAGACATATTATGCAACAGCTAGCTTACAGCTTGGCTTGAGAAGGGCTGAAGAAAAAAAAAATCAAAAAAAAAAAAAAAAAACAAGTTGTCAGCAACTCAAAATAACAATTAAAAATCAAGTGCTGACAATAGGAAACAAATCGACGACATTCAGTTCGTCTGGTGAAGGATAACGTAAATTAATGACTTGAAGTCACTTAGTAATTACATTGTAATTCAATTTTCGTTTGAATCTTGAATGTGATACAGATTCAAATATATCACGATTCATATGAACTCTGGTAAGAAAACATTCTGGTTTTAATTGAATTGGAATTAATTCTATCAAATTTTCAAGCAAATAATCAATGTCAATGTGCAAAATTGCACAGATCAAAACACTTAAATAGATCTTACTGACATCTAATCTACCATTCTTCATCAGGTTCTTGTGCAGCCGGTTCAGAAGTGGCAGCTGCATAGCGGCATTGTCATTAGTTTCAACGTTTCGCGACCGACGAACGTCACGGCCGCCAAAGTTACTGCTACGATATCCACCACCACCTCCTGACCAACTGGCTCTTCTACGCCAGACCATCCGCGACCTCACCACCAAAGCCCAGTCTCGCAATGCCAAGGCCTATAACCTTCGTTCCAGGTGGGTTTCATACCAGCCTGGCGAAGTGGTCTTCAGGCGCAACTTCCGGCAAAGTGACGCAGCCGCGCACTACAATGCAAAGCTGGACCGGAAGTTCTTACCTAGTAAGGTAATAAAGAAGATCGGCGGTGCTTACTACCAGCTGGCCGATCAAAATGGACGATCAGTGGGCGTCTTTCACGCGAAAGACATCACTAAGTGATAGACCCACTGAGTTCACCAGTTCACGATGTATTTCCAAATTTTATTTGGAAGATCGTCCATTTGCGCCTATTTCAGGTGTCACTCCTGCCCCAAACAGAAAGTATCCAGAGATGTTCACCTGGTTCACCATTTCCTCTATCAAAGATACTTTCGTCATTAACTTAGCATACGTGTTCACGAAATTTCCTACAATGATATTTACTCCTTTTCATTTGCTCACTAGTTCACGCAATAAATCTAAAAGATTGGATAGTAAAAGACTTGATCACCTGTTCACGTCATTGTCTTTCACCTATTACATCCATCCTTCAGCTCTTTCCACGCACTTGCCCTTGTGGAAAGATCTGTGTTGTAGCATCCAGTAATTTTTATATTTTTCATTTAAAAATTACTGGTCACACATCTCCGACCCACACTGTATGGATCGGAGACGCTACAACATTTTGCGATTGAAACCACATTTCAATCGCACAAAAATAAAATCCCGCAAGTCCCCCGGGTGACCTTATTGTTGTTTTGCACAGCCAAAAGAAAATCCCGTTAGATCTTCGTGGCTGTGCAAGTGGCTTGCGAGCTGGGACGCGAAAAATCGTGGCAGTCGGATGACGATCGGGGCTTAGGCCGGACCTGGAAGCGCGTCTCCGGTATTTCTCAAATTAAAATTAAAATTACAAAGTTTAAACCGGGGAAGGCAAATTAGTAGTCTTACGTGAAAGATTCGATTTTGAGCGTTTGATATGACATACGGTGGTGTGGATGTTGAAAAAAAAAAAAAAAAAGAAAAACTAGAAAAATTTCAAGGATGATCGTCTTGGATGCCGGAGCGCTAATACATGTGTCCATGCCGCCGCTGGCTTGGTTAGAGGAGATATTGGTTTTGTGCGCGACAGTGATCTTCGTGAGTAGATAGTCCAACTCCCATAAAATCTACGATGAGTGAATTATTTCATATTGCGTATAATGTTGGAAATTTTTAATTCCTCATCAAACAACAATTAATAAGCAAGACACAACCTAGTGCAATTTGATTAACGGGATTGTTTTGAGTTGAGTGCCGCCATGTGGTTGATTGTGTGAGAACGACGTTCGGATAAAACTCTTGGCGAGAAGCAGCCGCTTTTGGCGTGGCGGAACGGGTCGAAATCGAGATAGTCACGGGTTGCGGTGTCGTTTAGCGAAGACGGTTGAAGCTGTGAACGTTTGTCCCTAATGTGAATGCAAGGTTACGTGGATGGAATTTGAAGTGATATCAAGTGATATAAAAGAAAAGTTAACAACCTTTATGTTATATAAGCTACGAGAAGATTAAGAAAAGTGAGGTTGTTGGTGGAGGCGATCGGACGGGAGGTTGTGCTGGAACGAGGTCCCGCCAAAACGGAATCGGAGGGTATTAATAGCATCGGCGGCATGACTACAGAGGCGGCGGACTCCCGGAGGTGAGAAACTTTGAAAACGGTGACAGATGCAGACTCGGACGCTCGGGAGACGGAGAAAGGTAACACGAGGCAGCAGACTGCAGGATCTGAGCAAGTAAGTTCCAAAAATATTAGAAAAGAAAGAAAAAGAAGCGCCTCGTACCTTCGACGGCGACTTCCATGTGTGGCCTTAACGTTGGCGGAGATTTCGCGGGCTGTGAAGCAGTACGTTTTGATGATTGGTCAGATGCGAGTCCGATTTAGTGGTGGGTGATCTAGAACTTAGTACATTAGAACCCAAACACCTGGTTGTTTCGAGCGTGAGATCGAATGTGTAGTGAGTGCCATAATCTTATGCGGTCCACCGACCTGTCCGCTTCATATTTTAAAAAGTTCAAGGCATGCCCATTGGGTACTTTGTCACTTCTTACTCTGCAAGGGCAGGGAGCCCGGGACGCTGCATCAGAAGTTGCAGAATCAAGAATCGTTGCAGTATCAGTTACAGCCCAAGAATCGTTGCATTATCATCCCGATGCGGTCCGATGTCATTCGGAGATATTGATCTGCTGGAAGATCACGAGTAGTAAGTACAGTAGTAGGTAACAGGAGGCGAACAAACCCATGAAATTGTGAAGCAGTGGAAGTTCCAATGAAGCAGAAGATTTGCGACGACCGAATTCGAGGCAGCAAGCAAGAAATACAGCGTGGGAACAACTTTTTCATCAGTCGGATGGAAATCTTACTCTAATTGAAAAACTGTCGGATTTTCGATCAATTTTTCCGTCATAAAAGAGTGAATGTAATGGTTGTTGCGAGTTAATTAGTCATGGTTTACGGCTTAGGTTAAGTCATTCAATATACCCTGCAAAGCACGTGCAGGCCATTATCGGTACTAAATTACACCAAAATATTGGTTTCAATAGCTTACAGTAATTCCTACATCGAAAATATTACGATCAAGAAATTTCTAACCATTTTTTCGGTAATTGTTGAATAAATGCTCTGTAGTTTTTTTTATAAAACAAAACGAAAAGACAAAAAAAAAAAAGATATATTGAAAAATTTAATAATCATGTATCCAGAAAACTGGCAACATTGGAAAACAAAGGTTAATTATAGTCCGGAAGCCAGTTATTTGTATAACTATATAAGGATTATTTAGCATGCAAAAATTTCATGCATCATACTTGGAGCGTGCTGACAGTCTGTAATGCGTTATTAAAGTTAGAAATCGATCATGTGGATATTTAATCAATGTAGAAGCATGGCGTCCTTGTAGTATTAAGTAAAGGAAAAAAAAAAAGAATGAAATGAAATCAAACTTATTACATATTCACCAAAACCACTCGTTGCATACTAGCGTGAATTCATCTGGGTGTGGGTGCGTGTTTGAGCGTACTTGGCGTGTAAGAAAGTGGACGAACGCAACGGGTTTTCTTTGAGTATTATTACTTTGTGAATGATGTATGAAAAAAATTTTGAATGCCAATGAAATATGAATGCGAAAAAACTTTCGATCGAAAACTATACGGATATCCGAATGAAACGAATTTGAACGGACGATCGAATGTTTGTTATGAAAGTGCGTTTAAAACAAAATGTATTGAGAACGGTGTGGCGAAAGCCCAAACAGATACCTATAATTTACCCAGAATTGACCACGCGGGTTCTAAGTAATTAGCATGATCATATCGTCTTGTTTTGGGCAATAAAGGACCCCATTATATATATTGCGTCTAGAATGCATGCAAAGTTTGGAAAAAGAACAAGTTACTGAAAAGCATACTGCTGTGCAAGTTTGACTTCATTTTTTTTTTTGAATGGTTTGAACTAGAGCTAGAATTGTCAGAATTTTTTTTATTGTTCTTTCTTGTGCAATATTCTTGTAGCCTAGAGCAATATATTCTTGAAAAGAATCCTTCGAATCAGATTGAATTATCTTAAACACTTAATCGAATGTTAAGATCTGTAAACCATACATGGGAATAATAATTATGAATTGTTAGTAACAACACCTTAGGCCTTCTTATTGGGCGCGAGCCCGAGAAGTTCTTTCTCCTTTTCAGGGTCCGCGTCTGGCCTGGCTGGCCAATGTTGAAATAGTGTTTTCTTAATTTTTTTCAGCATTTACAGCACCTCATAAGGGAGGGATACTGGCCACACATAGCTTCTGTTTTGATTAGATTTTTGGATTTTGCTTGATTAATATGGCCAGTATCAGAGGGTGGAGGACCCCAGACCATCGGGGTCAGGGCTCCACTAACATCGGGGGCCCGGGGCTGTCTGCCTCACCCGGGTTCCTTAGAAAAGAGAGGTAGCGCGTTTTCCCTTTCCGTTTTGTAGATTTTCAATTTTCTGGCTCCGTGCGTTGTCACGAGCACTGGGTCTGCTTAGTCAGCCCATGTTGCAGAGCCTGGGTGGTTTCCTTTACGGAACTATGCCCCCTTTTTGGTCCCTGGATATGTTTCATATCAGTTTGCGGCTACGAAATTCATGACGGATGAATACTACGTAGCATCCCGTTTCTTTGAGAGCAAACCATCCCCATTGTTTAAAGAACCCACCCCAGCCGCAGCGAGCTAGCAAAGCGGCACCCCAGCATCCGTCGGGGTTGGTTAAAGGGTGCTCCGCTAATGCGGACGAGGGGCCTTCACGGCCATTTCTAGGGCACCCTGCTCTCGGGGCAATTCTTTTTTTTGTTTTGCCTCTTGTATGGCATTAGCCATTCCTCCTTTGGACCTTAGCACTCTTGGTTCTGGACTTCGGTCTGGTTCTAAGGTGTGCTAAGGCCACTCCCACCTTAATAATCGCTACAAGTTCGGTGGTATGCGAGTTAAAGAATTTTTGCAGGAAGAAGGAATAACCCTTCATCTCACTAAAGCGCACAGTCACACAGGACTGGCAGACATCGAGAGAGTACATAGTACATTAGTTGAAAAATTTAGAACACTAGCACTTAAGGGGGGAAATACATGTAAAATGGAAAAGAAATTGCTAATTTCAGATTGACTTAAAATATATATATTGTTTATTCAGAAAATTTTCAATATTAAATCCTCAAAGTACATATCTTATAGTAAATGAAAATATTTGTTTAATAACTTTTTAACACAAAATGGAGGCGATGCGAGCAAATGAAAAAAACACATCAAAACCAGCCTTGTACAACTTAACGCATTTTCCGAGAAACTTGCAGCGTTCAGAGAAAAAAAAATATGCTAATGAGATCTATAATTCATAGGTGAACCAATAAAATTTAAAAAAAAAAATCAAATTTTTACATTAATATTAGATTTAAAAAAAAAATCGATTTTTTTTCAAAAAAATCACGTTTTAAACATTGGTAAACTAATTATTTTTCCGAAATTACAAGAAAATGTAAAATGTGTTCAACGATGAGATAATACTCTTTTGTACATGTGATATAAATTTGAGCCGAATAGGTTCAATATTTTTTGAGATATCTTGTACGGAAATTGAAAAAGTACTACTTTGAGAAAAACGCGTTTAAAGTTCTTTAGCTCCACCGACCTGGGGAACGCCGCGCTGTCTATAACTGACTATAACTCGAGAACTAATACGAATATCGCTTCAAAACTTCTTTTGGTATATTTTAAGAGTATTTCGAACACTTTGATGCAATAAAAAAAAAACGTTTTTGTTTTAGCAGTTACATGTATCTCCCCCCTTAACAAAAAGAAACTTTCAGCTAGGCAAACCCTTCAAAGAGCCGTGCGAAACTATAACGAAAGATTTCACTCCACAATTAAATCCACCCCTGCAGAAGTGCAATTACACAAAGTTGATTTTACCCGAATTCAGAAGAACATTGAAAAAGCTAAAGAAAAATACTTGCAAAAGCAAAATAATAACAGAGAAGATTATGAAGAAACAAGGGAAAAAGGCTACATAAAAAATTATAAGGCAGCCAGATTGAAGCATTTGCCGAAATATAGAAAAGCTAAATTAGATAATGTTCACTCGATAAATATAAAGAGACAACTTAAATTCGCTGATTTAAGTGAAGAGAACGATAAAACTATAACTGAACGCGAAAAACTAATCATAGAAAAAGCAGTTAAAGGAGGGTCACAGGACGAAGTCCTAATATCCAAATACAGTTTAAAAATAACCCGTAATGACATTAATACCTTAGTAGAGGGAAATTGGCTCAACGATAATATTATAAATTTTTATTTCAACCTATTAGTGGAACGAAGCGAAAAGAATAAATCAGATGAGTATCCGAAAACTGTCAAAATGTATTTAGCCCTTGTTAAAATGCAACACTGCATGCTCATATAGCCTTACGTTATTTGTATCTCTTAGTTTTAAGTCAGTCCTAATAAATCGCTCTAAACGAATGGTCGTGCGTTACTTTCTACCTCCGACAGGTTATGGGCCCAGGCAGTAAGTCGCCTGTATGTGTGTGTGATTGTGAGTGTGTGCGTGTGCCGTTTTGGAATGCAAACAAAAATAGAGAGAAATAATTTGCTTGTGCGTGTGTCGCATCTCATTTAAAATGAATTCAAACATGAACAACATCGATAAACTGGATGAGTTAAATTACTCAACATGGCGAGTGCAAATAAAAAGCGTGCTAATATGTGCGGACTTATGGAAGACAGTATGTGGCAAACAAATGCGGCCACCAAAGCCAAAGAATGAAGAGGACGCGACAGCGATGCAGCAGTGGCAGTCACAAGCAGTGGCTTGGGACAATGGCGACGAAAAGGCCCTAGCAATGCTTTGTTTGTCGGTAAAGCCAGGGCAGTTAGGTCACATCAAACAATGCAGCACGGCTGAAGAAGCCTGGATAAAACTGGAAAGCATTTACCAGCCAAAAGGACCTGCCAGAAAGGTCCACCTCTTTAAAAAGCTTTTGCAACTTAATATGGGTGAACACGATGACCTGCATAGCCACATTGCTAGTTTCTACAATATTGTTGAGCAGCTAAACGAAATAGACATCAATGTGCCTGATGAGCTGCTAACCATTATGTTGCTTGCAAGTTTGCCGCCAAGCTACGAAAACTTTGTTGTAGCAATTGAATCGCGTGATAATCTTCCCCACCTCGGCGCGCTAAAAATTAAAATTATGGAAGAAGGAGATAGAAGGGTGGAAAAGAGCGATGACCCAGTCAACACGCAGAGGGCATTCAATGCTAAAACAAAATTAAAAGAACGAGAAGAACCGAAGTATGAACCAGCTAGCGGAAGATTCAACGGCAAAAGTAGAAAACAATAACAACAACAATAGAAACAGCGCAAGCAAGTTCAATGGCAAGTGCTTTGTGTGCGGTCAGCGCGGACATATAGCAGCAAATTGCAACGAGTCAAAAAGAGAGCCCAAGGAACGAAATGGGACTGGGAACAAAACAAATAAACACTTTTCTGTGTTCGCCGCAGTTAATGAAAGCTCATTTTGTGAATCCTCCTGGTGTTTAGACAGCGGCTCGACAGCACATTTGTGTGGCAACAAAGAAATGTTCAACAAATTTGAACCACATACAGAAAAAATAGTGTTAGCCGGAAATACGTTCATAAATGCAACTGGCCGTGGAGACATTATAATTGAAACGTCTCGTGGTGAAGCAATACTCCATGAAGTATTGTACGTGCCGAACCTAAAAATTAATTTCATTTCAGTGAGTAGGCTGGCTAATTCTGGCGCTAAAGTTATCTTTGAACACAATAGTGCATATGTCAAAGAACAAAACAATGAAATTTATATGAAAGCCAAGTGTGTGCAAGGGCTGTATATCACTGAGGATGTGAAATGTTGCGTAAAAACCGAGCGATGCATGCTTGCCAGTGCCGAAAATGATATTATAAAATGGCACAATCGCTTTGGCCATTTGAATTTTGATAGCATGAAGTTACTCAAAAACAAAAACTTGGTGCTGGGGCTCAACTGGCAAGATAATGCAAACAACGTCGTTTGCGAAACGTGCGCAAAAGCGAAAATTTGTGCAAAACCCTTTCCGTGCGCTTCTGAAAATCGAGCAAAAGATATTTTAGAACTGATCCATACTGACGTTTGTGGTCCAGTAAATGTTTTGTCAAATGGTGGATCGAAATACTTTATCACATTCATAGACGATATGTCGCGCATGATATTTGTGTATTTCTTAAAATCGAAAAATGAAGCTTTTTCTACATTTAAAGAATTTAAAGCAATGGCAGAAAAGCAAACGGGAAAATATATAAAGTGCGTCAGGAGCGACAATGGCGGTGAATTCGTAAACGCGCAGTTCGACGAGTTTTTCAAGAAACATGGCATCAAACGACAGCTAACGGTCCCACGAACACCGCAACAAAACGGTGTGGCAGAACGTGCCAATAGAACATTGAATGATATGGCCAGGTGCATGCTTGTTCAAGCAGGGTTAGGTGAAAATTTCTGGGCAGAGGCGATCGCCACAGCTGCCTATCTTCGCAATAGAGCTCCTTCGAAAGCTTTAACTTTAACACCATACGAAGCATTTCATAATAAAAGGCCTCGTGTGTCTCATCTGCGTGTGTTCGGATCGACAGCTATCGCATTGGATAAAACACAAACGCGAAAATTTAGGCAACGAGGAAAGGAGTACACCATGATCGGCTACTCTGACGAAGCAAAAGGGTATCGTTTGTTCGACAATAAAAACAAAAATATTATCGTTAGTAGAGACGTGATTTTTATTGAAAAAGGCGCAACACCAGAGCTCGCATCGAATATTTTCACTATACCCAGCCAAGCCTCTGATAATGAAAACCACAATGATGAAAATCAACATAACACTGAAGACATAGTCCGAGAACAAATCATCACATCAGAACTCAGTAAACAAGAGATTGAACCTTTTGATGACCAAGTTAGAAAAGGAGTAGAATTTCAAGGCAACAGCGGAGACTACGGGGATGAGCAAAACAAAATGAAGATTGGCTGTGGTCGACCAAGAATAATTCGAACCGGTAAGGCAGGCCGTCCAAGAAAGCAGTACCATACGCTCAACGTCATGGAGAAGGAGATTCAAGTGCCGCAAAATTACCATGACGCTGTGCGATCAAACCAATCAAAACAGTGGATCGAAGCAATGGATAAAGAATATTCGGCATTAGTTGCAAACAAAACTTGGGAACTGACGGAGTTACCTGCAGGACAGAAACCCATTGGCTGCAAGTGGGTCTACAGCTTAAAGCGGAACCAAGATGGCAGCATACAACGCTACAAAGCCCGTCTGGTAGCAAAGGGGTGCAGCCAACAGTTCGGTGTGAACTATACGGAGACTTTTTCCCCCGTAGTGCGGTACTCCACTATCCGGATGATGCTGGCTTTAGCGGTGGAGCTTAAACTTCACCTGCATCAAATGGACATAACCACTGCTTACTTAAATAGCGAACTCGACGATTTAATCTATATGAAGCAGCCACAGGGGTTCAATGATAAGCAATTTCCCGAAGGCGTTCTAAAGCTACAGAAATCTATATATGGCCTTAAACAGAGCGGCCGAGTCTGGAATATGAAGCTTGATGCGGTACTTAAGAAGATTGGGTTCTCACCTTGCCCAAGTGAACCGTGCCTCTACACCAAGAACTCAAACAATAAATATAACTTAATCGTAATTTATGTAGATGATCTACTATTAGGTAGCACAGTAAAAGAAGAACTGGATGCGATTAAAGAAGCAATCTCCAATGAGTTTGAGGTGGTGGACAGTGGCCCTGCAAAACAATTTTTGGGCTTGGAGATCCAGCGTGTTGGCGATACGGGTTCCATTACTGTTGGTCAAAAGCGCTTCATAGACGAACTCCTATCAACATACAACATGAGTGAATGTCGATCAGTTCAAACCCCTTTGGACCCAGGTTATCAAATCCAGTGCAGCAACACAGACTGTACGCGAGCCAACCAGGAGAGATACCAGTCGCTGATTGGAGCCTTGACGTATCTTGCTGTGCTGTCAAGACCCGACATAGCACACTCAGTCGCAAAATTGGCGCAGAAAAATGTGGATCCCCACATCGAGCACGAGACTGGCGCAAAACATATTTTGCGATACCTCAACAAAACTTCTCACTTCAAACTACATTATGTCAAGACTGGTGAAGAACTTGCAGGTTACGCCGATGCTGACTGGGGTGGCGACCGAATTGACAGGAAGTCATTTACTGGCTTCTCATTTTTCCTAGCTGGAGGCGTCATCACCTGGGAGTCCAAGAAGCAAAGCATGGTGGCCTTGAGCAGCACAGAGGCCGAGTATGTGGCCTTGTCTTCCGCTGCTAAAGAGGCTATATACTTAAAGAAACTACTTTGCGAGATGGGCTTTCAGCAAAATAGCGTTGTAATTAATGGCGACAACCTTAGTGCACAACAGCTCGTTAAAAACCCGGTGCACCATCCACGAAGCAAGCACATCGAAATAAAGTACCATCACGTTCGAGATGTCTACAACAAAGGCGAAATTAATATTAAATATGTTTCAACTAATTATATGGTAGCAGATGTATTAACAAAAAATTTGACAAAAGAAAAACATCTGAATTTTTGTAAAGCCATGGGGCTATATTAGATAAAAGTTTATTTCTTACTTGAAAAACGTTGAAATTGAAAATTTGTTTCTGTTATATTCCTATCATTGATAATATGTAATAACCAACGCAGTGTTGAGGGGAAGTGTCAAAATGTATTTAGCCCTTGTTAAAATGCAACACTGCATGCTCATATAGCCTTACGTTATTTGTATCTCTTAGTTTTAAGTCAGTCCTAATAAATCGCTCTAAACGAATGGTCGTGCGTTACTTTCTACCTCCGACAAAAACCTATGCAATGAACACTTTCTTTGTACCGGTTCTTCTGAGCTCTGGTTATAATTCGGTTCGCAGATGGACACGCAAAGTAAATATTTTTGAAAATGACATTGTGCTGATCCCTATCCATGTAAACGGAGTACATTGGTGCATGGCAGTTATAGATTTTAGAAATAAGTCTATTAAATACTTTGACTCATTCCGAAATCCAAATAATGAAGTCTTAGACGCTTTGGAAAATTACCTAAAAGAAGAAAATATAGGTAAATTACAGGGAGCATTCGATACAGCATCATTTGTTAAGGAAAATGTAAATGATGTACCACAACAATCAAACGGAAGCGATTGTGGTGTTTTTAGTTGTATGATTGCTGAAAATCTTTCTAGAGGCAGAAAACCTACTTTTACACAAGATGACATGCCATATTTTAGACAAAAGATGATTTTAGAGATAGTACAAGCAAAACTAATATCCTAAAATTGTATATAATTTTTAGCGTAATAGCAGATAAACAATGAAAAGAAGAAGAAATGAATTAAAATTATTTTCCAGCTTTTCACATGGTGATTAATACTGACTACTTTGTTAGTACCAGCTCAAGGATGGTTGAATGTATATAAAATGGAAGATCAAGCAGGTTTTACTGAAATTAGTTTGAACAAAGCGCAAATAGTTTCAAAATCAAACATTATCATTCATCTCATTGATACCTATGAGGTTTCAAATGTTATTAACAGCTTTAGAATTAACGCAGCCAAACTAAACGGACAGCATAGACAACTTATACTTAACGAACTTGAACACTTAGACAACAAAGTCAAGACGTTAATCCCACCTACTAACAGAAGACGACGAGGATTAATTAATCTAATCGGAAGTGCCCAGAAATGGATGTTTGGAAACATGGACGACGAAGATAGAAAGGGCATTGACAAACAACTCAAAATTTTAGAACTTAATAACCATAACGTAATCGAGACTGTTAATCAACAAGTTGACATCAACCAAAATTTCAACGAGACGTTTAGACAACCTAAAGATGTTGCCAAAAGAGATCGTGAAATGATTTTGGACAGAATAAATAATCTTTCTAGCAGTGCGTTGATGGACAACATATATTTAGACCAAATTTTTAAAATTCAACTACTAAAAAATAAAATTGACACTATCCAAGATAACGTTGTTTCTGCGAAATATGGTATATTGCATCCTAGTCTCCTCACAGACGAAGAAATTAAAAAATATAAAATAAATTTAGATAAGTTAAAGTATATTAAAGTCGGCTTAGCTAAAGCAGATAAGAATTTGTTAATGTTTGCCATAAAAGTGCCTACAATGTTCGTAACAGTACAATTAAAACTAATTTTACCTTTACCAAATGATCAATATAAAGAAATAGATTACCCCCAAGAAATTGTATTTTAAATAAATGAAACTGTATATAAATATGATAATTTAAAATCTTTGACTGAATCTATCGTCAGTAAACACTGTGTATACAAACAAAATTGTAATTTCATAAAAAACACAATTACTGAAGTTATCGAAATAGATGGCGAAACTCTAGTTACTAAAAATGCAAAAAACATAAATGTTAGCCAAAATTGTGACGAAAGGAAACTGACTTTATCTGGAAATATTTTGATCAAAAATTTTCTAATGAAGAAGATAAATTTCAAGAGAGACTCTATTACCAGGTTCAACAGAACTTCACAAATTTTACAGATAAACTTACCTTAGAAGACATTATGTTGCATAATATAAATAACGTTAAAAAGATTAAGGAACTTCAGATACACAAAAATTATACATATGTATTCAACATTAGTTTAATGTTAGTCATAATCATAACCATTGTCATGTTTTTCATTTTCTCTAAGAAAAAACGGCTAAACTTTAAAATTAAAGTAGGAAATAGGATCCAGGAGAATTCTAAAGTAAAGGGGGGAGAAGTTATGTATGAGTTAGCGTCTGATGCGATAAAATATGAAACGCAACTGAAACGTGACGCCGCCTTAGCGAACGTGAGAAAATACAATGCTAACTTTTCTGGAATGCGAAAACCAGACGCTGACTCTGCATAATTGCACTACAGAAAAATTGAAATGGGACAATTGTAATTATGTTTCGAGTCAGTCCAAGTTGAGTCGTGAATCCATTCGCATGTAAAATAAAATAGAATTCGTCTCTTACAAAAAAAACATTTTTTTTGTACCACATACTCTTGTGTTTTTTTTTGGAATCTGCTCGGGCAAGATTCGTAACTAGCACTCTTCTATATTGCCGAAGTCATCACCTATGTATATCCGTATTGGTTGCAGCTGATATGCATGAACAACTGTTCAACCACGTTAACGCACTTACGGACGAAGTTTTAGATTATTCGTTGTCGTCAATCAGTAAGAACTGTAAAAAAAATTGTGCCGTATGTAAATTTCTCTCAACAAAGCCTGCGACTCAGCCGTTTGCGCTAATTCCTTGTGATCGTATTGCACTGTCCGAACCGTTTGATATCATTGCGAATGACTTCGCTGGGCCGTTACATGTATCCCATGAATTACAGCAGCAAAAGAAAACATATATCATGCTTATTACATGAGCCGTTGTAAGAGCTGTGCATTTAGGAATAACAGCAAATTTGACTACCGAAAGCTGCCTATTAAGTTTAAGAAGAGTTTTTGCAATGGTCAGAAAATCGATTTTTTTTGTTTTGTTTAGTGACTAGTGTATAGTGACTCAGGAGTGTCCATACAAAATTTCAGGTCGATCCAAGCAAAATTAACGAAGTTATCGGCTTAACAATACAAATAACTCAAATTCATATTTTCGCGCAAATCGCGTTCCTTTCCTGCTTTATTAGCCGCGCGAAGCTCTCATATACGTAACAGTAGAGTCTTCCCACTCTATCCACACCTGTCTGTGTTATATTTGTGTAAAAACACTTATATATGTGACTTGTAGTAGTATACATTCATTTCATGGAGCAGTTACGGTACACATGTTTCGTAATTTTTCACGCACTTTTGTTGCACAGTTAAAATTTTAAATCGCGTTTTTTGAGGAATTTTATTTTTCAAGTCGGTGAGACATGTGACTCGAAAACTACTCCACCGATCTTTCTGAACTTTTGCACACTATTTCTGTAGGCAATTTACTAGGTAACGCTGTCGAGATATTTTATTTTTCTTGCTTTTTTTTATTTATGCAATTTTTTACAACTGAAAACAGAAATTTCGAAAAAAAATTTCCGTTTTTTTTTTTCGTTTTTTTTGCTTCAAACTTATACCAAAAATTAAATAAGCTAGATATTTGGAAAAACTCGACAGCGTTACCTTAAGAAACTCATAAACTAACGAAATATTTTTGGATTTTTTGTTTACGATGATCCAGTCATTAGTTATGTGTCTCACCGCAAATCAGCTCTTTGTCCTGAACGAAAATGTCAAATTCATGTCACGAGCTTAATTTTCGATATTTTTCAATAAATTTTTTTTTTGGATATTCTTCAAAGGTTGTTCTTTACTGTAGGTATTATCCCAATCAAGTTACTATTAACAGTTTTCTAAAAAAAAAAAATCTTGAAAATGGGTATAAAATGTGCTGCTCTGACCACGGTTGGATCAGGTCGTGTGAGATCCGATTTGGTATAGACAACTAATCAAGGTATAGTCAACTAATCTCCCCACTGGAGCTTATGGATTGAAACGGCACCCCGGAGGATGTGGAAAATTAAATATGTACATATAATGAAGTATGATTTGTCTTTGTATTTGTTCACCAAATTCACTTTTTCTTAAATCGCGATCTTTACTTTATCAAAAAAAAACACCAATCGTTTTATTTTACAATTTATTTCATTACTTTCCACATAATATCAAATTCTAAGTCAACCTTTACTTCTACTTCACACCTTGTCTTTTCAACTGCTCACTGATTTCTGATCTTCTAACAAACTATTTCAAATTTTAAAATTTCAAAGCTATTTCCATACACGAATTCAAAAACAAGATACCGCTGCGCCACCGGTAACTTCTTGCACTTGCCCGGGTCATTGTATTGTGTCGCTTTCCTAAACGTCCGGAATGACCTGTGGACTGGTAATGCCTTGAGCGACCCCTTGCGCCTAATTCCAGAACTTCTCCTAGATAGTGACAGCCGGTCGTCTGTCACTGTCAAGTATTAATTGTAAACAGATAGAGATGTATCGAAATTGGACTGCGAAAATGATGATTTCATAAAGTTCGGCAAATTGGATGATTGGTTCGAATTGCTTTCCATGTTTTGATACTGCCTGTTTGACATTTGGTTTCCATAGCCGATATTCATCGATTTGGAATAGTTCTGCGACATGATCATTTGCTGTGTGCGTTGCTGCTGTTGTTGCTGCTGCTGCGATCCAAAGTCATCAACAGTATTAGTATTTTAATACTTTCATTAACTTTGAATCGTGTTCTTTCCAGGGCCATTTTCACGCATGGGCACACTTGACAAGTGCCCAGGCCCCCGTGATATATGGGGCCCCTTATTTCCAGATCACAATTTTATTAAAATTAAACTATAATTATCTGACTACACTTAATAGCTATTTATCTGCTTTTATATTAATCTTATGAACCATCGACCTACCACTGGCAACTCTATCTGCTTACTAGTAGGTGATTTCCTTAAATTATTTGCGAATGAAACACTCTTATGTGTTAAAAACAGTTGTTGCTGCAAATGCACATTTTGGATTGTGTGAGTTTGGGCATGACTGGTATAAATATAACCAAATCGATCTGTGACCCCTTCAATGTATGATGAGGGCATTTTAATTTCTGCTGTTCCTATTTGAAAAGCACGGCCGAGGTGTCATTTCTGTTCGGGACTAAAAAAAACTTCAAATCTTCAAATCACTTGTAAACGGTATGTTTTATTTTGTGTTTGCGATTGTTTTTAGTGCAATTAAATAACATATATTGAACACAATACCTATATATACAAAATGATAAAACGGTCATATCCTAGTGGCTGAGAAAAAAAGAAAAAAGCTGCACATCAGAATGAAGTAATTGGTAAATCACCAAAATTAACATCATATTTTATACCAAAAGCTTATGTGAGTAGTAACCAAATAATAAACCATCCACATTGTAGCATCCAGTAATTTCAATTGAAATTACTGGACCCATCATTTCGACGCACACTGTACCGTGCTCGAAATGGCTACATCTATTTCAAATTTAAATGCGTTTCAATTTCAACAATAACAAGGTACCGCAAGTCCTATGCGACCTTGTTATTGTAATTGCAAAGCGAGCGAAAACCTAACGGAATTTCGCTCGCTCGTTTCGAAAACGTTTCGGGGCAGTCATTTGGATATCGCGGTGGCGGAGAGTCGTTTGAGTGTCGCTGTGAGGACAAGTTGGTTTTGGAGCCGTCGTGGCGGACCAGTTAGAGAGAAGTCGGATGAAGAGGGTGAACGTGAGATGGTGGCGGCGGCCAGAGTCCTGGGACGGCGCGCGAATTAGTTTTACGATTTTGGGAGCTTTTTTGGATACTTATATCGGCAGTGGGTCGTGCAACCGCTTGAAATTGGAAATTGATTGTGAAACTATGCGCAAAGTGTGAAATCGCGTGTATTGAAACCCAGACCTTTTTTGTGCTTAGTTTGGAAAGTGAACCCTTTTCGCGGCGCTCGAACGGAAGTCACCCCCTTTAAAAATGTCATTTCCACAAGCGGCTGTGGGCTGTTTGGTGTACCAGCAACGCCAGCATTCGAGGTTTTTCGGCTACTTCGAAATCTAGCGGAAAAAAAACGAGTGAAAACGTGTGGCGTGGCGGATACTTTTTCCGCAGAACCTAGTGGCAATTTCGGAGCTGTGTGAAATACAGTGCACGTGTCAATCCCAAGTGAAATCCGAACGTCCAAACGCCAATTCTTCGAGCACATTCGTGCTTTGGGTCAATGTGCTTCACTTCAAATATACTATTGTGGGATCGAAACACATATCAACTTTATTCACTTACCGACGAAAAATTCAAGCATCGATGGTCATGTATTTAGTGATGTAAATGGGCTGAGGGAAAATCGTAGGGTACCAATACAACAACATGTTGGAGCAGCCTGTAAAGGCATGATGAGACAAAGAGATCGTCATGAAGGCGAGAGCCGTTTGATATGCTGGTGTCAAGGAGGTTTGTTCCCGACGAAGCGTTAAGGGTATGTACGTAGTATTAATTGTTTTCACCTTCGGGCTACGCATCTAGAAATAAAGAGCAATCTGGTTGTGCCACCCGAGTTTTCCCCAAGACGTTGCATGACCATTGCTGTTGCTGATACGAAACGGAAGGAGCGGAGGTCAGTGCTATATGAAACTAGGATCACTCGCTCGTTAGGTTGAAAAAGCTGGCGTGCCGTGTAAAGAAAAAAAGAAGAAAAAATATGAAAGTGAGCAGTGCTTTTTTTTGCACTGCGCCATCCACAACTTGAGAAGGTGATCAATATAAATGATCAATATAAAGAAATAGATTACCCCCAAGAAATTGTATTTCAAATAAATGAAACTGTATATAAATATGATAATTTAAAATCTTTGACTGAATCTATCGTCAGTAAACACTGTGTATACAAACAAAATTGTAATTTCATAAAAAGCACAATTACTGAAGTTATCGAAATAGATGGCGAAACTCTAGTTATTAAAAATGCAAAAAACATAAATGTTAGCCAAAATTGTGACGAAAGGAAACTGACTTTATCTGGAAATATTTTGATCAAAAATTTTCTAATGAAGAAGATAAATTTCAAGAGAGACTCTATTACCAGGTTCAACAGAACTTCACAAATTTTACAGATAAACTTACCTTAGAAGACATTATGTTGCATAATATAAATAACGTTAAAAAGATTAAGGAACTTCAGATACACAAAAATTATACATATGTATTCAATATTAGTTTAATGTTAGTCATAATCATAACCATTGTCATGTTTTTCATTTTCTCTAAGAAAAAACGGCTAAACTTTAAAATTAAAGTAGGAAATAGAATCCGGGAGAATCCTTAAGTAAAGGGGGGAGAAGTTATGTATGAGTTAGCGTCTGATGCGATAAAATATGAAACGCAACTGATGGTCAGAAAATCGATTTTTTTGTTTTGTTTAGTGACTAGTGTATAGTGACTCAGGAGTGTCCATACAAAATTTCAGGTCGATCCGAGCAAAATTAACGAAGTTATCGGCTTAACAATACAAATAACTCAAATTCATATTTTCGCGCAAATCGCGTTCCTTTCCTGCTTTATTAGCTGCGCGAAGCTCTCATATACGTAACAGTAGAGTCTTCCCACTCTATCCACACCTGTCTGTGTTATATTTGTGTAAAAACACTTATATATGTGACTTGTAGTAGTATACATTCATTTCATGGAGCAGTTACGGTACACATGTTTCGTAATTTTTCACGCACTTTTGTCGCACAGTTAAAATTTTAAATCGCGTTTTTTGAGGAATTTTATTTTTCAAGCCGGTGAGACATGTGACTCGAAAACTACTCCACCGATCTTTCTGAACTTTTGCACACTATTTCTGTAGGCAATTTACTGGGTAACGCTGTCGAGATATTTTATTTTTCTTGCTTTTTTTTATTTATGGAATTTTTTACAACTGAAAACAGAAATTTCGAAAAAAAATTTCCGTTTTTTTTTTTCGTTTTTTTTGCTTCAAACTTATACCAAAAATTAAATAAGCTAGATATTTGAAAAAACTCGACAGCGTTACCTTAAGAAACTCATAAACTAACGAAATATTTTTGGTTTTTTGTTTACGCTGATCCAGTCATTAGTTATGTGTCTCACCGCAAATCAGCTCTTTGTCCTGAACGAAAATGTCAAATTCATGTCACGAGCTTAATTTTCGATATTTTTCAATAAATTTTTTTTTGGATATTCTTCAAAGGTTGTTCTTTACTGTAGGTATTATCCCAATCAAGTTACTATTAACAGTTTTCTAAAAAAAAAATCTTGAAAATGGGTATAAAATGTGCTGCTCTGACCACGGTTGGATCAGGTCGTGTGAGATCCGATTTGGTATAGACAACTAATCAAGGTATAGTCAACTAATCTCCCCACTGGAGCTTTTGGATTGAAACGGCACCACGGAGGATGTGGAAAATTAAATATGTACATATAATGAAGTATGATTTGTCTTTGTATTAGTATTTTAATACTTTCATTAACTTTGAATCGTGTTCTTTCCAGGGCCATTTTCACGCATGGGCACACTTGACAAGTGCCCAGGCCCCCGCGATATATGGGGCCCCTTATTTCCAGATCACAATTTTATTAAAATTAAACTATAATTATCTGACTACACTTAATAGCTATTTATTTGCTTTTATATTAATCTTATGAACCATCGACCTACCACTGGTAACTCTATCTGCTTACTAGTAGGTGATTTCCTTAAATTATTTGCGAATGAAACACTCTTATGTGTTAAAAACAGTTGTTGCTGCAAATGCACATTTTGGATTGTGTGAGTTTGGGCATGACTGGTATAAATATAACCAAATCGATCTGTGACCCCTTCAATGTATGATGAGGGCATTTTAATTTCTGCTGTTCCTATTTGAAAAGCACGGCCGAGGTGTCATTTCTGTTCGGGACTAAAAAAAACTTCAAATCTTCAAATCACTTGTAAACGGTATGTTTTATTTTGTGTTTGCGATTGTTTTTAGTGCAATTAAATAACATATACTGAACACTATAGCTATATATACAAAATGATAAAACGGTCATATCCTAGTGGCTGAGAAAAAAAGAAAAAAGCTGCACATCAGAATGAAGTAATTGGAAAAGTAATTGGAAAATCCCTCAACGATGTGTTGCTAGTAGGCCCAAGCATACAAAACAACCTAGCAACGATTATAATGAAGTGGAGAACTTTAAAATACGTGATAGTAGCTGATACGGAAAAAATGTACAGACAAATTTTAGTCCACGAAGACGATCGAGACTACCAAAGAATACTCTGGCGAAATCATCCATCTGATGCCATAAAACATTATAGTGTTACACCCTTAGAATCAATGCGCAATTTCAAATTTCGCAATAATGCTGAAAAAGACGCGCAATTTAATGAGTCAGAGGAAACGATATTCTAGAAAATCAATTCCAAATCAATTCCTAATAATCGCAACAACTCGTCATCAAAATAATAGACATTTGATACTTCCATCATTAATAGTAACAGCAAGCGAATAAACAATCTTTCATCTAGCCCGCGACAATATCAAAATAATATAAACATTAAAGCATCGCTCGCAAGTATCGTTCCGCCGACACATAAACAATCTCGAACAAAGCATAAACAATTCCGGCAAACGCATTGTGGAAAAATAAACATTAAACGATCGATTCGTTCGAATCGATCGCGAACTAATCAAATCTTAAATAAGCAAATTCGCGATTTTTGTCACCGTTAGTAAAATATGAGAAAGTAAACAAATGCACGTGTGGAAAAACGCGCAATTTTAAAATCGTATAAAAAAGGCTTGTATCTTGGAATGAGATTATTAGATTGTTCATATTCAATCAGTTAGAGGGTGAAATTTTTAAGTTGTGAACAGATGGTCTGACAGCCAATTTTTGTAAAACAGTCAGTCAATAAATTGTTAAAAAGTGTAAAATTCAAAAAATATAATGACAGTGAAATATAATACAAAAAAGGTAAAGTCAAAAGGAAGAGAAGGAAATACAGTGAATCTAACATTGAGAAAGTTTCCCGTTATCATAAATTATTGTGGAAAACTTATAGTGCTATATAAAAGCTGCTATTATTATAATAAAATACAATTTTTATATTCGAATTAAGAAATAGTGTGTTTCATTTAAAGTGTAAAAGACAAACCTATAATTATAGACTGAACACAGTCACCTACGGAACAGCAAGTGCTCCCTTTTTGGCGATTCAGACCCTACACAAATTGGCAGAGGACGAAAGCCTTTACTACCCGAGGGCTTGCGAAACAATAAAACAAGAATTTTACGTAGACGAAGTCTTTACAGGTGGTGATTCTCTCCAGGAAGTCAAACAACTACAACAGGACCTAATAACAGTACTACGCAAAGGTGGATTTCATCTAAGGAAGTGGACTGCAAACCACGAATCTCTGCTAGAAACAATTTGTCCTGCAGACAGAGAAACACAGATACCATTAAAATTAACATTGACTGGCAACATCAAGGCATTAGGACTTCAGTAGAATCCAGCAAAGGATACATTCACATTTAAAGTGTGCTTGCAAGAGAACAAAGATACCCTTATTACAAAAAGGCAGATTCTGTCAGAAACTTCCCAATTGTTTGATCCAATTGGCTGGGTTCAACCTTGCATTATACTAGGGAAAATCATCATGCAACAATTATGGTTAAAAAAAAACGGGCTGGGATGAACCCATAGACAACGAACTGGAAATCAAATGGAGGAGCCTCAGAAATCAACTCGAGCTATTGCAACAGATTTCGATTCCACGTTGGCTAGGTTATAGCAAGAATGAGATTCTCGAAGTGCATGGGTTCTGCGATGCATCGGAATCAGCATATGCCGCTGTTATATACGCTCGTATACAACATTCGAACGGTGACATAACTACACGACTCTTAACATCAAAATCAAAGGTGGCACCTTTAAAAATATTGTCCATTCCACGTCTGGAGCTTTGTGGGGCAGTCTTATTAACACAGCTAATGAAGGCAACCCTGGAAGCGCACTGTTGGTCTCACGTCACACCAAATTACTGGACAGATTCTACAATAGTATTACAGTGGATTCAAAATCAACCTGTCAAATGGAAAACCTTTGTGGCCAATCGTGTTAGCCAAATACAGACTGACTCCGACCTCAAGCAATGGGAACACGTGCCAAGCACCACAAACCCTGCAGACATTGCCTCCCGATGAAGCCTCCCTCAAGATTTACTAGAAAATAAAATTTGGTGGGAAGGTCCAGCATGGCTACGAGAAGATTCTTCCAAGTGGCCAAGAAGGAAAGGCTGCGAGAACAAAGCACCAGTCAACATAGAATTGCGATCGAACACTCTTGCGTGTTTTACGACCTCAAAGGAGCACGAAAAAATCGACCTAATTGAAAAATTCTCTTCCTTATCAAAACTAGTAAGAGTTATAGCATATTGCAGGAGATGGAAGAATCGCCCAACCACCTCTTTTCTGAGTGCTGAAGAGCTACGTGATGCCGAATTAGTATGTGTGCGATTGGTGCAAAGAGAAACCTTTCCAAACGAAATAAAAACACTAACAAAGAAGCATCCATTGCCCAAATCAAGCTCTCTGATACGCTTGACACCATTCATCGACTCAAATCAGCTAATGAGGATGACTGGGAGACTTCAGCACAGTTCTAGCGACCCAGACAAAAAACACCCAATCATACTACCCCGAGGTCATTTAGCAAATTTAATTATAAAACATTACCATCAGTTAACGCTACATGGGGGAGCTCAGTTAGTGCACGCCACAATTCGGGAAAAATATTGGATTATCAATGGCTTAACGGCAGTCAAAGCGGTAACCAGAAAATGCGTCAAGTGCTTCAAAACAACAGCCAAACCTGAACAACAGTTGATGGGTCAGCTTCCTAGTGAACGCGTCACTCCCGGAAAGCCCTTTGCACAAAGTGGCATTGATTATGCTGGTCCTATTACTATAAAATGGAGCAGTGGGAGAGGAGCAAAAACCACGAAAGCGTACATAGTCGTATTCATCTGCTTGTCGACAAAGGCAGTGCACCTAGAACTAGCCAGTGATCTAACAGCAAAGACTTGTATTGCGGCGATAAGACGATTTATCGCCAGACGAGGCATGTGTCACACGTTGATGAGCGACAATGGAACAAATTTTGTCAGTGCGGATAAAACACTAAGACGTGATGTACTAAACATGATCTCAGAAGCACAAGAAACATTAGCGATCAACAACATTAATTGGAAGTTCATTCCTCCTGGCAGCCCACATTTTGGTGGAATTTGGGAAGCCGCCGTCAAATGGATGAAGCGCCATTTATTTAAGGTCATCGGCTGCACGCTTCTCAACGTTGAAGAAATGTATACACTGCTCGCACAGATCGAGGCGTGTATGAATTCACGACCCTTAACTCCAATGAGCAGTGATCCCAACGATTTCGCAGTTTTAACCCCAGGCCACTTCCTTACCGGTCAAAGTTTGTTTGAACTTCCAGATGGTAGCACCGAAGACAGCCTTTCAAAGAAGTGGCAAATGATTCAAAGCATGAAACGACTATTCTGGCAAAGGTGGAGTCTAGAGTACCTGACACAATTGCAGCAGAGAAGTAAATGGTTCAGCGAAAATCGTCGATTAAACGTGGGAGATTTAGTGTTAATAAAACACGAAAACCAGCCGTCACTCCACTGGCCAATGGGCAGAGTAACCGCAATCCATCTAGGAAAGGACAACCTAGCCAGAGTGGTAACAATCAAAACAGCCACTGGAACCCTTGATCGATCACTTGCAAAGATATGTCCACTTCCAAAGGTGAACAAGGTGAAGACCAGCAAGAACAACGAAACGTACAGCCGAAAAGAAAACGTAAACAAACCAACCTAATCCAGAGTACGACCTCTACAGCCCCCAAAGCAACCGCAAGATGGTACGAGGCATCGACCACCCACACTTAAAACTAAACATACTTTAGAAGAACCAGTGGTTCTTGGGGGGCAGAATGTTAAGAATTCATTATTCATTTATTGTCATCATAAAATACTTATTTTCGTTCAAGTTCATTGTAATCGTAGAATACTTAATTTCAGTGAAGTTCAATGTCATAACATACATACCTTCACAAACTCAAGCACACGTTATCATATTCTTACTCATTCATTTTCTTATAAACAAAACAATTGTACACTTAGTCATTCAATGTACCGACAATTCACATGTTGGGAGTCAAATTTCATAATCAAGAAACCTCTTTACAACCTTTCAGTCATTGTAACATAAGCTTTTCTCGTTTTTCGCACTTTCCGTAAATATGATGACACTCAATAATTCGCTTACAATAAAAGTTCAATTATAAATGCATGTGTGCAGTTTATTGTAGTTCAATATAAATACATCCGACTTAGCATTTTTGTTAAACTAGTACGTAAGCCAAATTTATGTATAAAAGCTGCCGGTGAGCCTGCCCCAGCACTTTGGTAAAAGAATTGGCACATTGCCAGTATTGCGAGTTACGTTTTAACTCACAATCAAAATGGTAACGCTTGACATATGAATACAGAACTGTGCGTGTAAATTGTGTCGAAAAGAAAGGAGAGAAAACAAATTAAAGTGAAATCCAATCAAATTATCGTTAGTAGCAATCTCGTGCACGTTTGGTAGATTTTCAGTGGCCGGTGAGTTAAAAGCTGTGACCTCCTTCTCGCTTCGTGGCTACAGCGCGGTGATAGTTTCCGGGAGTGAAGCGAGTGGCGCCCGAACCACCCCATTCTCCATGAGCGTAGGCCACCCGGAACTATCCCCCCCTTGGTCCAAGAGTGGGCCACAGGTGGGTAATCACGTGGCGACAAATAACGGTAATAAATTGACGCCCAACGTGGGGCATATTATTTCAGTTAAAACCGGTTTCCGATTTCGATTATAAGAAGCCATCAATTTTGGCTAACACGTGGTTGCAATTTCGGTCAAAATTAGTTTTTAGTTCGATCAAAGCACGTGAACGGGGGCAAATTAAAATTACCGTGAAAACGATACAAAAATACAGTTACAAAGATACTAATTCGGAGAGCATTTGCATGTGACCATAGGCAGAAGCTTACGTATTTAATGATCCAAGCTCAAAATATTATAGCGTGCGTTTGGAATTTGAGTTGGATCCTGCTTTCAGAGTCTTCATATGTATTTTAAAATAAAATGTTCAGCAATTTTTTCAAACATTTGGTTCTACCTACGGAAGGCTAGGTTGAGTGAATGTTAGATCGTGTGGTGAATGTGCTGTTCGCTATTGTGTTGATGTAGAATTCTAAAATACCTTGTGACAAATTCCTCATTGGTGAGGATTTCCTAGTGTCGCGTGGATAAGTCGAGACCGGGGGTTGAGTGCTCTCGTGGATTATCGTCTTGATTTTAACATTTCCAATTGGGATCTTCGGTGGGGTTCGGAAATCGCTATCAGCTTGCGATCCCACTTGACTTGTTGAGTGTCGCTATCAGTTGAAATTTTCTTATCTGCTGTCACATACGCCAGGTAAGCCACGGGTAAAACTCCCGGATCTTGCGTTTACGTGCTCACGTCCGATCCATTTTCATGGTTAATGAATTTTTGTATAAATCTAGAAACTACAGAGTAGAACAGGGCCCCATCGGTCGGAGTGGTATCTTCCGGTGGGTTAATATTTCAGTATTTCAGAGCAAAGGGGACGGCAGCGCGTAAGTAATTTCTGAAAAAAGAGTCAGCTTGTCGGGAGTCGATAAGTGACCAGGAGGTGCGTGAGTAAAGTGGAGTTTTGGAAGTTTTGTCTGGTGTTTGGCGCAGTCAGCAATTCAAACCTTTCGGTCCTTGGGGGTTTTTTGTGGTAACGTGGTGCAGAAAGAACGGTTCTAGACTTAGCCAGATTTACAGCGAATTATTGAGTGTAGTGTGGGAGCGGGTAATACATCTTTAGTTTCAGCTTCAGAGTTGCGCAAACACATTGAAATGGGTCAGGCGACAAAAATACTGGTGGATCGGCTCAATAAAGATGAGCTTGCCTATGAGCTGGAGATCCGGGGTCAGCCGACTGGAACCGTGGAATCGATGAGAAAGACGCTTCGAGTGGCCATGAGAGCGGAGGCCTCGATGGATTCTCTCTCAAGGAGGATTTGGAGGCCGTAGAGGGGAAACTCCTCGAGGTCCAGACCTTGATTTCAAGTTTTCAGGGGGGGGGGGGGCAGCAGTCGTCGGAATTCTTGAAAATTAAAACGAAGATCGAGTTCGGGATTCGGAGGTTGAAGAACGCGCAACACGACAACGAGGAGATGGGGGAGGAGTCCAGCAAACTCCGGACTCGGCTGATTATGGCAATGGGCGAATTGTTAGTAAAGGCCGAAGGTGAGGAGGAGAATGAGGAGGAGGCAGGGTCAGCCATTGTACCAGAAGACGTCCATAACAACGAGCGGGAATCGACGCTCGGCCGAGAGATGGAACGGAATGTCGGCGGGGTTGTGGAGCCCATTCCCGATTTAGAAATCCCCAGCGACCCTTCGACTTCGACACCCAGGATGGTACCGCTGCTGGCAAAAGGGCAAGAGGTGGCAAAATGGGGTTTGCGTTATAGTGGGGACTCGGGGTCGCTCAGTGCTTTCCTCGAGCGTGTGGAAGAGCTGCGGATAGCAAGGGGAGTTACCACCGGGCAGTTGTTTCAGTCGGTAGTGGAGATTTTTGAAGGGAAGGCGTTAGTTTGGTTTCGGGCGAATCGATCCAGGGTAAGTTCGTGGCAGGAACTCATCCAGGAGATGCGCGCTGAGTTCTTGCCACCGGATTACGATGATCGCTTGCTCGGAGAGATCACGAGACGCACACAAGGGCACGAAGAAACCATGGGAGCATACGTCTCGGTGATGGAGGGGCTGTTTAGACGCCGCGCGATCCCGTGTTCGGAAGGGGAGAAGTTGAAGATCCTTAGGAGAAACATCGCTCCTTTTTACCAGACACAACTGGCACTAACCCCAGTACGGACCATTGCCGATCTTATCCGAGTGGGTCGTTCCTTAGAAGCAACGAGAGTCGCTGTAGAAGCCTATTTACCACCGCCTACTCGCAAGTCTCAACGGTTGTTGGAACCGGATTTGGCGAACGTGGAGTGTGCAGACAGGGTGAATATAGCGACAATCTCCGGAAATGATATTCAGTGTTGGAATTGCCGACGGAACGGACACACTTCCCGGAATTGCCCTGAGCCTCCTAAGTGTTTTGGCTGTGGTCGGGTAGGCGTGAGAAAAATTAATTGCCCAAACTGTCACGGAGAACCATCGGCGGTGGGATCAGGATCTGGCAAAAATCGCGTGCGCCTTGCGGACCTATAAGCACGAAGGCGCACAAGTCACTCCTTACTTCTTTAACTTCGGGCGAGAAATGGTGACTTACCACGACGACAAAGAACGGCCGGAAGTGAGGCAGGAAAGTCTGGGGCCGGAAGCCAGAGCCGTGGAGCTTGAGCGGGTACGAGTGGACGTGCGAGAGCGAATGACAGCCGCGGTTCGACAGAGTTCCAAAAAGTATAATTTACGGAAACGGGACGTGGGGTATGGAGTGGGAGAGGCCGTTTGGCGGAAGAATTACACTCTCTCGGATGCGGCGAAGTTTTATTGCGCAAAACTGGCACCTGAGTATGTTGGAACTTTTTGGATACAGAAGCAAGTCTCCGGGTGGACCTACCAACTAGTGGACCGCCAGGGTAAAAACGCGGGAACATGGCATACGAAAGATTTAAAACGGTACGTGGAATAAAGAAATACGAAGATGGTCTTAAGCTAGAAAGTAGAACGGGAGTGTGCGCGACATACCCATAAGTTAATCTTTTTGTGATTGCGGGAAACTGGGGAAGTACATAAGTATTTAAAACTAAGTACCTACGTAGTTAAAACTAAAAGATGGTGGATATATATATATATATATATATATATATATATATATATATATATATATATATATATATATATATATATATATATATATATATATATATATATATATATATATATATATATATATATATATATATATATATATATATATATATATATATATATATATATATATATATATATATATATATATATATATATATATATATATATATATATATATTAAGAACGTTGCATGGCAGGCGGTACGACCATACTCCAGGTCCAGTAAGGTTAATAACCGTGAGGAAAAGAATAATAAAATGTATGGTGGTGGGTTACAAACAAAAACAATTGGCAGTTCGAACATAGTACGGTGGCGGATTGAATTAGTTGGGGATAGATTAAGATACCTATGGTGATGGGGAACTTAGCAAATTTAGTTAGGAATAAAATAAATTTAGAATACATATAGGTCGTACCGCAAAAAGAATTACCTAATAGATATCACGAAGCGATAATAGGAATGAGTGTGAATGCACAGATCTGTGTAGGTAGAACCAAAATAAGATTAAATGCGACTCCGCTGGGGAACGACGCGACGCGGTACCGGGACTCGCGATGTGTCCGGGGTATTAATAGTCGAGAATTCCTACGTAATTCTCTGAGGCGAAGGGGGTGTCACGGCCGCGAGCTTTAATTTTTCATTACAAAAAAAAAAAGAATCTCCACCGCCGTCCAACAGGGAGAAAGATGGAGATTTGCTACTGACAATCCCGATAGGAATTCAGAAACTTTGCGATTAGCTACATGTAAATGGTTAACTACGATAGGATTAGTAGAATAGAAATAGATTAATATAATAATTATAATAGAAATAAATTAGTACAATAATTAGTATAATAAAATAGACACAAGATACTACGACAATACAAACGAAACGAAGCAACATCAACATCTACGACGCCCGTATGTACCTACAGCATTGATCACAACCAAGCCGACCGCGCCTTATGGACACGAAATCTGAGCTGAGTTTCGAGATTCTTTGTAAACAACTTTCGGGCACCGCGCAAAAAAAAACTTGCCGCACAAGACGTCTGATTCGAAGGAGACTTACTACACAGTGACTGATATTGTGGGAATTCAGAAAAGTCAAAACGTTTTTGCCCATAGGAGCGAGTGGCGTCAAAGGTGTTTTCGGATCTCTATGTGCGCATTTATCAGCTTTCATAGCTAGAAATCACTAATCTCGTTAAAAATGCATCTTTGAGCAGCAAAAGGAAAATTAGCGTTTCAAAAAAAAAAAGCAAAACATAAATATTGCGTTTAGCGCAGATGACAAGCGGCGGTCACTTGACAGTTGAAGCAACGAGTAAATTAGTTCGTGGATGGAGTCAACGAGTAAATTAGTTCGCCGATGGAGTCAACGAGTAAATTAGTTCGTGGATGGAGTCAACGAGTAAATTAGTTCGTGGATGGAGTCAGCGAGTAAATTAGTTCGTGGATGGAATCAGCGCGTTGATTAGCATTTATCGAATAAAGTGGATCCAACGGGTCTGTAAAAGTCCCGATATGTGGAAAAGTGCAAGTTGGGAAAAAAATCTTGTTCTTTGCTCTCTTCTGATTTGGACCGGTGGTAAGGGCCGGATGCATCCAGAGCTGAATAGGAAATTTCAAGTGGTTTTTCTTTTCTTTCCTTCTATTTTGTTCCTGGTGGTTGCGGGGAGAATCCCTGAACGAGATCGAGGACAGCATGATACAATGAGAACAAGGTAGTCTATTCCGAGTACCAAAATGCGTTCGTTCTGCACTGGTGACAACTGTGAGTGATTTGCCTTTAAGCCAATGTAAAATTGGGCAACTTCGAGGAGGGCGTTTGGGGTGTTAGTAGAGGGATATTTCGATTTTGATGATGGGGATTGAATGACTAGTATGTGCTTATAAATGTCCAAGAAAATCTCAATGAAAAAGCTATTCTACAAAGCACAATGATGGAAAACCCAATAGCTTATTTTCCTCAAGAAAATGTTGAATGCACTCACTTTAACGAATCATTTAGAGTGTTTTTATGGGTACGATGCTAGTTGTATGTACGTGCGATGTTGGGTTGCAGATTCATGCAGCTCGATAGATGAAAACGGGCATAGATGGAAACGTGCATTGAAAAATTATGATGTACTTGATGTACTTGAATTATGTTCATTGCGGCTGTTGGTCAGCTGCAATTTGAAAATATTGGAACAGTTTGAAAAAATGTTGGTATTTTCTTATTAGCATCGCACATTTGGGAAATGCTTAATTGAAAAAGTTAAAAAACTTGTTGTTAAGATGCGGTTTCTTCCAGCCCGGTAGGGTATTAGATGTAAATATGGATTGAGAAATAATGCTGCAGTGAGATATATATGTAAGTGCGTATGCATATAAGACATGGCAATGGGCTAATTGAGGATATAAGGTTGCTCAATTATGCGCAAAGTGCATACATATGATATAATTGTTGTTTAATAATTATGTTGATTGACGTTGTTTGTGAGGTGCATTTTCAAGATATCGGTAGAGCTTGAAAATAGATTTGTATTGTGTTATTATGTATGGAAATGCTTTATTGACATATAAACAAGCATTTGAATGGCCAGCGAAAGCGAGTTGATTGTGGCGAAAAAATTAATAAAGTAGATGTTAAGATGGGGATTCTTGCAGCCCGGTAGGGTAATAGATAAATCGGTACAGTTCCAAAATAGATATGTATTGTGTTATTAACGCCGCACAGTTTGGAAATGCTTTGTTGAATTAGACCACCGAAAGGATGTTGATTGTGAGCGGGCAAATAATAAATTTGATGTTAAGAAGGTGATTTGTGTAACCGGAGAGGGTCATAGATGCAAATATCCATTTATAAATTATACTTCAGCGAGATATATGTGTATGTGCGTATGCATATATGATAATGCCGATAATGCCGATGAGCTAATTGAAGATTTAAAGTTTTTGAATGCTGCGCAAAGTGTATACATATGATTTAATTGATGTATAACAATTATGTTGATTTCGGTTTTTGGTGAGGTTGATTTCGAAGATATCGGTACAGTTTGAAAATATATATTTACATTGTGTTATTAACATCGCAGAGTATGTAAATGCTTTGTTGACATAGAAATAAGCATTTGAATGGCCAGCGAAAGGGAATTGATAGTGGGCGATAAAATAAAATAATAAATTTCATGTTAAGGTGCGGATTAATGCAACCGGAGAGGGTCATAGATGTAAATATGAATTGTGAAATTATGCTTCAGTGAGATATATGTGAATGTGCGTATGCATATAAGGCAATGCCAATGAGCTAATTGAGGATATAAGGTTGTTCAGTTATGCGCAAAGTGCATGCATATGATTTAATTTTTGTTTAATAATTATGTTGATAGCCGTTGTTTGTGAGGTACATTTTCAAGATATCAGTAGAGTTTCAAAATATATTTGTATTGTGTTATTATGTATGGAAATGCTTTATTGACATATAAATAAGCATTTAAATGGTCTCCGAAAGGGAGTTGATTGTGAGGGGAAAACTCATAAATTCGATGTTAACAAAGTGATTTATGTAACCGCAGGGTGTCATAGATGTAAATATGCATTTATAAATTATACTTCAGCAAGATATATGTGTATGTGCGTATGCATATCAGAAAATTACGATAAGCTTATTGAAGATTTAAAGTTTTTGAATTATGCGCGAAGTGTATACATATGATTTAATTTATGTATAACAATTATGTTTATTTATGTTTATGTTATTTGATGTTTTCAAATGTGCGGAATCCTATAATATCGAATCATTGGATAAAATTATTTTTCGCGCAGAAAAATGTGTTTTTGATCTGACGTTAACATGTTTTCAGTTAAAAGAAAATACTTACCTATTCAAAATAAATCACTTCATCTAACACTTGTATTGTATTCATGTTTATTGCAATCTAATACGATATCTGATTCAAAACGCGGTCGAAATATATTTTGGTCTTCGAAAACAATAATGGCGTTTGAAAAAACTATGTCAATATTGAAAATGTGCAAAACATACAATACATGCAGAAGTTGTCGCATGTAAATGAGAACGTGTCTTTGTTTGCTATACAGTTTGAATGAGAACAGATCTCTTCAATCCAAGCAATTATAAAAAAAATTTCTTGCATTCACAAGTATGCTAGTAAATAGTTTCTCGCATTTGCGAATAAACAAGTAAATACTTTTTTGGATTCGCGGACATATATTCCTCTGACTGTTGCCAAACAAATCAAATGTTCTAAATCTATATTATTCACAACATTAATTTCTGCGCCAATTATCCAATTTTCACCGATGGCCAATCAAATGCTTATTTCTATGTCAATAAAGCATTTCCTTGTTGTGTAGTGTTAATAACACAATTAAAATCTATTTTCAAACTGTAGCAATATATTCAAAATGTACCTCACAAATAACCTCAACCAACATATTTATCCTACATCTATTAAATCATATGTATGCACTTTGCGCATTGTTCAAAAACTTAACATTTCCAATTTACTGATCGACATTTTGTTATTTGCATACGCACATACACATACATCTCCCTTAAGCATAATTTATAAATGCATATTCACATCTATAACCCTCTCCGGTTACATAAAACCCCTTGTTAACATCAAATTTATTATTTTTCCGCTCACAATCAACTCCCTTTCGGTGGCCAAACTCAACAAAGCATTTCCAAACTGTGGAGTGTTATTAACACAATACAAATCTATTTTCGAACTGTACCGTAACATCTATTACCCTACCGGGCTGCAAGAATCCCCACGTTAACATAAACTTTATTAATTTTTTGCGCTCTTCATCAATTCTGTTTCGCTGCCCATTTAAATGCTTATTTCTATGTCAATAAAGCATTTCAGTACTGTGCGGTGTTAATAACACAATTCAAATATATTTTCAACCTGTACCGATATCTTCAAAATTCACCTCACCAACAAACTAAATAAACATAATTGTTATACATAAATTAAATCATATGAATGCACTTTGCACATAACTGAAAAACTTTATATCCTCAATTAGCTCATTGGCATTGTCTTATATGCATACGCACATTCACATATATCTCACTGAAGCATAATTTCACAATTCATATTTACATCTATGACCCTCTCCGGTTGCATTAATCCGCACCTTAACATGAAATTTATTATTTTATTTTATCGCCCACTATCAATTCCCTTTCGCTGGCCATTCAAATGCTTATTTCTATGTCAACAAAGCATTTACATACTCTGCGATGTTAATAACACAATGTAAATATATATTTTCAAACTGTACCGATATCTTCGAAATCAACCTCACCAAAAACCGAAATCAACATAATTGTTATACATCAATTAAATCATATGTATACACTTTGCGCAGCATTCAAAAACTTTAAATCTTCAATTAGCTCATCGGCATTATCGGCATTATCATATATGCATACGCACATACACATATATCTCGCTGAAGTATAATTTATAAATGGATATTTGCATCTATGACCCTCTCCGGTTACACAAATCACCTTCTTAACATCAAATTTATTATTTGCCCGCTCACAATCAACATCCTTTCGGTGGTCTAATTCAACAAAGCATTTCCAAACTGTGCGGTGTTAATAACACAATACATATCTATTTTGGAACTGTACCGATTTATCTATTACCCTACCGGGCTGCAAGAATCCCCATCTTAACATCTACTTTATTAATTTTTTCGCCACAATCAACTCGCTTTCGCTGGCCATTCAAATGCTTGTTTATATGTCAATAAAGCATTTCCATACATAATAACACAATACAAATCTATTTTCAAACTCTACCGATATCTTGAAAATGCACCTCACAAACAACGTCAATCAACATAATTATTAAACAACAATTATATCATATGTATGCACTTTGCGCATAATTGAGCAACCTTATATCCTCAATTAGCCCATTGCCATGTCTTATATGCATACGCACTTACATATATATCTCACTGCAGCATTATTTCTCAATCCATATTTACATCTAATACCCTACCGGGCTGGAAGAAACCGCATCTTAACAACAAGTTTTTTAACTTTTTCAATTAAGCATTTCCCAAATGTGCGATGCTAATAAGAAAATACCAACATTTTTTCAAACTGTTCCAATATTTTCAAATTGCAGCTGACCAACAGCCGCAATGAACATAATTCAAGTACATCAAGTACATCATAATTTTTCAATGCACGTTTCCATCTATGCCCGTTTTCATCTATCGAGCTGCATGAATCTGCAACCCAACATCGCACGTACATACAACTAGCATCGAACCCATAAAAACACTCTAAATAATTCGTTAAAGTGAGTGCATTCAACATTTTCTTGAGAAAAATAAGCTATTGGGTTTTCCATCATTGTACTTTGTAGAACAGCTTTTTCATTGAGATTTTCTTGGACATTTATAAGCACATACTAGTCATTCAATTCCCATCATCAAAATGGAAATATCCCTCTACTAACACCCCAAACGCCCTCCTCGAAGTTGCCCAATTTTACATTGGCTTAAAGGCAAATCACTCATTGTTGTCACCAGTGTGCGAATGGGATAGAGATAGACATGCGCAATGGATTACCTTGTTCTCATTGTATCATGGAGGACAGCAACTAAGCGACAGGCGCGCACACAGTGCGAGCAGAGGTGGTAGCCGAATTGGTGCAAAAAAGTTAATCGACAGGCGCGGGACACAGCGCGAGGAATTCATCGATGATATCGGAACACAGCGGAGGAACGAGGCTTCAGGCTAGATAGGTGTAAGTCATAATTCAATATATTCTTTGTGTAGAAGTAAGAATGGTTACCATGAAATGGTAAAGCTTGACATATGAATACAGAACTGTGCGTGTAAATTGTGTCGAAAAGAAAGGAGAGAAAACAAATTAAAGTGAAATCCAATCAAATTATCGTTAGTAGCAATCTCGTGCACGTTTGGTAGATTTTCAGTGGCCGGTAAGTTAAAAGCTGTGACCTCCTTCTCGCTTCGGGGCTACAGCGCGGTGATAGTTTCCGGGAGTGAAGCGAGTGGCACCCGAACCACCCCATTCTCCGTGAGCGTAGGCCACCCAGAATGTTAATCTGACAATTTCAAAAAAAAAATTTCGTTTCGTTTTTTTATTACTGGATGAAATAAAAACATATGTACATATATATATATATATATATATATATATATATATATATATATATATATATATATATATATATATATATATATACATATATATATATATATATATATATATATATATATATATATATATATATATATATATATATATATATATATATATATATATATATATATATATATATATATATATATATATATAACGCGCTTGTGCACATTTCTACACAAGCATGCAATGTATTTTGTTCGCTATAAATGTTGCTGTAGCTCTGATCGGCCAGGTGGCAAATTACAAGCGTACACATTTAATGCGAAGGGCTGAGATGTATCAAATACTTTGTATGTTTTAAATATTTTCATCCTAGCACTGTTGGAATTAGCAATTTTTTAAGTCGGACAAATGGCAGATGAAAGATTTTATGATGAGAGATAATTCTTCAATATCAAAAGCTTCAGACCCGAAGTTTGCAAATGCTTTGTGAAAAGTTTCAGATTCCATTAAAATCTGTAAAGACATTTTTTGCCTCGCCTGTAAAAAGCTGGTTTGTAATCACATCCCGTTTTAAAAACACAACAAACAAACCAAAGCGTCGTACATCTACAAAAACGAACAAGTCATTGTGATCAGCTGCGATATCATCATGATAGAGAAAGAGCGAGAAGGAAGAGAGGCGCGGAGTGTGGAATACACAGTTCCCAGCATCTATACGCTTCATCATTTATTGATGGTTTTAGCTACATCGCCCCATGAAAACCGTCAGAATATATGTTTTTCGTAATCCTGATCGGATTTCCTTCAAATTAAAAAAAAATTCAATCGCGCTCGAGTATTTCGAGGTGAGGTTTTTTTTTACAACTTTGTGACTCGCCCATTTCCTTATGTCACGCTCAAATTGTCAGATTATTGAAATATATCATTTTCTAGATGTAATTAACTTACCTTGTTTTAATCTGACGCGCTCGAGTTTTTCTGAGGATCAATTTTTTTTTACTAATCTGACGGGCTGCCCTCAATGCACCCCACTATATTAAGAGCTCATATATGGTAGGGTACATTACAGGATGCAAGGCTTCTCCCCATATGATTTTCTGACACGCTCGAGTAACGCGCAAAATCCCCGCTTGGGCTCCACTACTATTGTGGGAGCCAACCGCGAACTGGACAAACTTTTCGATTTCATCAAAGCGGACACGACTCAACATGCCATATCTCAATTTTCAACAATGAAGCGGTTGAATTGGCATTTCATTCCACCAGCGGCGCCTCACTTCGGCGGAATATGGGAGGCTGGAGTGAAAGCGGTTAAATTTCACACCAACCGAGTATTAGGACAGACTTCGGTAATCTTCGAGGAGCTCTATACATTGCTCTGCCAAGTAGAGTACTGCCTCAACTCGCGGCCTTTATGCTCGACATCAAATCCTGCGGATGATGATGTACTTACGCCAAATCACTTTTTAATCGGTTCATCAGGCGGATTATTAACTTCCTTGGATTCAGCGGGTACCAAAACAAATTTCATTCGGCGCTGGAAGTACATCCAAACGATACATCACGATTTACGAAAGCGATGGCGGGATGAGTACCTTCGGCAGTTACAGCAAAGAACCAAGTGGATTACAGCAACGAACAATCTGGAAATCGGCCAGGTTGTACTCATTCGCAACGAAAACACACCACCTGCGGTTTGGCCTTTGGCGAAAGTTACAAAATTGCATCCAGGGAGCGACGGCTGTGTTCGAGTTGTGACGCTGAAGACAAAGGACGGCATACTCAAGCGGCCAATCCGTAAGGTTGTTAGATTACCGGTTGAAGCGGACAAGTGAATACTACCATACAACCATTTGAAAGATAGTCTTTCAAGGCGAGCAGCATGTTCGGGCATTTGTAGCCGAACTTACATTTCAACTCTATGAGGGGCACTTACTAGCCAGAGTGTACCTTCACGGAGCTCATCAGCTAATAACATCGGACATCTGGCAACTAATCGCATCGGACAACAAAAATCAGCTGATACTTCATCTCTGTTCAGAATCGTCATAAAAGTCATCATCATGTGTTTACTATTTGTGACATGTTCATCATTGTTTTGTTGGTAAATAAAATGTTAATTAGTGAAAATAAAACACGGAATTAGAAGTTAGAATTAATAGGGAACCATTCAACACCAATCTAAAAAAATTTTATAAAATATACAGAAACAAGTTAAATACCATCATAAAAGCAGCAAAGAAAAACTTCTACCAAAAGCGTATTATTAATGCTTACAACAACAAAAAGTTATGGGAAATAGTGAATAATATGACAAGCAGTAAGATTCCAATGAATATTCCAACGGAAATAATTGAGACGATTCAGCCGGAGATAGCCTCTTCATCTGTTAGTAGCAAGAACATCTGCCTGGCTAATCACTTGAATGAACATTTCATAAATATTGGAGAGCAAATAGCAAAAAATTTTGAAAATAACAACGAAATTGTATTACCCAACTCAAGTAACATCAGCTCAAATTTTCATCTACATAAAGTAAGCAGTAATGAGCTGCTGTTTATAATTAATTCACTTAAAAAGCAATCAGCCCCAGGTTGGGACGATATAAATAATAATCTGCTACAAGCAATAAAGCTCAGTATTATAGCCCCCCTCACCAAACTTCTCAATAAATGTATGAAGAATGGGATCTCTCCGACTGAGTTCAAAAAAGCAATTGTTATCCCGGTATTCAAAGGTGGCAATAGTCTCGATGCTAATAACTATAGACCCATATCACTTCTACCTTCATTAGCAAAAATTTTTGAGCGTTGTATAAAAAATAGATTAAGTAAATATTTGACGGTAAACAACATTGTATCTAAGAATCAGTACGGCTTCCGAGAAAAATTAGGCACAGAAGATGTAGTGTTACGGGTAACAAACTTCCTCTACTCCGAAATCGACAAAAATAATAAGCCCATAGCTGTATTTATGGATATTCAAAAAGCTTTCGATACCGTTCCAAAAGATTTGCTAATTAATAAACTTAGTCAAACTGGAATCATAGGCAAACCGCTAATGTTGCTAAACTCTTATCTTAGCTTAAGACAACAAAGAGTGAAAGCTAACAACGCTTATAGTGATTGGCGTTCGAAATCGGATGTAGGTCTACCACAAGGTACTGTCCTCTCACCCTTATTATTCCTCATCTATGTAAATGACTTTTGTAATCTGTACGAAGGGGCAACCTCTGGTCAAATAATCTCTTACGCTGATGATATAGTATTGCTGATTTCGTCCCCTAGTTGGGATGAGAGCTTTAGAATAGGGCAATTATACATTGATAACGTGCAAAGATGGTTAAGCTACCACCACCTCAAACTTAATTTAAAGAAGACATGTTTAATTACTTTTGCACCCACTGTGGCAGGACAACCAAACGGAGTAAACTTTTCCATATACGGCCACAAATGTAGGAATACAATCAATGAACCTTGCGATGGAAAATGTGAATTAATTCGTACTGTAGACCATAATAAATACCTCGGCGTAACTATCGACAAAAACCTAAAGTGGAATAAACACATAGAAGAAGTAAATAAAAAGTTAAGACGCAGTATCCACATTTTTTTCTCTCTAAGAGACGTATTAACAAAGGAACAGCTAAAAATTATTTATTATGCACTTGTGCAGTCTATACTACAGTATGCCATAGCAGCGTGGGGTGGTACCTTCTCCTCTCACCTTTCGAATATTATTACTAAGCAAAAGCAGATTCTAAAGGTCATATTCCAGTTACCTCGTCTATTTCCAACGTCTGCGCTCTTTGCCTTAGCTAAAGTATTTGACTTTAAAAAACTTTACCTAGTTTCTATCCTATGCTATACCTACAAATATGATATAACCAACATTATCCAAACTGGCCACGTAACTAGATCAAACCAAATTAGAATTGCTGTTCCTGCTTGTAAGAAAACTCAAACGCAAAAATACGTATCATACAAAGGACCGATGTGCTTTAATAAACTACCTGAATATCTACAAAATATTAATACGTTTATTAGGTTCAAATATAATGTCAAAAAATGGCTCCAAGCAATATCCAATGAAGAATTTCAAGCTAAATTTAATTTTATATTAAGTTCACCTTTGTAAATTATATATTATATTTCCGAATTATTAGGATTAGTTATTATAATTATAAATGAATTATTGTATTATTAGTAAGTGTTAACACAAAAAAGACAGACTCCTAAGAGCTGAACAAGCCTCTTCACACAAGCTATGCTTATAGAGAGGCGTTTTACACAAATTTATGTTAGTTATTCTAAGTTTTGTTACTGATGTTATGATTTGTGATTAATAAATGGAATTGAATTGAATTGAATTGAAACTTGACACGGTCTTTTGCGGCTACACTATAAATTAGACTATGCTAAGAAAAATACATCACTTTTTAATCGATCTTTTGTGTGTTCACTTGAGGTGTTTGATAAGTAGGATCACGGTGTAAGTGCCATTGTTGCAATAATTAGATCAACAGCAGATTATTGATAACTTGTTACGGTTTAAGTGCCGTCAATATTTTGTCATAATCAGTTGGTTGTTCTTTAAAGCAGATTTCTTCTGTTTTAAACAAACTAGTGTATCGGTAAAAGTGCTTCGTGTATCCCGCTTAATATGCCGACGGATACAGCTATGGTGGAAACTTACGTTTCATCTTAACATTGGTGGCCCCGACAACAAGCAGTTAAAGTACCGTACCAGAGTACCATAACAGACCCACCCAGTCAAAGTAAACTATTACATTTGGTGGAATCGACACAAATCATTGTTCCCATGGCAAGCAGCATGGAAGAACTCGCACATAAACAAGACGAGTTAGGAAAGGTTCTTGAAGAAATTATTAAAAATTTCAAAAATTACAGCTTCCAGGAAAACTCACACATATAAAGAAAGACTACGGCGTCTTGAGGAGGTATGGAAAAATTTCGATGCCGCGGACACTGAAATAAGAGAATTACCTGGAACAGCGACAAACCATCCATATTTTACAACGCAATATTATGATACTACTGCCGAACTCTATAAGGAGTACAAAAGCTATTTTTCCTTGAAAATAGAACATTTTGAACCAGAATTTGCTAGATCTAATGCAAAAAACACCTTCGAAGAGAGAGAAGCATCAGTCTCTAGTGAAAATAGATCTCCAAATATAGACGCCATTCGAAAGTTACGTCGGCAAAAGGAGATTATAAAAACAATTCAAAGAATATTTAGCTGGATTGGAAGAATCCAAAAGTTATTACGAACTCAAGCTAAGACAAATAAGTGACTATTGGGCACAGATCGAAGACTTAAATCAAGCCATCTGGGAATTAGTCGACGAACCAGCTAAAATAAATTATGACACTGACGAGTATTTGAAATTAGAAGAAGCAGTTCAAGAAGCTCTCTTGAAATTAACTGAAAAAAGAGATTATAGACCCATTTCAAATGCAGCATCAACTAACAATGTAGAAACCATGGCGAATTTACCAAAGATAATTATTCCTAAATTTGATGGGAATCACTTACATTGGACGCAATTCTATGACTTGTTTAGTGAAATGATTCATAAGCAATCAATTGCACTATGTCAGAAAATGTGGTACTTAAAAACCAATTTGATTGGAGAAGCCGAAAAATTGATTCGACACTTAAATGTTTCCGAAGAAAATTATATTACTGCTTGGAACATGCTTAAAGATCGCTATGAGAATCCCAGATTGTTAGTTAGCGCACGGATTAATAAACTATTATCGCAGCCTATCATCATTGATGAAAGTGCTCAGTCGATAAAATCACTACACGATACAACTCAAGAATGTATTCTTGCACTAGAAAGTCGAGTAGTACCAACAAACGGTTGGGATCCAATTCTATTGCACCTACTGATAAAGAGATTAGATGTCACAACGCATCGCTTCTACGAGCAAACCCTAAAGCAACCAAAAGAATTGCAACGCATCAAGGAATTTTTAATGTTTCTGGAAATGCGTTTTCAATCACTAGAAGCTCTGGGTGGTAAAGCGAAATCAAATGAAAACAATAATAATAATAGACACTCGAAGTCGTCCACTTTAACAGCGTCGATATTGAATAATTGCATTCCTTGCAAGGGGAAACACCCATTATACTCTTGTAGAAAATTTTTACAAAGCACAGCCGATGAAAGGCTACAACTCGTAAAGGAGCATAAACTTTGCTTTAACTGTTTGAAAGTAGGTCATACACCTTCAAACTGCACATCCAAAGCATGTATCAAATACAATAAGAAGCATAACACTCTCTTACACATTGACCGCAAAAGCAACCAAGCTGCAGCAGATACAACAATATCCACAGAAAGCAGAAATATTGCGCTTACTACCGCTTCGATAAAAGCGGTGAGGTAGGTTATGTATTACTGAGCACAGCAATAATAAAATTAACCAATGCTAAGGGAATGACCATTGAATGCCGAGCAATATTAGATTCTGGGTCACAAGTAAATTTCGTTGCTGAACGAGTCATCAAAAAACTTGGATTGTCAAGCTCATCACAACGAATAAAAATAGAAGGTATTGGCCAATCAGTTCAGAATGCACATCGAAAGGTCAATGTTTTAATGAGCTCAAAACATAGCGCTTACTCTGCCAGAGTCGAAGCTATTGTTCTTCCGCAAATAATTGCTGATCAGCCAATACAACAACTAAAAATTTCCGAATGGAATATACCTCAAAATATAATTCTAGCTGATCCAAAATTCAATATACCGAGTCGTATTGGTGTACTACTAGGCGCAGAATTTTACCATAGTTTGTTGTGTCCTGAAAAGGTGACGTTGAGTGATAAATTACCGATTTTAAATAATTCTGTGCTTGGTTAGATTGTATCGGGAAAAATCGCGAGTATAGAAATGGAAAAACCAATTTGTGGAGTGCTTTGTCGACACGACAACTTCGATATAGAAAAATTTTGGAAAATGGAAGAAGTGTAAGCAAACAATGAAATTTTAACACCAGATCAAGAAAAATGTGAGCAAAATTTCTATCAAACTCATGAAAGAGACGCATCATGAAGATTTATCGTACGTCTGCCTTTTAGAGACAACCCTGATAAACTTGACTGCTCTAAAGATTGTAGCACTTGGCAGATGTTGCCCACAAGGGCCTGCAATTTGCCATCCCTGTAAACGCGGTCAAAGCTAAGCTTTGAACGTATTCCCGGCTCGCTGGTTGGCAGCCATGAGACAATGGCAACAGGAAGTGAGTTTTGCGGGTGAGGGGGAGAGGGGGAGAGTGGTTCGAGATCGTAGCGAGAGAGTCATTGTTGGGCCGTCGTGACAGTCGACTTGAGACGGTGGCCGCGGCCAGAAATTCGAACGGGCGTGCAGAAAAGTTTCGGAATGAATTTGTAGGCAAGTGTGGGACGAGAATAAGAAGCCGGATGTCATCAGTGGAAGAGGGTGGTCAGACAGAGTTTGGGTGCGTGTGATGATCGCGGTGCCATTAGCTTGGAAGAAAAATCGGAAAATAATCTTCGGATCATGGACGATTAATCTTAGAATGTGAATCGTGGTGGTGTGCAAATATACACGAATAGCAAAGATTTAAAATAAACCTGGAAGTGTACTTCGCTACTATGGCGAGATCATCAGCTAGTGGAAGACCAAGCCCTGAAGGTGGCGACAGACAGTGGCGACAACAGTCAAATATAACTTATTCAAGGCCACCCATATAGTATCTGGCTATTATCTACCGTTGCCATACACCTACCCGTGATAAAAATAGAGGCCTTGCTTCACCGACACTCAATGCAACTGAAGTCAACCTCAGCTCGCATCTTTTTTGATGCACCACCAACTGCAGCTCGGAATGGTGTTACGCTTACAAGGGAAAGAGGAAAAAAAAAGAAAACAAAACAAAACACCACAGTGAACAGGGACAATAATTGTATGTATAACATTGATTGCATAAAACAAACTACATAAACATATGGCGTAAAGATGCTCACCGTGGCAGGATTCCATGTACCTCTCCTTCCGTCGACAGCATCCGCAACCAGCGATTGTGGCTCTAAAGCTTGGGAACCTCACTGCCCCATCAAAACACACTATTCGAACTTGCACATTGCCATCCTCTGTTGTCCACTTGACATGCAATTAAAGCCAAAATGCCGAAAATCCGTGTCAACATCTCGCCAAAACAATTATCAATAGTAACTGACATGATTATGTCGATGACAGCTCGCGTCTGACAGATCGACCAGGCTATGGGTAGATCGGCTGCAAAGGTGTGCAGTGTGCAGACTGGCTGTAAATGAAACGCCGGCGATGTGGAGAAACATCGCAAGCAGCAACTTGAATTCATGCCATCGCAACGAAAGGTGAATGCCCGGCGGTAAGGTGCATTCACCCTCAACGCATGAAAAGTGGTATTCATGAGAGCCGCAACGGACCTAGAGGGACCCCGTAGATTGACGGGACTAAATGAAGTTTCGAGCGAAGTGGCAGGGCGATGCCGTGGTTCTTTTCGAGCTAGGAACGACACGGTGAGGATCTGAGTTACGAGCAATACCAGCGGAAAAGTCTGTGTTCTTCTTTTTCTTCTTTTTTTCTTGCTATCTGGCGCCTGGTTGGAGGACAACGATCGCTTGAGGCGGTGGGAAAACGAAGGATAACAAGTTAAGATCGAGAGCGACGATCGAGTCATCGGCGAACGAACAAAATCGCGTAGTGGAGAATTTTGAAGCATTGAGGCGGCGGCAGCGACTTACAGAACCGAAATCACAGGAATCCCCAACTTAACAAGTCAAGATCGAGAGCGACGATCGAGGCAAAACCAACAAAATTGCGTAGTGGAGAATTTTGAAGCATTGAGGCGGCGGCAGCGACTTACAGAACCGAAATCACGTCATTTCAAGTCAAGTCATTTCAAGACGAGTCAAGTCATTTAACAAGTCAAGATCGAGAGCGACGATCGAGGCATCGGCGAACGGAAAAATTGCGTAGTGGAGAACTTTGAAGGATTGAGGCGGCGGCAGTGACTTGCGGAACTGAAATCGCGGGAATCCCCAACTTTCGATTAACGCAGACGAGAAAATTCACCACGGTTCCTGTCAAGGCTGATACAGGTATGTGCCACACGAGCCATTTAGTTCACTCAATAAATTAATACGAAAGGGCGGAAATTATTAAATTTGTAAGTTAGTAGTAAGAGTAACGTAGAAAAAAATAAAATTCGTGCCCACACGAATAGTTTGCGTGTAGACGTAAGTTTCGGAAGCTTGATCGCGGCGCCGTCGTATGTAGGAAAATAAACAACCTTGTGCCGGTTAGTATTCGAATCTCTTGGAAATAAAAGAATAGTTGTACTAAATTGTAACGCTGCGGTGTTCTTCTTCTAGCGTCACACCTATCTCCGTACCGACTTCTCGTTTCGCGGCCACGGAAAAGTTAGCAGTCTCGTTCGAAACGAGTGGCGCCGAACCTACCCCCTTTTCCAGAGGGCACAGCCAGCCGAGACTGCCAACCTCGACGTTGACTAGATCGAGGTCTCGTTACCACTAGCGGGTCGGTAACAATGGATGCAAACAAACGTGCATTCAAGGCCACCTAAATCACCTCTTGTTTTAGAAATCTCATCGGTGTCATCATCACGACCATCAACTATCCCCAAAGTAATTCTGTCGGCATCCAATGAATATCTTTTCCAGTCGAAAATCGAACATCGAGAAATTTGCTGAAATAAGATAAATTTCCGCTGACCGAGCGGCTTGCCGATTCTGACCACATTCCGTCTAATATTCGCACGAATAACAAAAGTTAGGCCGAACCTGAAATGCGAACTCAAGGTGATAGATCCAAAGATTATGCACGAATAAAAGGTAGCTACAAAGAATTTTTTTTCAAAAAAGAACAGATAAAGATGAACATGCATAGAGCGTAGGAGTGCATTTGTGTGGGAACAGATGAAAACAAAGGTTTTCAGCGATAATGTTGAAAAGAAGAGTGATATCCTTTCATCTTAAATTATAGCTTGTAGTGTTAAATTTTCTTTCCTTGGAGTTTTATAGGAATAATTGTGAACCAATTCTTCTTTTGATCAGGTTCAGTTTGTAAAACGGAAAAATTATAATTCCTTGCACTGAATGAATCCCATCTTGTGCATTTGCTCTCTAGTGTGCAAAACTCATATTCAATTTGATTTAATACGTTCAATTTTCGATGCTTGTTTGCTATTTCATGGTATTGGAAACTAGTTGAACTATTCTTATACTTAATTACTAAAATAGATTTTGTACTTGCAAATTTGGATGGGCAACTTCCATTAATATTTGGCAACATAATTTTTTCAAACCATTATGTATTCTAATGAATAACTTAGATTGTAAGTTTGTTTTAATGGTAGGAAACTCGATTCATAGTCGTAACTTATCTGTTGCACTTACAAACGCACACATAGCTGTACTCAATATCATTAGGATCAAAAGTGAAGTACGATGATATAATCAATCTGTACAAAGTCAGTATTTAAAAGTTTATTTTAATATGGCATTTAACAAACGCTTTGGTATTCCTTTCAAAAGGATTTCTCAAAATTATTTTTCCTTTAAATTGCATTTTTGGAAGGGCGTCTGCTCAGGTTCAATGAGATTGAATAGCTGAATAGCTGAGTCTAGATTAGTTTTTTTTCTTTTTCTCGTCTTATAAATTATTTCACATTTACATGGCTTCAATCCCATGGAAACATTTGTATAAATAAACTAAAAATATGAAAAAGAAAAAAAAAATTTGTTTGAAGAAAATAAACCAGACTGAGATGTGTACAAAATTTTGTGAAAAACTAAACATCGAGATGAACTGTAAACTGAATCTAACGCTAGGGAGAATGTAACGTGGTGTAAGATGGAATTAAGAACTGAGTCTTGAAATTACAAGGAAAGAAGAAAAAAAACAGGATTTAGAATTAGTTCCTTCCTAGACAAAGAGCAGTTAACTAACTCGGACATTAACCAAAGGCATCTAGTAATTTGCATAGATTAGCGTCATAAATATCAACTCGAAATCAGATAATAGTTCGGATATTGTTCCAAGTGCAGCATTTTTTTTTATTTCAAACTTTAAATTTCGTTAAATTTCACCCGATTACTAGCAATTGACTCCGGAGAGTTCAGGTCAAGCATTAGAATTAGCCTCAAAAGTTAAACAGAAACTATTAATAATAGGAAAAATCAAAACAAGTGTATCATTAGGAGACAATTACTCGTATTAAAAAAACATGAAATGATTATCTATTGTAAATAGAAAAATCTTAAGACATTTAATAGCATCAAGAAAACGGAAAAATATAATAGAAAAGGTCAAGGAGCTTCCTGAAAAATGCAATATTTTTGTTGATGTCTGGAGGACATGTAGTTTGTAGCGTGTAAGGACTAGTTTAAAAGTCTTCTTGAGAGTATATTTCATTTGGAAAAAAATATATATTATTCCACTTGGATCCAATTCTCGCACATTTAATTCTCACAGATCCATTTTACAATTCATTTTTGGTTGAGAGAAAAGAAAAAAAACCCTCTCAATGTACAATATTAGGTTTAGTAGAGCTATTTTTCGAAAAGACGATTCATGCTTATTTGTAATTATTCTTCCTTGACATGTATATATGATACGTACATGATACCAATTTCTTCGAAACATCGATCACATACAGTGGTTCTTTAAAATATATATAGCGATTGGATTAGTCGAAGAAGATTTTTTTTTTTGTCCGTCATATTGGAACGGGGCTGTAAGTTCAACGCAATCGTGAACATTCCTACATTATGCTTACTTTGTGTTAACTATAGAAAATTACTTTTCTTTAATAACGATGTATATTATTAATGTTTTTTTTTCTTTTCACTCGAATTCACTTTAAATTGGATTTATATTTAAACATCACTTGTTTTTCTTTCTAAAAGAAAAGAATGAGAAAAAAAAACTTGGTGCTTCTTATGTTCAAGTTAGAGCTATAAGCCTAGCTTAAGTTTGAATAAGTATTCTTATAGAGGAAATAATAATAATTGTATAACTTTGAAACCTCTTGGCCTTCTTATTGGGTGCAGGCCCGAGAAGATTTCAACTTTTTCAGGGTCTGCGCCTGGCCTAGCTGGCCAATAGCATGACTTAACGTTCTTTTTCGTGATTTGGCAGGATTTTTTTTAAAGGGAGGGACATTGGCCACACATAGATTTCTTTTGTTTTATTGACATTTCATGGCCAATGTCAGTGGATGGAGGACCCCAGACCATCGGGGTCAGGGCTCCGCCACCATCGGGGGCCCGGGGTTGTCTGCCTCACCCGGGTTCCTTTGTTTTATTACTTCAGGCAGAGGCTATTTTTTGCCACATCATGGTGTTGTAAAACCAGACAGTTTGACCACCAAATTAAGAGTTGTATTTGATGCTTCAGCCAAAACATCATCAGACGTTTCGTTGAACGATATTTTGTTTACGGGACCAACAATACAGGATGAATTGTTTTCAATTTTATTACGTTTTCGGCTGCACAAATACGTTTTTTCGGCGGACATTGAGAAAATGTATCGCGAAATATTAGTCAATAAAGAACATAGGCGTTATCAGCTAATCTTGAGGAGAAGTGACCCTAAACTTTTGGTGAAGACTTATCAACTGAATACCGTGACTTACGGAACAATGCCGGCATCTTATTTGGCCACCAAGTGCCAACAAAGGTTGGCACTTGGTGGCCTTACCGGCGTCGGGAAATAGAGAGGAACTGATACGACGACTGGGAGAACAGCCAGATGCAGAGAGCACCCCTTTACGAGCAGCAACTCTTTAAGACCCATCGAATACAACTCCAAATGAGCAAACCTGTCGTGAAGTGAACCCCCAAGATGAGATAAATTCAGAGCGTGAAATGTTACGTCGGGAGCGTGATCTGTTAGACCGAGAGCGTACCCTCCTTGAACGCGAACGCGGCTTTTTGGAAGAAAGCGAACGACATGCAAGGATAGGTTTTTCCGTTCGGGACATAGCAGAGATGTTGCCTGAGTTTGATCCGGTCATGCGTTAGTGGACGGCGGAGAGTTTTGTACGTCGTATCCGTAATCTGCAAGCAGTTTACACGTGGGACGACAAATTGGTTTTGTTCGCTACTCAAACGAAATTGAAGGGATATGCGAAGATTTGGAATGATGGGCAGCAGCGCATACTGCGAAGTTTCGATGAATTTGCGGCTGAGCTGGTGATGGCCTTTTCAGCAATAAGAGACGACGCAGATGTTCACTTGGAACTGATGGAAACCAAACGACGAAAACAGGCATCTGTAGAGGAATATTTTTATAAGATGTCAGCGGTAGGCCGTCAAGGAAACCTTTCCGAAACATCTGTGATAAAATACATCAGAAGAGGATTGAATTACCCTTCGCTGCAGAACGCAATCGCAGGTATGGAAATTTCCAATTTACGAGATCTGCATGCGGCGATCATAAGATTCTCCGAAAATTGTGTACCAGATGGAGGGAAACCGGTTGCAGTTGGATTTTCGGTAAGTGCGCAAGGGCCACGAGAGCTAAATCCAGCAAGGCATGTTGACAACTTACAACCCAAATGCGCAAAATCTTCTAGTAGTATGCGTGATGGTGATAATGCAAGTTGTACGAGTGTCGGTCCATTGTGTTTCAATTACCGACAACGAGGGCATATTTCAACGTCCTGTCCACAACCACAACGACGACCCCGGTGTAATATATGCAAAAGAACTGGACATCGTACCGAGGATTGTGCAGACAGACAGCCACGAAGCAACGACTTAAAAATATTAAACCTGGTATAGATATGTACCCAGAAATCAATAGAATCACCAGAAGGAAGGACCGCGCCCCAACCTTCACGTCCAACGGCAAATCTTTCGCTGACGATAGTGCTACAGCCGCAGCGGCTGCTGATTACTTCTCAGAACTGTTCACTGGAGAAAAACCCAGTGAAGATCCCATCTTTGCCAGTCAAGTAGACTGCAGAGTAAACCAGTTTGTACAGAGTATGGAAGGCTCCCGTCTAACAGAATTCTCCGCTTCCAATGTTTCCGATTGCCCTCATGATAGTGGTGTCTTTACGAATCTGGTGGACCTACAACAACTGGCTTCCAACCTTAAACCGAAGAAATCTGCGGGTGAAGACAAGGTGTCCAACCACCTAATAAAGAAACTTCCATTCTCCTTCTTTGTTCTGTTAGCCACTATACTCAACAACTGCATAAACATTGGCTACTTCCCCAGTTCTTGGAAATCTCCTGGCAACTCCGACATTGTCAACACTAGACCCATCTCTCTTCTCTCAAATTTAGGAAAACTCCTAGAAAGAGTAATCTATTCTACCCTTGACAAAGTTGTTGTAGAGAAAAATATTATTCCCGCACGTCAATTTGGCTTCAAAAGAGGTCATGGCACCATCGATTCCCTACAAGTCTTCACGACTGACATACGAAAGTCCTTAGTTGAAAGCAAATTTGTCACTGCTTGCCTGATTGATGTGGAAAAAGCTTTCGATTCAGTTTGAATCAATGGTCTGATCTACAAACTCATTTCTCTTGATTTCCCTAGACATCTTATCAAAATAATTTCCAGCTTTCTCCACGACAGATGGGCCACTGTTACACACAATGGTAAGCATTCTAGGCTCTTTTCACTTGATTGTGGTGTCCCTCAAGGCTCCATCCTTGGACCCATTCTTTTCAATATTTTCACCTCAGATATTCCCTGCATCAGCAGCTCTGATGATTTTAATGTAAATTTGTACGCCGATGACCTACTGGCGTGGTGCGATGGCCACAACCCAAGGATGGCAGCAATAAGACTTCAGCGTTTTATCGATGCTCTCTGTCGGTACTACGCCAAATGGGGAATAAAAATAAACGCTAGGAAAAGCGAATTTATTGTATTTAGACGCCCTCGTCTACCATCTTCCAGAAGAACAAGGTCGATTAAAAAACTAAAACTCACCATAAGAGGTCACTCAATCAAATCTTCCAAAAGGGTCAAATACCTGGGGCTAATATTTGACTCCTTTCTATCATTCAGCCAACATATAGAAATGGCCCTAAGTAAAGCCTCGAAAGCATACGGAATGCTTCGTTCCCTCTTTCGAAAATCAGCTCCTACGTCTAAAAGGGTAAGAATTTTAATCTACACCACTCTCTCATTCGGTCAATAATTCTTTACGGTGCAACGATATAGTGGTCGGCCCCCGTATCTAGGCGAAATTCCGTGAAAACCTTTGAACGAAAAATCCTTCGTCAATGTACGGGTCTTTACAGAATTGAGCCTAGAAAATATTTTTCCAACAAAGTGTTGTATGCAGCAGCAGGAATTGATGAAATTCAAAAAGTTATAGTCTGCCATGCTCGAAAAACTCGTGAAAGAGGTCTAACCCACGTCTCAAGGATCATTCGCTCTGCGTATGAATAACTTCTAATTCATTCTTGCTCTCAAACTCAAGTTAGGTCTTCCCAGAAATGATTTGCTCTTGAGGCAACTCCACGAATCAAAACACAAATTAGAAACCTTTAAAAATTGTTATATTTTTTTCTACAGTTAAACATATTTAATAAGATGAACAGGTTTTTTTTGAACTCAGGATATCCGCATTATGCACAATCCGTAGGCTTATGTTTTATTTATATTAGCTTGTAGGTTAGCTTTAAGAATTCATTATTTTTCAATTTGTAAATATATTTTGCAATAAACCTATTTCAAAACGTCAAAACGACAGACAGCCACGCCAAGCAGAACCACCAAACGTTTAACAATCCTTCAAATAGATGAAAGTGTGAATGCTGCTACCACACGTAAGTCGAACGCGGTAGACGCGAAATTTTCGGAAAAAATTGTTCGAGTCGAAAATCGACAATTAGTGGCAACAATAGATTCAGGTAGCACTCGCTCATTAGTTACTCACACACTGGCTAATACTTTAGCATGTAGTGAGACGGCAGAACCGATTACATTAACTGGGTTTGGTGGCGGATCGTATACCTGTACAGAGAAAGTGTTAGTGACGATTGAAATTGATGGAAGTAAATTCAAACACACACTATACATAGTTGAAGATCACATGTTGCCAAAGCCTATTTTGCTTGGTGCAGATCTGTTTAATAGACATGGGCTGCAACTTGTTATTGCTCATGATGAGTGTCGCATCGAAAATGTTGAAAAGCGAAATGAATATAACATATATAAACGGAACATATGTTGCTCAACCCGAGGAAAGTTAAACAGCAGCACCACTTCCCGTACGTTAGATTTATCAGAAATGAAAAAATTGAAGAACGAGCATGAGGAGTATCGTCGCCAGAAGTTAACCAACGAGAAAATGATGAACGAACAGTTCGACGCGATGCGAACGGAACTGCACGAATTAATGTCGGCTAACTGCAATCTGATGTCGACTGTTGAATACAACAACGAGCAAATCAGTATCCAACAGAAGAACGTTTCGACGTACAAAAAGCAAATCGCTACTCTGAAAGAGCGTAATTTTGAATACGAAAACACAATCATGAAGCAAAAGCAGACGATAATATATCTAAAGGACGAAACCATGAACAATCGAGAAAAACTGGCTTCAGTCGAAATTCTTTTGGACAATTTGAAACAAGAGTGCAGATTGTTGCGCGAATCTGAGACTAGACTTCATTTGGAACGCGAAGCTCTACTACGTGAACGACAGACTCAAATTCTCCTGCTCAGCAATCTCGAAATGATCAAGGTGAGCTTTGGACGCTCCGAAACTGAAGGTCGTTGGCGAATGGAAGTGCGATTGGACGAATCCACTGGTGAATGTTCAGCGCTGCGTCAGCGATCGATTATATTTTATTATAATCTTCGGGACATCATTCTAAATAAAATAGTCGAAAGTTTGCATGATGTCGATGAACGCGAACTACTCAAGATCAACTACGATGAAGTTGCCGCGAAAATAAATCAAGAACGTCAAAAATGGAAAAAACGATTCGACGCCAAACACCGAAAGCCAAAACAGTTCGCCGTTAACGGTCTGGTCGTGGTTGAAAATGTTCCCGCGGCTACTGGAGGGTCTAGGAAGGTTCAACCAAAATACAAAGGACCATATGTGGTAAATCGGGTATTGGACAGGGATCGATATTTAATTGGCGATTTGGAGGACTGTCAACGGAATCAACGTTCTTTTCATTCGGTGTTTCACGTGGAACAAATGAAACCGTGGCGCTCGGCTTATAACGAAAACGACGCCAAAATTGATGAGGACGAAGAAACTGATGTGGCTCGGGACGAGCCAAAACAGGATGGCCGAGCTGTCACGGTAACACCGGTGGAATGTAGCTTGAACTGAGCTCTTGGCAGAAAACAGGATGAGTGAGGAGACGACATCAGCGTGTGGTCGAGTGCGGACGTGACTCCGAAGGACGCGAAGTATATGATAAGTGAAGTAGTATAATTTTTTTACTGAATAAAACTCTTTTTGTAATTGAGACGACTTGTTTTCTACTTGAGTCCTGACAAGAGCCTCTAACTACGTCGATAAATCCCAACACCACTCCATTAAAAACAACAGCTCTTAAGCGAAGGAACATTGTGGCAGATATAAAGGCTGAATTTTGGAAACGGTGATCGAGAGAATATTTAAATGAGCTACAACATCGATACAAATGGAAGGTCGAGTGTAAGAATGTCCAACCTGGTACGGTAGTCATTACCCATGATGACAACACTCCACCTCAAAAGTGGCCTTTGGAAAGAATAGTACAAACGTTCAAGGGTAAAGACGGTTTCGTTCGAGTAGCAGAGGTTAAAACAGCAGGAAACATTTTGAAGAGGCACATACATAAAATCGAACCTCTTCCTATTGAAATATAGGACGAGCATGGAGGATTATGTGATGATGATAAACGCTCAAGCAAGGCTATTGCGACTGAAGATCGTTCTACCGGAATTCGGAAGGCCATGTCACCGGAACGGTCAGAAACACCTCCAAAGAAGAGCTCGCGCCATTCATTAAGTTCTATTGTTGTCACGCTACTTTGTCTTACGTGCACAATTTTTCCATCGACAGCTCAAAAAATCGAAGTGATACAGTTTTCAAAAGACTTTGGAGCACTTGTGCCAACAGCTATCCCAAAGCATCTGTGGGCAAATGAAAAAACATACAATTGAGGAGCCTGATTTGGAGAATGCTTTACTTTCAAAAAGGCAAAAAAGAGGGGCCTTCAACATCGTCGGAAAGGTTGTTAATTCATTATTTGGAGTTTTAGACTCGTCATATGCAAAGCATATGAAAGGCACCATATCCAAAGTCATTGAAAACGGGGACTACCTCTTGCAGCTTGGTAAAAACCAAACATCGGTGATTGATTCTACTATGAATATAATGAAAAGAGGCCAGCAAGAAAGTGAGGTGAAATTCAAAGAGTTCAGTAAACAAGTCGACGAGATACTTAATCGAATAAGAGATAATGGAGAGGAAGTTTATTGCATAAAAATATACCAGGTTATGACTTCCTTATCGATTCAAATAACTATGATCGCATCCAATTTACGTAAAACTCAATCCGCGATAATTGCCACTTTAACGGATACACATCATAGAACTATTAATCCGATGTTATTTTCGCCTCAGCAGCTTTAACGGGAAATAGCAACAAATAAGCTCCATTTACCAAAATCCACCCGATTACCGATGACAAAAGATAATCTCATTCAACTATATGAAATTATGACGGTAAAAAGCGGATTTCTAGACGATCAACTCATTTTCGAAATACAGTGGACCCCCGGTAATCCGGCCCCTGTCTAAACCGGCGCCCCCTGTAGGCCAACATGCCTATCACCGTTGAATGTAGCAACACAAACATTATTTTGACAAATCTTCACTAATGTAAGATAATGCATGATTAAACAGGTTGCAACTTGTACGCGACACCACCGCACCACTGTATTGTGCTCGACGCGCGTTGTTTTGATTTTGCTTGCTCAGTTTGAATTTGACTACATGTGATAGCGGAGCGGCTTAGCGTGCGTGCATTGTTTACTGTTTATTCATTGTGTATTACGTATACGTACCTAGTGATGTGAAGCGAAAGCACAAAACAATGACAATTAAAGAAAAATGTGATGTTTTGCACCGCTTAAATCGTGCTGAATCTTTTAGTAGTTTAGCAAGTGAATACGGCGTAGGCCGATCTACAATTTATGGCATTAAAAAAAAACCATGTGAAGATTAAAAACTTCGTGTCAACTACTGACTGTGAGACAGGCAAGAGACAGACACTCAAGAAAGCTGAACATCCAGAAGTGGAAGAATCTTTGTACATGTGGTTTCTTCAGGAAAGAAGCAGGCATGTGCCCATTTTGGGGCCCATGTTGGCCACGAAACCTCAGTTTTTTTATAAAAAAATATAATAAAAAAAGATGATTTTGTGGCTAGCAAGGGATGGCTAGAACGTTTCCAAAGTCGTCATGGCATACATTTAATGACTATTACAGGAGAGAAACTTTCTAATTATGTCACCTGCATAGAGCCGTTTAAATTAAGATTTTTGCAAAGAGTGAAGGAATTAGATCTTAACCCGTCTCAGGTATATAATGCAAACGAATCAGGGCTTTTTTGGCATGTGATACCCAACAAAACGTTTGTTTCATATAACGAAAAATCCGCACCTGTAAGAAAAGTGAGTGAAAAACGTGTAACCATATTACCATGTGCTAACGCTGCGGGTACACACGCGTTAAAGATGGCGGTCGTTGGAAAATCTAATAAACCACGTGCATTAAAAACATTGATTTACCTGTACACTATTACGGACAAGAAAGTGCGTGGATGACAAAAGACCTTTTCAAAAAGTGGTTTGATGAATGCTTCGTACTAGAAGTTAGAAAATGGATGAAAGATTATAAATTTCTTCAAAATGCGTTATTGCTTCTTGATAACGCTTCCGGTCATCCATCTGAAAAAGAACTGACAACAGAGGATAAATGCATCACGGCGATGTTTCTTCCACCAAACTGCACTGCACTGATTCAACCGATGGATCAGCATATCATTCAGTTTGTCGAGCAAGATTATAAGAAAAACCTACTTCTGAGAGCCGTATCAAAAGACCAGCCAATAAAAAAGACGTTAAAAGAACTCAACATGAAAGAAATGGTTTTTGCTCTTTGTCAATCTTAAATCGTCTTGGAAAAATTATGGCCAAATATAGTCGCCACTCCTAGCAACGATCTACAAATCAGTGTTGCTTCGGAAGTAATAGAGCAAGAGGCTGCTGAAACACAGATAAGTCCGGAAGATTTGGAAATCTGGTGCCGTGGAATAGACAGAGAGGAAAATATTTTCCATTAAATGTCTGACGAAGAGATTATAAACGAGATTTCTAGTTCTACAATCATAAATCAGAAAGATGATGACAATGGAATTGCAACTACTCCGCAAGTGACAGCACAAAATGCGATTAACGCACTTGAGCTGTTTTGCAATGGGCGAAGAGAATGGTGCATCTTACAACGAACTTTTACCTTTGAGAAGACTGAGGGAAAAAGGTTTGGTCTCGCGTTTCAACAATATTAAACAAACAAAAAATTGATGAATATTCTCATGCTTCATAAATTGATTGATAAAATATTTTAGTATGTAAATTTGTTTTATACAAAATTATTTCCTTATGTAAAGTTTAGCTATTATTTTTTGTAAGCTCTATAGTATTAATGACGTTAATTTTATAATAAAACGTAAGCTCTCTATTGTATTGTTTAATTTACTAAATCCGACATACATATGTAGTATGATTTGAAGTTCAGATAGAATCTTATTATTTTGATCTGTAATTTGTCAATCCGACAAATTCGATAGTCGGACACTGCCCTGCAAAACGTTTGTCGGATTACCGGGGGTCCACTGTAAAGTTACCTCTTATAGATGAACACAAATTCGACGTTCTGAAAATTGTGCCAATTCCTACAGTCATCAACGATTCTCTTTTGGCAATCCATCCATGTTCGACTTATCTCACCGTTAATTTACACCGTGATCAGCACCTACCTCTGACTCAAGACGAAATTAAGAAATGCGTAACAATAAAAGAGTACGCATACTTATTTAAACGTGCAAGTCCTGTTTATCACAAGGGATCTCAAATCTGTTCATGTGAAGTAGAGCTCAACTCAAAATGTTGACTACAAATGCGACTGTCTATAACACTAGTTTACACAAAAAATGTACCTCGTGAAAAAAAGTTTTTTGAGCCTAATTCGAGGTCGCTGATAACGAAAATGACACTCATTTATTTTTTTCAAAGAAGCGTTTTCGAGATATTCGTAAAAAACTTTTTTTTCGGTTTTTTCTTTAGTTATGTCCAAATATCTCGAGAACGATTGACCTTACCAATATCAAAAGTATACTGATTAAAAAGTACGTGTTTTCCCTTTACGACGATATCAATTTTTTGATAATTGGAGTAATATTGTTCAAGTTTCAGGCGGTTAAAGTTTAAAAAAATGTGGTTTTTCTAGCTTTTTTGAAAATTGCACATGTTTATTTGTTCTATTAAGTTACATAAAATTGTTTTAGACATATAATATCATTTGCAAGTAACAGATAATGTAATTGCAAAAATATAAAGCCTACACTTGCCCAAATCAGACAAAAAGTGCAGTAGATATGACTCATTATGTAAAAGAATAAAAGTTCTCGCGTTGACGCCACATATAAGTCTATGCAGAGCGGCAGAAAATCAGTTTTGTAGCACCAGCTACTTTACTTCCACCAAAATGTGTAAGCACTCAATAGATAAGTTTTGTTTTGTTTGCGGGTCGTTCATTTTCAACAAAAATTGTCGCAAAAAAATAACTCAAAACATTTTAGTTGCTTATGAGCATTATTTTGGATTTCGAGCAATCAATACTCAAAAACTGTGGACACCAAACTCAGTCTGTGGCACGTGTCTTGCACGATTAAACGAATTTGAAAAAGGCAGAAAGAAGTATTTGTCGTTTGGAAAGCCAGTTGAGTGGAGAAATTCAATAGATCATGTCACCGACTGCTACTTCTGCTTAACGAAAATTCGAGGAGGAAAATTTCACAAGGCTATCTATCCCAACGTAATATCAGTGACAAAAACCGCACCACATTCTTTTTATTACCCAAAGCGAGAGCCACCAGCGCCAAAAACAACAAGAAGTAGTCCAGAAGAAATCGAAGATTCGCAATCAAGTGCCAGCAGTGATACGGAAACAGGTAGTAAAAAACTGAAGCTGATGAACCAAATGGCCTTAAATGACCTATGCCGTGATCTCAACTTACCGAAAAACAAATCTGAATTGCTCGCTTCACGTTTACAAGAACACGGATTTCTAGAATCAAAGACAAATGTCACGTATTATCGAAATCGCAGCAAGAAATTTGAGCAGTACTTTTCGAAGACAAAAAATTTTTGCTACTGCAACAATACAAACGAGTTGTTTGCCGCATTAGGTGAAAATCATGAACCAAATTAGTGGCGCCTATTCATTGACGGCAGCAAATATAGTGTAAAAGCTGTTTTACTCCATAAAGGTAACAAGAAACCATCGATTCCGATTGGCCATTCCACAAATGTCAAAGAAACTGTAGCATCCAGTAATTTTTTTTATTTCTTTTCATTAAAAAGATTACTGGTCACATATCTCCGACCCACACTGTATGGATCGGAGACGCTACCACATTTTTCCAATTGAAACGCATTTCAATTGCAAAAATAAAAAAAATAAAGTCCCGCAAGTCCCCCGGTGACCTTATTTTTGTTTTCGCACAGCAACGAAATCCCTAACGGGATTTCCTCTTGCTGTGCAATCGGGTATTGCGAGCTTGCAGCGACGAGC